>CAWZYM010000418.1:72500-275000 GCA_963966185.1 Rhabditoides inermis
AGAAGAGGCCAGGGATCGAGCGGGCGGCCGTCAGCGGTCTTCTCACTGAGTAGAACGGTCTGTCCTTCGCGCACACGTCCATACGTCTTCTGGATAGGAATATTTCTCTCCTCCTCTCTCCGCTCTCTCTCTCCCTCTCTCTCTCCCTTCTCTCTAAATCTCCCTATCTTTCGTGATGTCTCTCGCACCTTATGTCCCTCTGCTCGCTCCTCGAGTGTCGACTTGTCCGTGTGAATGATGGCGAACCTCTTCTTGAGTTGTTTCCTGTCTACTCCCACCGTCTCTTCTCCGGCCTTCTTGTACTGCTGCACCAGGCGATTGTACTTGAGAAGCTCGGCCATCAGCACGTCCATAACCTGTGTACACATTTTATGCACGAAGAGAAAAGGAGAGATCCAAGAGAGAAGGAGAATACGTACCGGATTGAGATTGAGTTGTGTGAGATGGGCAGGAAGCTTGTCGGAATCTGCGATGAACCTTTCGAGAATCTCGGAGTATGTGATGTTCGGGTATATGCCGTTAAGACCATACAGCTGGCCGAATCGGTGAGGCGCCTTCTCAGACATGGGTAGAACGGAGGATGTAGAGTGGGACGGGACGCCGTGTGTCTGAATTATGGTTTGTATAAACTGCAGAGAGGAGAGAGAGAGAAAGAGAGAGAGAGAAAGAGAGAAAGAGAGAGAGCGAGAGAGAGAGAGAGAGAGAAATGGGGAGAGAGAGAGATAGAGCGATAGAGAGGGAGAGAGAGAGAGAGAAAGAGAGAGGGGAGAGAGGGAGAGAGGGAGAGAGAGAGAGAGAGAGAGAGAGAGAGAGAGAGAGAGAGAGAGGGGAACAAAAAGAGAGAGGCTTAGAGGGCGTAGTAGGTGAGAATGAGAGAATGAGATATAGTGAGGTACAGTGAGAAGGGGAGAGGGATAGACAGGGGGAGAAATGGAGAGAGAGCGAAATGGAAGACTCACTTTGATTGCTGGTAGTCCGTGTTTGACGATCTCAGTAGTGTTGTTGATGGAGGCAGGAGAGAGAACAGTGTTGATCTCGACTGCGTGCTCGTACGCAATTCTGCAAAATATGATGTGAAAGGATTGAAATGAAACATGGAATGTGCTATGATCATTTTCACTTACGGTGCTTGGAGTATCTCCCGAAACGAAGGCGGCTCCTCTTCCCAATCCGATGGTGCGTAGTTACCGTCCAAGCAGCATCGCACGAGTGGCGACTCACCGGTGAAATAAATTGCCTCGCAGTGGACACAGAGAGTATCCATATCGCCCACATCTATACAACGAGTTGGCGTGCCACGCGGGAAGTCATGAGCCAGAAATCCGGCTAAAAGTAAGAGTGTTTTGTGACACTGGTTAAATAGAACTGACGGTTGCGTGGCGCGTGTCGTGCTGCAGCTCTTTTTTCCAGTGCAGCTTCATGATGGTCGCGAGTTTCTTAATTTTACATTAGGTGAATGGAATCCGTCCAGTGGAAAATCAGTCTAGTGGTTACCAATGTTCGCTTCACTCAGTGGGTAGAGGGTTCGGTTCTTCATCCCAGCTTTCTACCCTACCAAGAAGAAAATAGTAGCTGTTTGCTTTGAAGGTAATCGAAAGGGTTTGCAGCAAACGGGCGCATTATTCCAACAAAACCACGTGTGATTTTTGTTCAAAAAATTTAGCTGGGCGTCTTGTATGGCGTCATAGAAGTGCTCTTTCATGTACCTTCTTTCATGGAAATACTCAAAAAATAAATAAATCTCACCCTGCTTTTTGAGAAGAGTGTAATGAGCGTCCATGGAGTGTTTGCGTGTAGTGTGTTGAATATGTGTTTCTGAAAATATGTAGTAAACTCTGTATAAAAAAAAATTGATGATTAGTACCGTGGTGACGTTTGGCTGCTTGACGTTCACATGCTTTTCGCAATCTCTCTTCGCGATGTTCAGTTGATTCTGAAATGAAAGACTACAATGCAGTAATGTCTGTGGTCACTAACCATTTGCGAAGAACTCCTGTTTGCGCTCCCTCTCCTTCTGTTTAATCTCCGATCTTGTCAAATAAATCTCATCCTTCTTGAGAAGAGTGTAATGAGCGTCCATGGAATGTTTGCGTGTAGTGTGTTGAATATGTGTTTCTGAAAATATGTAGTAAATTCTGTATGAAATACAATTGATGATTAGTACCGTGGTGACGTTTGGCTGCTTGACGTTCACATGCTTTTCGCAATCTCTCTTCGCGATGTTCAGTTGATTCTGCAATGAAAGACTACAATGCAGTAATGTCTGTGGTCACTAACCAATTGCGAAGAACTTCTGTTTGCGCTCCCTCTCCTTCTGTTTAATCTCCGATTTCGTCATCCTGGAAATGGGAATAATTCACAAAATTTTGAATGTAAATGTGATATCACCTTGTCTTTCGGTGTTTCCTTCCACTCTTGCTGGCAGTAGACGTGGCAGTGCTGCTCTCCCTCACCGAGAGACCATCATCGTCATTCGTCTCACTCGAATCGGGACTAAAAGAATGTGTGAATGAGGGGTGTACACGGAAATTTACCTGTCGACGATCATAGGAGATGGCGTTCTCTCCCTGTGTGGCTGCGGCCTTGCGATGGCCATCTCTGCTCTGGCGACAGCCGGTGCTGCCCTCTCCTCCCTCTCTGCAGGCGGATCACTGCAAAGTGAATGATATGATAGAGAGATATGATGATAGAGAGAAATCAATTGTACCTGTGTTCGATTTCGTAATGATGCTGTCCCTCGTATATCTCGGCGTACTGAATGGCAGGACGGGGCTCGTTCCGAGGTCTGAACATTAAGTGTGAAGAAAAGAAAAACATCGTAATGTAGTGTGTTCACCTTCCGAGTTGTACAGTTTGATAGTAGTTCCAGTCTTCTTGGCGGTTAATCGCTTTCACAATCACTTCGCGAATAGCTTTGAAATCCCACGAGAATCTGAAAAAAACTTGTTTTTGAATTGAAACACCAATAACAATAAAACAAATTTTGACAGCGCAATTGAAACTTAACAATTCAGACAGCATATTCACGGTACGCTTGTTTACTCGCCGAATATTTTCCAGGCATCGTTTGATCGCTTGGCGCGCTTGGCGGTCTGATTTGAAGAAAATGAGGGTTCGCAGGTGAAATGAAGCACCTTTTAGAGCTCACGCAAGATGAAAGAACTGTATTAAAAAAGTGTACCTGGTAGGGTTTCCTCCGCGGAGAAGAGTGAGCATCGTGGCGAAAGCGCGGTAACCACACGACCAGTTGTCCTGAATTAGAATTTATAGTATGATTTATATGAAATGTCTGTGTTACGTTTTGGCGAGGTAGATCAAAATGGACTGCAATTGGAACACGGCCTCCGGGATAGTATTGGGAGAAGAGATAGTGGATTTGCTTCCTCGCCCCTTTGCGAACCTAGAATCGTTTGAAAAGTGAATGGTAAATGACAATAATAATGAACGCACCCAATGTTGAATCGGAAGATTAAGGTCGCTGAGAAGCGGGGAAGAAAATGAGGGTTCGCAGGTGAAATGAAGCACCTTTTAGAGCTCACGCAAGATGAAAG
The DNA here is from genome assembly GCA_963966185.1 of Rhabditoides inermis. NCBI lineage: Eukaryota > Metazoa > Nematoda > Chromadorea > Rhabditida > Rhabditidae > Rhabditoides > Rhabditoides inermis. The sequence continues at coordinate 76,052 of CAWZYM010000418.1, forward strand.
AACTGTATTAAAAAAGTGTACCTGGTAGGGTTTCCTCCGCGGAGAAGAGTGAGCATCGTGGCGAAAGCGCGGTAACCACACGACCAGTTGTCCTGAATTAGAATTTATAGTATGATTTATATGAAATGTCTGTGTTACGTTTTGGCGAGGTAGATCAAAATGGACTGCAATTGGAACACGGCCTCCGGGATAGTATTGGGAGAAGAGATAGTGGATTTGCTTCCTCGCCCCTTTGCGAACCTAGAATCGTTTGAAAAGTGAATGGTAAATGACAATAATAATGAACGCACCCAATGTTGAATCGGAAGATTAAGGTCGCTGAGAAGCGGGTCGTATACATGAACGTTGTTCTCGACGCAGTCATACCTGGGAATATGTGATGCGTGTTAAAAACAAATACTAAATAGCTCACTTGATGAGTATGAAGTGACTGTTATCTAAGACATGAAGGATCTGGAAGAAATTGACGTTGTTTCCGATGGCAGGCGGATTGTGCATGTCGGCGGGGAACTGAAATTTAAGAATACACAAAGAAAGTTGTTGCATTCACTGACTTGAATAATGTCCAACCAGTAGAATCCATCAGCACGGTGACGGACGAGGGAGTAGACGTGAAAGCCGGCGTCACTGACTTGGTTGGACAAGAGCTGGTGTTCAGTACGGGGCTACAAAAACATTGCAAAAGAGAGTATGGGTTTTATGCAGGGTTGGTGCAGTAGTTAATCACTCATTGAGACCCCTGCCACCGGTGACGGCACGATTTTCGACAACGCTCTTGCATAACTGGTCACTTTTGTGCGTGCTATCAGATAACTCATTTCCCATCCTAGAGTGTTTAGCAAGGGAAGTTTCTCCGTTATGCCACACAAACTTCACTTGCATATTTGGTCAAGAATGGCAATGTGATGGTACTTGGGCGAGAAAGAACAGTGCGGAGATGTTAGCAAAAACCTCTACCCGTACCAGGATCCGAACCTGTGAGCAACGGATGGGCGCGAGACAGCGCCTTAGACCAATACATCAGCGACAGCGGGAGAGAGAGAGAGAAAGAGAGAGAGAGAGAAAGAGAGAGAGAGAGAGAGAGAGAGAGAGAGAGAGAGAGATGACGCTATAGGAAAATATGCTCAGGAGGATGAAAGATGGTGTAGAGTGGTTGAGCATTTAGGACGAATACGTTTTGCATTGATATCGATCGATTGGAAGTGAAACCTACATATGATTACAAGATGTGACTGCTGATCACTGCACAAAACAGAAAAAGAGGCTGCAGAGACCTGTATCATCTAACACAGACAATGTACAAGTTACTACATACACGCATGCGCTCTCATTTCCACTCCGAAAAGTGTGAATCTCTCTAACCGGCGGTTTTTCGGGGAGTTCGGGGCGGCATCCCTCGATGCGGGAAAGGGAGGATAAACTGCGCGTTTTTAAAAGTTTTCATAAATTTGTATTTTTCCACTCTCTTTTTCATGCACGCCTCCACCGTTAGTCACGCTAACATTGTGTGTCGTAATAAGGCTGATAAACAACAGCAACAGCAACAACAATAAAAACGTGATGTATCGCACCTGTTCATTCTCCTCATCGTCGTGCAAGTAGTAGACGGGTCGAGTTCTAGTGGCCGGACGTCGCACCATCCCTCTTCCCGTTCTCCCACGTCCTCTCGCGGAAGGAGCGCCACGTCGAAGAGGGCTAAATGAGGGCAGTTAATAGTTATAAGAGTTATAAGACTACTCACGGCTGCGGAGAGTCGCTGTCCGAGTCGGAGAACGAAAGAATGTTTCCTACAAAAGAAAGTTTGAGAAAGTTTTTTTCATTGTTGATGATGAGAAATAACTGACTGGGCATGATGGTAAAAGAGCTGTTGTTGATGGTTGGATGAAGGGTTGATAGTGTGTCGATGAATGGTAGTGAATTGTTCGAATATCGAGCATTGTGGAAAGAGGCGGTTACGCCGCTGGCATGTGTATGGGAGAGATTACGGCGGAAGTACCTCAGGTACTTGCCAGGGGTGCTGCTGGTAGATCTGTAATTAATATGTAAAACTGATCGTTGAGATTTGAATTTTGCATCGGTATGGAAATCATATAAATTGATAGACGATATTAGAATGTTTAAAAACAAAACGGACTGTACTGGCCCTTAAAACGGTCCAATTTGTGGATCACATTGATTTTGGAAACGGAACGAAAAGTGTACTGATCATAGATCGATTATCGATCAAATCAAGTTTTCAAATCACGATTATCGATCAAATCTCGATGTTTTACATGAAGAAAAGGATGGAACAGTGATTTGATAAGTATAAATGATCGTTTGATAATTTGTGGAGAGCATTTGTGGAGAGCGAGAGAGAGAGAGCGAGAGAGAGAGAGAGAGAGAGAGAGAGAGAGAGAGAGAGAAAGAAAGAGGGAGCGAGAGAGGGAGAGAGAGAGAGCGAGAGAAAGAGAAAGAGAGAGAGAGAGAAAGAGAGAGAGAGAGAGGGAGCGAAAAAGAGAAAGCGAGAGAGCGAGAGAGAGATTATCGATCAAATCTCGATGTTTTACATGAAGAAAAGGATGGAACAGTGATTTGATAAGTATAAATGATCGTTTGATAATTTGTGGAGAGCATTTGTGGAGAGCGAGAGAGAGAGAGAGAGAGAGAGAGAGAGAGAGAGAGAGAGAGAGATAGATAGAGCGAGAGAGAGTGCCGATCGGAAGTGAGAGGAGAATTTTGTAGAAGTAGTACTGTACTTTAATATTCCACTTGTTAGTATAGTGTATTTTAATCCCTAACTTGATTCGTGAAAAAAGATATGTAGCTCTTGTTGCAGTATGATGAACCATGAGCTGTGAAATTATGAAATTACCGTGTTTGATGTGAAGTAATTGATTCGATGAGGAACACATGAGTAAATTATTAAACATTTGAAAAAGAATGGTATGAATTGACACTTCAGAATTATAGTTCGTTCATTAAATTCTACGTTATTATATTGATATAATCGATATTTATATAAAAGGACACAATTTGGATTAAATATGCATATTAATAGTTCGGTGAAAAATATTGTTTGAAAAGTGGTAGAATGCTTAGTAGCTAGAAGTTATAAGTTCATAGTATGAGCCTTGTACATGAAAAGAGGAAGTGAAGTTATGATGAAAAAGGGGGGGAATTTTTGGGTTTCGATATATGTAAATATGGAAATGAGCTAGAAAAAAGGAAACCGTACTTAAAAGAACTGAAACTGTAAAACTGTAAATAACTTACGGAGTACTAACTACAGTTATAAAAAGAATCAGATTTGATATTTTTGAAACTAAGTTTACATGAAATTCAAAATGTTTTAAATGTCATAACTCATTTTCTAAAGTAGTGGTGTGAACGGTTCTTTGTGTTTTCAACTTACGACTATGTAAGTAGTACGTAAACAAAATTTGAGTTAAATCGATAAGGATTTTGCATTTTGCATTTCACGTGATTGAACCTGTCAGCAGCAATTCAAAAAATCATATAAAATTTGAGAATAGTTTTTGTGAACTGAAATTTGAAACCTGTGATTTTGTTGTTTAGTAGTAACAAAACTTACAAAATGAACCGGATGTGGCAGTGTTTGTACTAAGTTTATATAAAACGACATAAAAATTCAAATATGTTTAAATGAATTGAAACTGTAAAATTGTAAATAACTTACTAAGTACTAATCACAGTTTTGATTTGAATGAGATCTAACAATTTTGAAACTAAGTTTACATAGAACTGGAAATCCTATATGAACCCATATAAGGAGTTGATGAAAATTAGATTTGATGTATATGGTATAATGCTTAGTAGCTGTGTATTTCAGGTTTATAGTATAAGCACTGTACTTCAAAAGAGAGACTGAGCATATGAGAAAAAGTGCGACAATTTTTCGTTTTCCATATTTGGAAATATGCAAATGAGCTGAAACTAAAACCGTACCGTCTCATGAGCAAGTGATGTGTTATCATACTGAAAAGAAAGGGCAAGTTTGGGGTTGAAAAGAGATATTTGCCCGGAAAAACATAAACCATAGCAAATTATACCAAAAAAATTTTTTTCCCATATATGGAAATATGCAAATGAGCTGAAACTGAAACTGTACCGTCTCATGAGCAAGTGATGTATTATCATGCTAAATGGGGAGAGCAAGTTTAGGGTTAAAAAGAGATAAGTGCCCGGAAAAACATAAACCATAGCAAATTTTATAGGTGGTAGAGTGGACTAGCCCTCGCGGCGCTGGCGCGCCGCTCGGGCTAGGGCCGCCTTCGGCGGCCTCAACTTTCAAACATCAAAACTGAAATCATCACTCAATTGTAATTTCATAACTAAAATCTGTTCACAAACCTCTAATCTAACTAAGAAGTACATTACAAGACAGATTACTAAAAATGAAGACAATTGAACGTTGTTTACAATTTTGTTTACTTGTTTACACTTCATGTAAACAACATTTTTGAACTCGCCTCCAAGTCTACTACACATTACACTACCAAACACTTTGTACTAAAGAGAAATAGAGAGAGAAAGCACATGGCCGCAGACATCCGACTCGTGAGTGAAGAGAGAGAGAGAGAGAGAGAGAGAGAGAGAGAGAGAGAGAAAGTGAGAGAGAAAGAAAGAGAGAAAGAGAAATAGAGAGATAGAGAGAGAAAGAGAGAGACGACTGTTTATCTTACTCGTGGCCTGACCTGTAGTGTGACCTGCTCTGACAGTTTCACGGCCTCTCCTCTCAAAAGCGGTCCGCGCTTTATTGACCGCAGCGTACGCTGAGTGTATCATGTGTGCGAATTTTGTTTCAAATGATATGTTTTTGTATGTTTTATACTAAGGCGTGGATTGTGTACAGCTTTGTCATGTCTTGATTCGTGATAACAGTAACAGTCAACAGTGATTACATTCTATTTGATCAATTTGTTTCGTTCATTTCCACTATCATATCCCGGTAGACACGTTTCTTTGTTGATCGCAAATAATGATACAAGTCTGTGGTAACGATTACTTGTAGTGGCCAGTACGTTTCTATCGCATGATGGTAACATCTACGAGCACTGTGCTTCACGAAATGTGAGTGTTTTTTTTACATTCTATTTTTTCTTACTTTTGTTCCGTGTCATATTTCACTTGTGAGAGTTTAACAGTGACTGAATAATGTTATAACTTTTGCATAGTACCTTTTTTGATAATATTGATACGTATCTGTACACATTTCGAGAAAATAGAGCCATATGAATTTGGCAAAACATTTTTGGGGGTCGGGGACCCGATCCCCTCGCTCGGAAACAAGCGATAGGCCGCCAGTCGCGCACACTGCCACTGGACTATGCGGCCTTGAGAGAATGACCTGGCGTTTTGAAAGTCATGCCAGTAACAGCGCGTTGTTTTGAGAGATGCACGAAGTTTGACCGATATGAGCATACCCCATATATGTTTGAGATATACATATTTGCTGCGATTCGATTGAGATATAGTGTAAACACTGGTTGTGTGTGTGAGAGAGAGAATAAGTGAGTTCGTGAGAGAGAGAGAGAGAGAGTGAGAGAGAGTGAGTGAGAGAGAGAGAGAGAGAGAGAGAGACTCAGATGAATGTGGAAAGTGTGTCATCGTAGTGATCGTTCATGCCCATGTCAATCGGTGGCTCTTCTTCGTCATGAGTGATGTCTTCTTCGGAACATTTGCATATGATGTGATGGGATGATGCACATTGTGTCTAACAAGTGACAGTGATGACTCACTCTGTTTCATTCCCAGTCTCTTGTCGATGGGGCGAGTAGTGGCATGAGATCTTTGCAGTGATGCTTGTAGCAGTGATGCTTGTATATCTCTCCGAGGAGGTGAATGAGCACTTCACAGAGCGGGTCCATCAAGAGACTGAAATGTATACATTAAATTCCTATTGACCAGAGCGATCATGATGATGAAGATACATACTGCGATGAGTGAATTAATGTGTAACATGACAAATTACGTAGTTTCACCTGCAATACGATAGCAGTCTTTTCTTTCCGGAATAAATGTATTAGACGAGTAGAGGCCAGGGATAGAGCGGGCGGCCGGTCTTCTCACTGAGTGAGTAGTACGACCTGTCCTTCGCGCACAAGTCCATACGTCTTCTGAAGCGGAATTTCTCTTTGCCTCCCCCCTCTCTCCCCCTGCATCTCTCTCTCCCTCTCTCTCTCTCTCTCTCTCTCTCTTTCTCTCTCTCTCTCTCGCTTTCTTCTCCCTCCTCGGAATGCACAGTGTGCATGTTCTGGGCTCCCACCCCGGTCTCTCCAACGTCCATCGGCGTCTGCCATCTCCTCTATTCTCAGTCTTCAAAGCTTCTTTGAGAAGTGAGGATAGCATTGCATGGACGGCCTTGGCATTCCCTCCCCCCCTCTCTATCTCTCTCTCTTTTTTCTCTTTCTTATTCTCTCTTTCTCTCTTTCTCTCTCTCACTCTCTCACTCTCTCACTCTCTCACTCTCTCACTCTGTCACTCTGTCACTCTCTCACTCTCTCACTCTCTCACTCTCTCACTCTCTCACTCTCTCACGCTCTCACGCTCTCACGCTCTCACGCTCTCACGCTCTCACGCTCTCACGCTCTCACGCTCTCACGCTCTCACACTCACTCATTGTTTCTATTATTTGTGTGCCCATTGTACATTCTAAATGAACGAGCAACTGATGCATCAATTTCGTTTTTGTGAAGAGTTCCGTGGTGCAATGGTACCGTTCATATACACCAAACATGTGTATTGCATTCTGAGATAGTGAAAACATTCTGTAAAAAAAGAGAAAAATAAACAGAACAAATAAACAAAACAATGACGCATGTGTAATGTACAAATAAATTCAATATGTTGTATACATTTATCTTCAAATTTTTAACAATGATAATGTGACCATCCTGCATATCTGCATTAGTCTACAATAGTGATGAATAGTGAAAACAATCAATGTACAATATGAATAACAACAACGAGATAAGAAAATCTATGCACAAATGTGAAAAACAACGAACAACTTGTATGTTGTTGAGAATAGACGTATTACTGAAAATCAAATGAAACTTGGATAAGTATCATGAATCAACAGAACAGTCTACTCGAACTCCCTCTCAATCTCCATCTCGAGTTCCCTCTCATACTCACTCTCCCCCTCCGTCTCCCCCTCCCCCTCACTGTCCATGTCCTCGTCTCCGGACTCGTCCATCTCCATCGCCCGCGCCTCGCGCTCTCCCTCTCCGGCGTCTCCGCCCTCCTCCATCCCGTCCTCGCTCTCGTCTCCTCCCATCCTCACGCCCTCCTCACCCTCACCCAACATTACCTCGATTGCCTTCGGGTACACGATGTTGCGCATCTGACAGAGCGGCGCGCGGTGACCGTGGCGACACTCCTTGTGTGCCGGAACAGACTGGAATTTGTCATCTCTTTCTCCTTCTCACCCATTTTTCTCGCCTCTCGTCTTTCTTCACCTGCATGGATGTGAAGACCCGGATCGACTTCCGATCGCGCACCCTGCTTAATGCCACAAACAACTGGCCATGGCTGAAGACCGGGTTGGTGAGGATCAGACCCACCTACAAGAAAACAAACTGTTATGTCTCGTGATAAGGGCTCACCTTGCCCAGAGTGGCTCCCTGAGCTTTATTGATGGTCATAGCGTATGCCACCCGGATCGGAAATTGAAATCTCGAGAAGAGCGCCTTGCCCGTCTCCGAGTGCTGGAGCAGCATCCTGGAATCATCGACTCCTCCCCCACCCTCTCTCTCTCTCCCTCTTTTCTCCCTTCTCTCTCTCTCACTCTCCCCCTTTCCTCCACTCACTTGCTCAATTCGAACTCCTCCTCGTTTCCCTCGTTGATCCTCTGCACGACCAGTGAGTGTTCTCTCTGAAAGCAGAAAAGTTAAGAATATATTGAGTGATCTCACCATCTTGCGAATGATGATTCGCGTGCCGTTGGTCAATCCTCGACGCACATCTACGTTCTTGATCAACATGCAGGTCGCACCGAGCGAAAAGAAAAAGAAGTCATTCAACCTGTTGTCATCAGATACCTTGAGGTGGAGAATGTGGGGAGGCATTCCGGTAGGGCACTGCCTGTGACAGTCCTCCGGAGCCAGCTGCAGTCCTCCCGTCGAGTCCGGCGAGTCAATCGACAGGTAGGTGTGTTCCGAGTAGCTTCCCTCACTCTCGATTTTCGGCATCCTCTCCAGCACCTGGCAACAAAGAAATGATCACACAGAAGCAAGTATCTACTTACCATCTGGTTGTACTGTTCCACGTGGTCGTTGGTCAAGGCGAGAATGCAGCTGTTCACCCTCTTCTCCTCCACCTCCATCTCATCAAACGTCCAGTCGACGACATCTTGCGGAGACGGGAGGAACACAGGGAAGCACTCCGAACACACCTGCAAATACCTTACGTCCTTTCTGTCTTCCCTCTTTCTTCCCCCCTCTCTCACTCTCTTTCTTTTTCTCCTCACTCACGCTCTCTCCTCACTCACTTACTCTCTCCTCACTCTCTCACTCTCCCTCCCTCTCTCCTCACTCTCCCTCCCTCTCTCTCCTCACTCTCTCCCTCTCTCCTCCCTCTCTCTCTTCTCCCTCCCTCTCTCTCTCTCTCTCTCTCTCTCTCTCTCTCTCCTCCACTCACTTGCACAGTGCCGTCTCGGGTGTCGACTCCATCTCCGATCTGCCTGATCAGTGCCGCGTAGTCCTCGTCGTCCACTGCTCGCATGTTCTTCTCCAGGATGGTCTTCTCCGCCTCATCCCACATAGGGTGGTTGATGAGAGACTCGACCAGCACCTGGTCTCCTTCGAGATCCTTGATGATTGGCAGCGTCTAAGTATAACCAGTTTCTTATTTCAAAGAATATGACACGAAACAATTATTCCAAACTACTGTTTTTTTTAAGTTTGTGGGTTCAAAAAAAGCCAATTTAAACAACATTTGGTTGATAATCGCTCCGGAGATACTATCAACACAAGTACCGCATACACAAATTCCAAATAGCACATACCCAAGTAGTGCAATAAATCCGTACCGTATACCAAGTACCAAATACACCAAACAAGTATTGTATATCCGCACTCCAAGTACAGCAAAATTCAGAGTAACGTATACCTGTATGGCCGTAAAAGTACCGTATACAACTATTGTATTCCGCAGAGTCACGTACCCGTTTATTATCCAAGTACCGTCAGAGTCAACAACACATGTAGGTCAGTGGTGATCGAATATCGATAATCAGCTAGACAGTCGAAAACCGATAGTCGATAATCTCTTTCTGCTGTTGATCGAAAACCAGGTGATACCATCGGTATATATGGTAATTTCAATAACACTGATAACTAACTCTCGTAACGATAACTCTCTTTTCTCACCTGGCGAAAGTCTCCGACCAGAATGACCTTCTTGCCACCGAAGAATACGTCGATTCCAGTGGCCTTCCGGAGAAGCTGGTCAAGCAGGTCGATGATCTCGCAGTCGAGCATTGACATCTCGTCAATGACGAACAGCTCTGTCTGCAAACATCTCTCTCTCTCTCTCTCTCTCTCTCTCTCTCTCTCTCTCTCCTCTCTCTCTCCTGATAATCTAATAATTTTGTTTACCTCGATGAGCTCTTTCTCCTTTCCACTCCAGCCAGTGATCTTGGAGTACAGCTCTCCATTCGCCTTCGAGTTGATCCAGAAATGACGGTGCAGAGTCCGGCCCTCCGGAAGGAGATGAGCTGCACATCCCGTGTATGCCAGACAAGTGGCCTACAAGAATATGATTGAGGTGAGATTGAGCGAGATGATTGAGAGAGACAAAGAGACGCACCTTCTTTCCTTCATCTAGGACAGCGAAGTAGATAGCTCGGAGCAGCGTAGTCTTGCCGCATCCACCGGAACCCAATACGATCTGCGGCTTCCAAGCACCTTAACAAAACATTGATCGTCTAGATAATCAAGTACTTTCATTTTCTTGGCTACAAGTTATGTATATGTTTATAAAGATATCGAACAATAAGCAAAACTCACTTTCCTCCCGATCCATCTCCTCTTCGTCCTCTCGAATAATGTTCATAATGCGGTTGAAGATCGTCATCTGCTCGGAATTGAGCATATCCTGTAAATTACTAATCTCATGCAGTCTTTGTAGTACCTTCCCTTTCTGTCTCTCTTTCTCACTTAGAGGGGGAGTCTTTCACCCCTCCCCCCCCCCTCTCTCTCTCTCTCTCTCTTTCTCTCTCTCTCTTTCCCCCTCTCTCCCCTTTCTCTTCATTTCTCTCTCTCTCTCTTTTTATCTCTCTCTCACCCTGGTCTCCTTGGCCAGTTGCTGCACAGTCTTTCCCTTCTCGACCACGAGGTCGTCGATGAAGTCCTCCTCGTCCTGTGCCGTCTTGTCCAGCAGTGTCCAGTCTGCAGCCGGCAGTCCGAACTGCTCCAACGAGCAGTCGTGTCTTGCCAGCATAGTCTCAAACAGTTCAATGCAATTCCAATTAAACTATACAAAGTATGTACCTCAAGAGCAGCGAGGAGAATGTTCATCTGCCTGGCCCTCTGCCTGTCCGTCTTGGCTCTGCGCATAAACATCGCATCCGCATTCTCCTCCAACATCTCGAGTGGAACATCCTGCAACACAAACATCCATGATAGAAATCAACTGATATCGATCGATCGAATAAGAGAGAGAGAGAGAGAGAGAAAGAGAGTGATTTTCAATTCACTCATATGTTCTGAAACGAGAACGTCTAACGGATTACTGTAAATTACCGTAATATGACCGTACACATCACTATCAAGTTAAAGAGCAAATGAAACTGAAGAAGGAAATAGAAAAGAACACTTCACCTTGCTCGGTCCTCCATGAACAAGGAGAAGTACGAAGAAGCGCGCGACTCTGCGGGGCGACACATCAGAAGAGGCAACCTCCCTGAGCGCCTTTCTCAGCTGCAGGTCGTCCGCCAGCAGGTCCAGCTCGGCCGCAGCCTCCGCGAACGTCGAGCACACACGTCCTTCCACCTGAACAGATATCTTACGTTTCTATTTCCCGTATACTTTCCATTTCTATTTGAGTCGTTTCTTCGTTATTGAATTTGAATACTCATATACTGTTTTCAAATTTTATAATTGTCTACTCACAGTCGCAAGCTTCCTGAAGGAATCGGCTCCTCTCACGTTGCTGAACAACAGCCTCAACGCGTAGTTCTCTCTTCGGGATGGATCCACAGGTCGGAGACGGAGAATAGGCTAAAGAATAATATTTTATTCCTATTGTTTCTCTTTTGGTCATCTTCTCTCTCTCTCTCTCTCTCTCTCTCTCTCTCTCTCTCTATCTCTCTCTCTCTCTTAATCTCTCTATCTTTTGCGTTCTCTCCTTCCCTTCCTCCCCCTCTCTCTTTCCCTTTTTCTTCCTCCCCCTCTCTCTCCTCCCCCTCTCTCTCCTCCCTCCCTCCTCTCTCCTCACTCACCGGATGAAGCCTCTGCTTGCGCGCCCTCCGAGTCCACTTGTAGCCGAACCTCTTCTTCTCGTACTTGAAGTGCTTGATGGCCTCGTTGATGGTGTAGCGGTGAGCCAGCTCGTCCTTGCTGTTCAGTTCCAGCCATCCCTCAATCACCGACAGGGACTCTTGCGAATCGATCTCTGCGAGAATCTGAAAGCATTTCTCTCTCTCTCTCTCTCTCTCTCTTTCTCTTTCTCTTTCTCTTTCTCTTTCTCTTTTTCTCTCTCTCTCTCTCTCTCTCTCTCTGTCCTCTACTCCCTCTTCCTCTCACCTCCTCATAGTCGTCCTCTTTGTCAAACACGACAGCCGCATTCCTTGGAAGATGCACAGTCGCAAACCGCACTTCGTGCGAAATCTAATTATTTTCCAAAATTATCTTATTGAGCATACTAACAAACTATTTTAACTTTATAAGACACGTTGCATTCCCACTCACGCGAGAGATGGGCAGATCACGAATGGACCACATGGCCTGGTTGGCAGTGATCAGCATACGAGTCGTCCACTGCGCATACTCGTCGAAAATGACAACATTCTTCAAACCGGGCGGCAGAGGGTCTTCCAGCAACTGAAATGACAACGCTATTTCTCTCTCCATTTTTCTCTTTCTCTTTTTTTCTTTCTATCCATCCCCACCTCGAGTTCCTTGAGCAGCTTCTGCGCGTCCTCGTTTAGATGTTTCCTTTGAGTTGCATTAAGATCCAGAGAAGCGGAAAGAAGACACTGCAATAGTAATTCTTTTTCACACACTTTCTCTTTTTTCTATCTCTTACTCGTTTCATCACACTTTTTGCACCCCACTCACATGATCGAAAGTCGTCATGTTCGGAAGTCCCTCATGACTGCCGTCGTTGGCGACAACGCTGTCGATCAGCTCGCAGAGCGCACGATCGAAACCCTGAAAGCTCTCTCTCTCTCTCTCTCTCTCTCTCTCTCTCTCTCTCTCTCTCTCTCTCTCTCTCTCTGTCTGTCTGTCTGTCTGTCTGTCTCTCTCTTTCTTTCTTTCTTTTTCTCTCTTTCTCTCTTGTTATCTCACCTTAAACAAATACTTGTACATGTACTTGCAGCAGAACACACTGGAACACGCCTCCACATTACAGTGACTGCGGTACTTCTTCAGGATGTGCGCATTGAAGGGTACTACCCAACTGAAATCATTTACAGTCGTAACTCCTAACAACAATTTACATGACAAAGTACTTGGGTATACGGTAGTAAGGTATACGGTAGTAAGGTATACGGTAGTAAGGTATACGGTAGTAAGGTATACGGTAGTAAGGTATACGGTATATAGGTATACGGTATATAGGTATACGGTATATAGGTATACGGTTCTTTAGTATATGGTATACGGTAATCGAGTATATGGTATACGGTACCTGGGTACACGGTATACGGTACTTGGGTATACGGTGCATCCAAATGAAATGTATATTCTTTGAAATGGAGGATATATGGTATGCGGTATTTCAGTAGTTGGGTATACGAGATAGTGAGAGAGAGAAAAAGAGAGACTCACCTGTTGTCCGCCCAGTACTTGTTCCGACCGGTGGTCTCCACCTTCTCTCCCTTCGGACGCGCCGGTTCTGCGTAACCGTTCTCGCGCATTCTTGTAAAGTCGGAGAACGGCTTGGGGAATCCCTTGGAGCACAGCGGGGCGTCTGGGTTCTTCGAGTCGACACTGAAAAACGAAATATAACCCATACTTATACTCTCTCTCTGTCTCTCCTCGTGTCTCTCTCTCTCCTCGTCTCTCTTTCTCTCTCTCTCTCTCTCTCTCTCTCTCTCTCTCTCTCTCTTCCTCCCTCACCGACAAAATGCGGTCTTGTTGGGGTGGAATCCGTGCTTGTCCCTCTTGCTGCATGGTTTGTGCACCATAAACTGCAGCACCAGATCGCGCAGCTCCGGATCCTCCTCCTCGGTAGGGATGGACGCGCGCACGAATTGGTCCACCTTCTCGACCGTGTCTAGTCTCTCCTATAATAATCATTTCAGTCTCTTTGTTTCATTTATTTTACTCTTTCATTTCTTGTCCGTATTTTTCTCTTTCTCTTCATTCTTTCTCACCTCCAGAGTGATGAGACAGTGAACGTGGGGCATGCCTCTCGCCTGAAACTCCAGCGACCACGCGTACGCGGCCACCTTGCCGAACCCACCTTCCTCGATGATCTCATTCATCAAAGACGTCATCTTCTGGTAGAACACCTGCAAACAATTTCATAACTTAATGTTCCTATAGTGTGTTGTTGTGATTTATGTTATGAATGAGACAGTAGTGTGAAAAAACACTAATAGAAAGCCGGTATTTCATTCCTCCTTCATATCTGGCCTGTTTGTGAAACATGGTATATATGTGTACTCACCCTGTTCACCAGATCGGGCGCGTCGCACCACTTCTGTCCCGGTAGCAGCTGCCTCTGGATCTCGGCCCAGACAGGCGAGCCTAACGAAGATGTTGTCTCTCGTAAGATGTTCTCTCTCTCTCTCTCTCTCTCTCTTACCTGTGAACGTAACGAATAGGTCAGGCGAGCCGACCTCGTTCATGACTGCCATCGCCTTCTCGGCTTGCGCGCGCATATAGCGGGGCGAGCCCTTCACTTCGGCATGCGCAACCATCTGCAAACGGATTTCTGTCTCTCCATCTCGCACGTCTGGCTTCTTCTCTCTCTCTCTCTCTCTCTCTCTCTCTCTCTTTCTTTCTTTCTTTCTTTCTTTCTTTCTTTCTTTCTTTCTCTCTCTCTCTCTCTCTCTCTCTCTCTCTCTCTCTCTACTCACGATCGCACCGAGATCCACGTTCATCTTGGCAGCAGTGGCTCTGTGGCGGAGGAAGGCGTTGGACTGGTGGATGTCGGCCCTGTCCTCTCTCGAATGCGAGACGCGCAGCTTCTCCACCTTCTCGCACAGCTAGAACAGATACAATACATTGAACTCTTTAAATTTACGTCATTTGTAAACGAGTATTTGCATGTTATAATAGTATCTGTCTCTCACCTCCATCGCAGGGCATCTCCTCTTCTCCACTCTCTTCCTCTTCAGGAAGTCGTGTCTGTAAGAGTAATGTACACAAAACAATTTCAAAATGAGTTCATGCAAATACTGCAACCGTCGCTCACCTCGCTCGGAGAATGCGCATCGACCAGTCCTCCACATACAGCTGGCCGAGGCCGCACTGCGAGTACACTGGGTGGTACTTCTTCTCGATCTGCTTGGCGGTGGTGCGCAGCAGGAAGCAGGCGTACTCGCGCATCGACATGCGACTCGTGCGCTCTGAGCGAGTAGGGGTTAGAGAGAGAGAGAGAGAGAGAGAGAGAGAGAGAGAGAGAGAGAGAGAGAGAGAGATACTCACTCTCCTGGTGATGAATACGGATGCTCCTTGCAGGCTGAGATGAAGCAACAGTAGACACTTCAGTATGCTCATCTTCCTGAATTGTTATTTATATTTGAATTGCTAATACTATTATTTTCTAACAATATATTATCAAAATTTCAAGGGAAACAAGAATGATGATAATTAGAACGAAAAGATATTTGGACAATGATCACTGCATCATTACAGGTAAATAATATTATAAGAGAATCTCACTTGATCTGCTCCGAAGAAGTCGCGGTCGTACGCGATGAGGGAAGCGGTGCGAGGTGCGCGACTCGAACGCACCGTAGCCTCTCCCGGCTCGTTGCAGTTGACGGGAGCTAACAAAGATAATTCATGGAATGAGTGCGAAAATGAGAAATGGAAAAATAATTGTCGTACCTGTATCGAACTCGTCCTCCTCCATTGCCCATTCTGTTTCTGTTCCTTGTCGATCTTCCGTCTCTCCTTCCGCCACATCACTCTCGCGGTCATCTTATTGAAAAAAAACGGATTTTATCTTCCCACATCCAATCTTTTCTTCTTCGTTTTTTATGATAATGGTCATCAGGAACGCTTGATTAGTACAATATGCTAGATCATTTTTCATATCATGTAACAATACCTCGTTCATTAGTATTCACATGTTGTGTGAGTCTCTCTCTCTCTCTCTCTCTCTCTCTCTCTCTCTATCTCTCTCTCTCTCTATCTCTATCTCTATCTCTCCACTATTCTCACTGATAACAAATAACTTATCATGTTATGTAACAGTATGCCGCTCATCAATGTACATACGATGTTGTTGGTTAATGCCTCTCTCTTTTTCTCTCGTTCTCTCTCTCACCTTCTTCTCCGACATCTTGATGCATATAGGCAGTCTCCTCTCCTCCCTCTTCTTCGATTGTCTCTTCTCCCTCGTCAATAGGATCTGTGGGAGAAAAGCATAAATCAATAAATCAATCCACCCACCTTGACCAGCTTGCTCGTCTCCTTCTTCAATTGGTTCTGCTTGCGGCAGCTGGTCTGCTCTCGGGAGATGTGGTCCTGTCGAGTGGTCAGCTAAACATTCAATAATTAGATGATAGGGAAACAGAAGGAAATGGGAAAACACACAGTAAAATATATTGAAGAAATGTTTCTCGCTCTTTCTCATCCTCTCTCTCATTGTTTAACTGACTTGGAGAGACTCCGATACGCTTGTCGGAGAAGTTGCGAGGCAGAATCGACTTGGCCTTGGAGTCATATCCGTGTTCGGCCATTGTGTGGATGAGTGGGTACGTGAGCGGCTCCAGCAGGGGACTGAACACAATTACTCATCTCTCTCTCCTTCTCTCTCTCTCTCTCTCTCTCTCTCTCTCTCTCTCTCTCTTTCTCTCTCTCTCTCTCTCTCTCTCTCTCTCTCTCGTACATACCTGAAGTACGGGAGCGGCTTGGATTTCCCTGAGTGGATGTACTCGACCGTCAGTTTGGGTCCTTCGACCGGCCGTCCCTCCTTGTCCACCTCACTGAGCAGCACTGTGTCTTCGTCACGCAGTCGATTGTAAGTGCCCTGAACCAAGTACGTCAGTTATGTTTTAAGGTTTAAAAATGACGTCATATTGCATAGTACTGTCGGATGACAACCGTCACCAATAACACGCACGCAACCACGGAACCATTTAAGTTCGTGTTGTTGGAACTCGCATAAGGCCTGTTACTGTATTTTACCGTATCCCACCGTTTACGTAATCGATATTGCGTGTTACTTGATTCAAGATAAATATTTATGATTTTGTCGTAGTGACAATGCGTGAAATAGACTCACTCTGTGCACTGTCGGATCCGCTCTTTCCTTGAGCGTACGGTAGGCAGTGTGAATCACCAGCCACCGTTTGCGCATACTCTCCCTCATCACATTGCGAACTTCTCTCCCTGCCTGCTTGTACAACATAGCCAGCGGGTTGTACTTGAAAAGGCATCGGGCGAGTTCGTCCACTGCCTGTAATTATACTCTCTCTCTCTTTCCCTCTCTCTCTCTCTCTCTCCACTCACGAGTCGAATGTCTGCGGCCATGTGCTTGTCCCTGTCCTCCGGGTTCTGAATGTATCGCTGCAGTTCCTCGGAGAAAGTGACTTCCGGGTACTGTCCAGTACCAGACCAGATCTGTCCGAACATCCTCTTGCCATTCGGATACTGCGGAAGAACAGATGACAGTGAGTGAGACGGCATACCACGAGTCTGGAATCACGGTTATAATGGCATTATTGCAATTCATGAAACACTGGTGAAAAAATATCTATCGATCCGTTATATCCATTCATTCATATGAATGCAACTGTGTTTCAATGTTTACAAGTCTTTTTAACCTTTCGCGCAGGCACGCCGTGTTTCACAATAACTTCACTCCTGTTGGTCGACGCGAACGCAAGGCACTTGTTGATTGCAGCGGAGTTCTGCTGCACGATTCTGTAAAGAGACAATTCTGTAATATTTTTCCCTTCTCTCTCTCCCTCTCTCTTTCCAACCTCCCCCTCTAATTTACACGAACGCTCTGTCTCAGTTCTCAGTCTCTGTCTCGCTTTGTCTCAGTCTCTGTCTTTGTCTCGCTTTGTCTCAGTCTCTGTCTTTGTCTCGCTTTCTCTCTCTCTCTCTCTCTCTCTCTCTCTCTCTCTTTCTTTCTCTCTTTCTACTCACGGCGCCTTGAGAATCTCCATAATCTCTGCGGGTCGCTTCTTCCAGTCATCTGGCTTGTACTGTCCGCCCATGCAGCACTTGATCCTAGTCGACTCGCCTCGGAGATACATAGCGCCGCAGTACTCGCACTCCTCCTCCATGTCGCCCACATCCAACAACTCCACATCCTGACATCTCGTAAGAAAACCAGCTACAGAGACCAAAATTTGTATGATGTTTGATTATACTGCTTACGGTTCTTTGGTGCATGTAGATGTTGAGCTCGACGCTCGTTTTCCGCCTCCCGCTCATCATACGACACTACAAAAGCATTTTTCTATCTTTCTTTCCCTCCTCATGTGATGGCGCTTTCTGAGGATCATCGATTATACACCAAAAACCCTTTTATATAAATGAAGCGTGAAATTGACGTCA
Source organism: Rhabditoides inermis (assembly GCA_963966185.1). Classification (NCBI taxonomy): domain Eukaryota; kingdom Metazoa; phylum Nematoda; class Chromadorea; order Rhabditida; family Rhabditidae; genus Rhabditoides; species Rhabditoides inermis. The sequence goes on from CAWZYM010000418.1 coordinate 93,967, forward strand.
CTTATAAAAACATTGTCTGTGTCAGCTCATCACGTACACAATATTTCGAATAGTTTAAACGCCATGTCACAGTTGGAACCTCAAGGACTGTATGTTTATGCAAATATTTGTAACAAAACAACCTTTTTCTGTAACACAAGCACAGTATGTGCTTTAGTAAATTTCGAACGATATAACTGTGCAGTTGTGTTAGTTGAAAGACATACATACGATTTTGAACAAGATAATACCTTTTTCACGTCGATGTTTGTAACAAGCTGCAGCAAGTAACTGCCTTCGCTTATGTTCTTCAGGCGAGTCTGAAAAAAACATTGCAGTGAATCTGCTGAAAAATTAATTCGTATCTGTCATTTTTGTCGCGGAAGAATGAACGGCCATAAGCCGCAGTCGCTCGCTTCGATGAACCTCAGATTCTAAAAGAGGTGTCGTGTAAATGTTGTCTTGTGCAAAGCATACCTTGCTCCCTTTTCTGCCTCTTGTACTCGGTGTTGCGCATCTTCTTTTGCTTGGGAGTCAACTTCTTGTGACTGAAACAAATAGGAAATGAATAATGTAATCAGTAGAAACGTTACCTCTTCGGACGTCTTCCGCGTGATCGCGTGACACTGCTGGAACAAGAGGTCGCGTCGGTTGATGCCGTATCCCCCTCGGGTGTTGCCTCCCTCTCTCGCATCGCTTGCACTGTGAGTGCTGCTGGCGGTTCCATTCCAAGTGCTTTCACACGCTCCGTCGCACGATCCTTTTTTCTTGATTGGCAATTATCGAGCCAAGATCTAAAAGACATATAGACATATGACTCGAATGCGCTACATATTTGTGCAATGAATATGTATTCTGGAATAAATTTTATTTCAAAAGTACCTATCGAGTTTGACGTTGAGGTTGTGAGTGCGGCTGTTCAGAGATAGAACCAGCGGAAGAAGAGAGAGGGTTGGAGACTCGGAACGACGGCCCTCCCTGAAAGCGAAGTTACGAAAGATTTGATTCAATCGCACTCACACTCCGAGAACGGCATTCTCATATTCTTGCCAGCTGCCTCTCCTGTGCATAGCTTCGGTGAGCAGGTGGCAGAGCGAGCACGTATCCCAGGCAATACTGAACGGTTTATTGAAATACTGTTCGCAACAATGTAAAACTGGATGCTACTAACTCTGCTGGATCCCTGCCGCAAAGAAGTGCGATGAATGCGCCAAACGCACGGAAACCACACGACCAGCCCTCCTCAAAAAATGAGGTAAAAAGTACCGTATCGGAAGGACTCACTGTCTGACACTCATAATCGGTCTCCAGGTCAATGATGATGTCTCCGTGTGGGAAGACGCGCTGGAAGAAGACGGCTATCTGCCGGAATGCAGACGAGTACTTTTTGCGGATCTGATTGTAAAAAAAACGAGTTAACGGGAGAACGGGAGGGAGAAAGAGAGAGAGAAAGAAAGAGAGAGAGAGAGAGAGAGAAAGAGGGAGAGAGAGAGAGAAAGAGGGAGAGAAAGAGAGAGAAAGGGGAAGAGAGAGAGAAAAAGAGGGAGAGAGAAAGAGAAAGAGAGAGAGAGGGGGAGAAATTGTTTCACACAGCATATGCTTTTTGATGAGCGGCTTAGGGATATGATAAGTGGTGTCATGATATGATAAGTGGTTTGTTATCAGGAGAAAGTAGTGAGTAGTGGATAGCGAGCGAGAAAGAGAGAGAGAGAGAAAGAGAGGAACATCTCACCCAGTTCACTGCCTTCTCTCCCTTGCCCTTCACAGTGCTATCCAGCCATCGAATTCTTCTTGTTGCGGGATCGTAACTATTATAAGATTATTAACTACTTGCCAAACGAAGTGAGTCGTACCTCATGAGAACAAAATGGCTGTGTTCGTACAGAATCTGCAGTACGGGGAATTCGCCAGATGGAAGCTGTACCGAGTCTAGAGCTACCCCCGTACCCTGCAATCATAATCATAAGAGTGATAGAAAAACGTGAAAAAGTATGATATTGACTTACCAGAAGAACAATATCCTCAATCCTCTGTGCTCCCTGAAAGAATGCATGAGGCGCTCGCAGCTCGAGCAGGTACTGACACGCGTCGTACAACCAGCCAGAATCCAACATTTGTCCCTCTGTTGGCTACAACAATTATTATGTTGCATAATCGGTCAATATAGTTGTCAGCATTTAAACAATTTGAACCGTCATGGTATATACTTTACATATGCACAAGATTCACGAATTCTCAACTTCTAGGTCAAAGTACATAGATACATGTATTTTTTTATGTGTGTGAGTGACATTAATGAAAGTTATCGATTGGATCAAATATAAACCAGTCTAATGATTAGTACAGTCATCAATTATTGTAACTGACAGAACATGCCTCATACCGTTTGTCTGAGTGGCTGAGGTCCCCTCTCTTTGCCTCGCCTCGCCTCCCATGCGTTCGGTGGGGTCTGATTGGAAATTGGAGAAGGAGAAGGCGACTTGGACATCGGTCGAACAGTAGTGGGATCCCTGTAAAGCTTCTCTCTCTTTCTCTCTTTCTCTTTCTCTCTCTCTCTACCTCGTTATCATGTGATGAGTGTGTGTGTCGAGATGGGCGAGAAGGTACGCGTCACTCGATACGGTACGATCACTGTGGAAATGTCATGAACAAGATCTCAATTGTACACTATCATACCTCCCCAGTGGCAACGCTTCGATCGTCTCCCATGTCACCTCCAACTCCCGGAGAATTGCTTGCGAGAGTGCCAGTATTACTCTCATATCGTACGTGAACCTGAGAAAAAGAATTTAAATATGCAATATGATAAAGAACGAAAAACATACTGGCACACATCCTGTCCACGAATAAACGCGATGAGAGCTCCTAGTGCGCGGAGAGAAGCACATCCGGTCTGCAGTCACACATGAGAGGGGGACTATGGAATGAGAGTACTCACATCTGCTGCCGGCTTGTGATCGACTGCTTCCGCTACGACGATGGGCACTTCGTGTGGAAAAACGTGGCCATACACTCGTACCAGCTGAGATAGGATGGCGGGATGGAACTGTAATCAATCGATTATCAATCGATATCAAATAGCGACTCACTCTATGTGTGAGTGGTTGATTGATCCGCTGTTCGTATGTGGGATCGACAATGATCACGTAGTTGAAACTTGTGATGTAGCTGCAATGAAATAGTAAGAAGATTGAAATACTATTATCCTACTCACATGGTGAGGGAGAGCACTCCGGTGAGGGGGTGGCGGATCAATTGCACAATGTTGTCGTGCCCAGATACAGGCGAGTCGTGCTGAAATGAAAATATTGAAACATGATTCATATCTGAACTGAACTAACAAAGAAGAACTGTTCATTTATATGTGAATTTGTTGTAGATGATAATGTGGAGGTGTTCATGTACAAAAATCATAATGAAAAGAAAACTCACTTGAGATGGTAGATAGACGACGTGTTGCCCGGTGGCGCTCTCGCAGAGGGCCAGCACGTGGGGGATGAGCTCATCCAGCTCCTTCTCGTCAATGCGCGAGGGAATAGTTCTCTGAAAAACAACTGTCTCCGCCTCCCCCACATGGGACAAGATATTGATTGATTTACCGGGGGTCTCGCTTTTGGGCTGGCCGATGGCGGAGGTGGCTCCTGTCCACTGCTCCTTCTCACTCTCTTTGAGTATTTTCGGTTTGACATTTGATGCTGAAATCATAAAACGAGAAAAAAAAGATCTTTCAAAAAAGTTCTGGAAGAGATTAAGTATATGCAAATTAAAATTGAATGAATTTTGGAAATTGAAAATGAAAACAGACAGTTGTAAAAAGAAATAGGAAAAGTGACAAAACCAAATTGAAAAGTGAGTCGTCGTAACGCCAAATGAATGATGACAAAAGAAGGCGCGTGTTTATGTTGCGAAATGATTGGGCAGGAGCAAGACAATAGGAAAGCGCGGGAAACTCTCTCGGAACCGGAACGATGCAGTAGAAAGTGAATATAAATGATTGCATATGTGATATTTTTACGAGGAAATAAAGTAGAAGTGAAACAAAATGTAGAGGGAACAACCGCTTTTTAGTGTTGGTACAATTTTGGTGGAAATGAAAAGCCACCGCCTTGCGCATGGAAGAAGAAGAAATGATGGAAGGTGGATAGTGAAGATCTCTCTTCTCTCTTCTCTCTTCTCTCTTCTCTCTTCTCTCTTCTCTCTTCTCTCTTCTCTCTTCTCTCTTCTCTCTTCTCTCTTCTCTCTTCTCTCTTCTCTCTTCTCTCTTCTCTCTTCTCTCTTCTCTCTTCTCTCTTCTCTCTTCTCTCTTCTCTCTTCATGTAAACAACAAATTTGAACTCAGTACATGGTCTAGTACACGTTAGATACCTCTTAAATGAAAAATTGTGTTGTTTACTTCTTTGTTTACTTGTTGACATGAGTTGTTTACTATCATAAATGTACTTGTGTGCTTGTGTTATGGTATGAGTATGAAGTGTCTACCTTGAAAAGTAACAAAGTTATTAAGGTTTCCGAGATTGTTTACATAATTTGTTTACTTGTTTACTTGTTTACATAATATCTTTACTAAAAGTTTTGTCTTAGTTAGGTTGTTGTATGGTGTGAATATGAACTGTCTACCTCAATTCATTATTGAGTTATAGTGAAAAGTCTATTTTCGAGTCAAAGTCCAAAGTCCCTCTCGTAGAACCCATATAAGAAGATATGCAAATGAGATGTGTGATTTATGCTGACATCCCAGGTTCTCTCTTCTCTCTTCTCTCTTCTCTCTTCTCGCAACCGTGCGCATTGGCAGCGATTGACTAATGAAGATATGCAAATTTGACAACTCTTTTCTCTTTTCTCTTTTCTCTTCTCTCTTATCTTTTTATCTTGTTTACTCAAAATAATAAACAAAAACATGTTAGAGACCTTTAAAACACATTTCTGAGTTGTTTACAAAGTTGTTTACTTGTTTACTTCATATGTAAACAACAAATATGAACTGAGTACTCTGTCTTTTACACGTTAGATATCTTTAAAATGAGATTTGTGGTTGTTTACTTCTTTGTTTACTTGTTGACTTGAGTTGTGTACTATTATGAATGTACTTGTGTACTTGTGTTATGGTATGAGTATGAAGTGTCTACCTTGAAAAGTAACAAAGTTATTAAGGTTTCCATGTTAGAGACATTTAAAACACACTTCTGAGTTGTTTACAAACTTGTTTACCTGTTTACCTCGCTTGTAAACAACAAATATGAACTCAGTACTTGGTCTAATACACGTTAGGTACCTTTTAAATGAGATTTGGAGTTGTTTACAAGTTTGTTTACTTGTTTACTTTTCATGTAAACAACAAATTTGAACTCAGTACATGGTCTAGTACACGTTAGATACCTCTTAAATGAAAATTTGTGTTGTTTACTTCTTTGTTTACTTGTTGACATGAATTGTTTACTATCATAAATGTATTTGTGTACTTGTGTTATGGTATGAGTATGAAGTGTCTACCTTGAAAACTAACAAAGTTATTAAGGTTTCCGAGATTGTTTACATAATTTGTTTATTTGTTTACTTGTTTACATTATATCTTTACTAAAAGTTTAGTGGCGGCGCTTCGCGCTAGTTTACAAATTTGTTTACTTGTTTACATTTCATGTAAACAACAAATTTGAACTCAGTACATGGTCTAGTACACGTTAGATACCTCTTAAATGAAAAATTGTGTTGTTTACTTCTTTGTTTACTTGTTGACATGAGTTGTTTACTATCATAAATGTACTTGTGTGCTTGTGTTATGGTATGAGTATGAAGTGTCTACCTTGAAAACTAACAAAGTTATTAAGGTTTCCGAGATTGTTTACATAATTTGTTTACTTGTTTACTTGTTTACATAATATCTTTACTAAAAGTTTTGTCTTAGTTAGGTTGTTGTATGGTGTGAATATGAACTGTCTACCTCAATTCATTATTGAGTTATAGTGAAAAGTCTATTTTCGAGTCAAAGTCCAAAGTCCCTCTCGTAGAACCCATATAAGGAGATATGCAAATGAGATGTGTGATTTATGCTGACATCCCAGGGACCATAGAACCTTAACTCTGAAAGGGCATCTCTGAGTCTCATACCGTAAGAGCTGTACCTCAGCTGACATACCTTAACCATAGGAAATTTTAGGGGGAGAGAGAGGCGACTAGCGGCCTGCGGCCGCTAGTGAGCTTCAGAACAAGTCAAACATATGAGTATAGATTATAGACTGAGGCCAATTTCTTTACAAAAACTCTTTGCCATAATTCATCTATTAAAACGGCTACAATATTATCTCAAACAAGCGTAGACAAAACAGTCAGTCAATTCAGGTGCATATATTGTTTACAAACTTGTTTACTTGTTTATTTCAAACAACAAATATGGACTCACTACTCGGTTTAGTAGACATTAGATACCTTAAGAATGAAATTTGGAGTTGTTTACTTAATTGTTTACTCGACTTGTTTACCAAACATTTTGTAGTTGTTTACTTGTTACCTGTACCGAGTATCGAGTTTGTATCTACAATAGGAGCTGAGCTATGCACATGACCTTATTTGGAATATGCAAATGATGTATAATTAGATGAATTGTATACTAAACAATAAGTATTCCAGCACTTCGTACCTATACGAAGTATCAAAGTCGTAGCTGTAATAGGAGCTGAGATATGACCAAATTTGAATATGCAAAAGAGGTATAATACTATGGCAACCGTCGTAGTAGTGGGTACTGGTGTCGTTGAGACACAGACTCCCTCTCTCTCTCCCTCCTTTCCTCTCTCCTTCCTCCCCCCCCCTCTCTCTCTCTCTGACTTGTGTCGTCTTTGTCTTGTGCGATGAGAAGAGACCGCGTGTGAGGAGAAGGAGGAGGGAGAAATGGCAACCGTCGTGGTAGTGGGTACTGGTGTAGTTGAGACACAGACTCTCTCTCTCTCCCTCCTTCCCTCTCTCCTTCCCCCCTCTCTCTTCCTCCTTCCCTCTCTCCTTCCCCCCTCCCTATCTCTCTCTCTGACTTGTGTCGTCTTTGTCTTGTGCGATGAGAAGAGACCGCGTGTGAGGAGAAGGAGGATGGAGAAATGGCAACCGTCGTGGTAATGGGTACTGGTGTAGTTGAGACACAGACTCCCTCTCTCTCTCCCTCCTTCCCTCTCTCCTTCCCCCCTTCTCTCTTCCTCCTTCTCTCTTCCTCCCTCTCTCTCTCCTTCCTCTCCTTCCTCTCTCTCTCTCTCTCTCTATCTCTCTCTCTCTCTCTCTCTCTGACTTATGTCGTCTTTGTCTTGTGCGATGAGAAGAGACCACGTGTGAGGAGAAGGAGGAGGGAGAAATGGCAACCGTCGTGGCAGTGGGTACTGGTGTAGTTGAGACACAGACTCCCTCTCTCTCTCCCTCCTTCCCTCTCTCCTTCCCCCCTTCTCTCTTCCTCCTTCCCTCTCTCCTTCCCCTCTCTCTCTCTCTCTCTCTCTCTCTCTCTCTCTCTGACTTGTGTCGTCTTTGTCTTGTGCGATGAGAAGAGACCACGTGTGAGGAGAAGGAGGAGGGAGAAATGGCAACCGTCGTGGCAGTGGGTACTGGTGTAGTTGAGACACAGACTCTCTCTCTCCCTCCTTCCCTCTCTCCTTCCCTCCTCTCTCTCTCTTTCTCTGACTTGTGTCGTCTTTGTCTTGTGCGATGAGAAGAGACCGCGTGTGAGGAGAAGGAGGAGGGAGAAATGGCAACCGTCGTGGTAGTGGGTACTGGTGTAGTTGAGACACAGACTCCCTCTCTCTCTCTCCCTCCTTCCCTCTCTCATTCCTCTCTCTCTCTCTCTCTCTCTCTCTCTCTCTCTCTCTGACTTGTGTCGTCTTTGTCTTGTGCGATGAGAAGAGACCGCGTGTGAGGAGAAGGAGGAGGGAGAAATGGCAACCGTCGTGGTAGTGGGTACTGGTGTAGTTGAGACTCAGACTCTCTCTCTCTCCCTCCTTCCCTCTCTCCTTCCCTCTCTCTCTCTCTGACTTGTGTCGTCTTTGTCTTGTGCGATGAGAAGAGACCGCGTGTGAGGAGAAGGAGGAGGGAGAATTGGCAACCGTCGTGGTAGTGGTTACTGGTGTAGTTGAGACACAGACTCCCTCTCTCTCTCTTCCTCCCTCTCTCTCTCCTTCCTCTCCTCTCTCTCTCTCTCTCTCTCTCTCTCTGACTTGTGTCGTCTTTGTCTTGTGCGATGAGAAGAGACCGCGTGTGAGGGGAAGGAGGAGGGAGAAATGGCAACCGTCGTGGTAGTGGTTACTGGTGTAGTTGAGACACAGACTCTCTCTGTCTCCCTCCTTCCCTCTCTCCTTCCCCCCTCTCTCTTCCTTCTTACCTCTCTCCTTCTCACCCTCTCTTTTTCTGACTTGTGTCGTCTTTGTCTTGTGCGATAAGAAGAGACCGCGTGTGAGGAGAAGGAGGAGGGAGAAATGGCAACCGTCGTGGTAGTGGGTACTGGTGTAGTTGAGACACAGACTCCCTCTCTCTCTCTTCCTCCTTCCCTCTCTCCTTCCCCCCTCTCTCTCTATGACTTGTGTCGTCTTTGTCTTGTGCGATGAGAAGAGACCGCGTGTGAGGAGAAGGAGGAGGGAGAAATGGCAACCGTCGTGGTAGTGGGTACTGGTGTAGTTGAGACACAGACTCTCTTTCTCTCCCTCCTTCCCTCTCTCCTTCCCCCCTCTCTCTTCCTCCTTCCCTCTCTCCTTCCCCTCCCCCCTCCCTCTCTCTCTCTCTCTCTTTCTCTCTCTCTCTCTCTCTCTCTCTCTCTCTCTCTCTGACTTGTGTCGTCTTTGTCTTGTGCGATGAGAAGAGACCGCGTGTGAGGAGAAGGAGGAGGGAGAAATGGCAACCGTCGTGGTAGTGGGTACTGGTGTAGTTGAGACACAGACTCCCCCTCTCTCTCTCCCTCCTTCCCTCTCTCCTTCCCCCCCCCTCTCTCCCTTCTTTCCTCTCTCCTTCCCCCCCCCCCCTCTCTCTCTGACTTGTATCGTCTTTGTCTTGTGCGATGAGAAGAGACCGCGTGTGAGAAGAAGGAGGAGGGAGAAATGGCAACCGTCGTGGTAGTGGGTACTGGTGTAGTTGAGACACAGACTCCCCCTCTCTCTCTCCGTCCTTCCCTCTCTCCTTCCCCCCCCTCTCCCTTCTTTCCTCTCTCCTTCCCCCCCCTCCTCTCTCTCTCTCTCTGACTTGTATCGTCTTTGTCTTGTGCGATGAGAAGAGACCGCGTGTGAGAAGAAGGAGGAGGGAGAAATGGCAACCGTCGTGGTAGTGGGTACTGGTGTAGTTGAGACACAGACTCCCCCTCTCTCTCTTCCTCCTTCCCTCTCTCCTTCCCCCCTCCCTCTCTCTATGACTTGTGTCGTCATTGTCTTGTGCGATAAGAAGAGACCGCGTGTGAGGAGAAGGAGGAGGGAGAAATGGCAACCGTCGTGGTAGTGGGTACTGGTGTAGTTGAGACACAGACTCTCTCTCTCTATCTCTCCCTCCTTCCCTCTCTCCTTCCCCCCTTCCTCTCTCTCTCTCTCTCTCTCTGACTTGTGTCGTCTTTGTCTTGTGCAATGAGAAGAGACCGCGTGTGAGGAGAAGGAGGAGGGAGAAATGGCAACCGTCGTGGTAGTGGGTACTGGTGTAGTTGAGACACAGACTCTCTCTCTCTCCCTTCTTCCCTCTCTCCTTCCCCTCTCTCTCTTCCTTCTTCCCTCTCTCCTTCCCCCCCCCTCTCTCTCTCTCTCTGACTTGTGTCGTCTTTGTCTTGTGCGATGAGAAGAGACCGCGTGTGAGGAGAAGGAGGAGGGAGAAATTGCAACCGTCGTGGTAGTGGTTACTGGTGTAGTTGAGACACAGACTCCCTCTCTCTCTCTTTCTCCTTCCCCTCCCCTCTCTCTCTCTCTCTCTCTCTCTCTGACTTGTGTCGTCTTTGTCTTGTGCGATGAGAAGAGACCGCGTGTGAGGGGAAGGAGGAGGGAGAAATGGCAACCGTCGTGGTAGTGGGTACTGGTGTAGTTGAGACACAGACTCTCTCTCTCTCCCTCTTTCCCTCTCTCCTTCCCCCCTTTCTCTTTCTGACTTGTGTCGTCTTTGTCTTGTGCGATAAGAAGAGACCGCGTGTGAGGAGAAGGAGGAGGGAGAATTGGCAACCGTCGTGGTAGTGGGTACTGGTGTAGTTGAGACACAGACTCCCTCTCTCTCTCTCTTCCTCCTTCCCTCTCTCCTTCCCCCCTCTCTCTCTATGACTTGTGTCGTCTTTGTCTTGTGCGATGAGAAGAGACCGCGTGTGAGGAGAAGGAGGAGGGAGAAATGGCAACCGTCGTGGTAGTGGGTACTGGTGTAGTTGAGGCACAGACTCCCTCTCTCTCTTCCTCCTTCCCTCTCTCCTTCCCCCCTCTCTCTTCCTTGAGAGAGGGAGAAATGGCAACCGTCGTGGTAGTGGGTACTGGTGTAGTTGAGACACAGACTCTCTCTCTCTCCTTCCCTCTCTCCTTCCCCCTCTCTCTTCCTTCCTTCCTCTCTCCTTCTCCCCTCTCTCTCCCTGACTTGTGTCGTTTTTGTCTTGTGCGATAAAAAGAGACCGCGTGTGAGGAGAAGGAGGAGGGAGAAATGGCAACCGTCGTGGTAGTGGGTACTGGTGTAGTTGAGACACAGACTCTCTCTCTCTCCTTCCCTCTCTCCTCCCCCCTCTCTCTTCCTTCCTTCCTTTCTTCTTCTCCCCTCTCTCTCTGACTTGTGTCGTTTTTGTCTTGTGCGATGAGAAGAGACCGCGTGTGAGGAGAAGGAGGAGGGAGAAATGGCAACCGTCGTGGTAGTGGGTACTGGTGTAGTTGAGACACAGACTCTCTCTCTCTCCTTCCCTCTCTCCTCCCCCTCTCTCTTCCTTCCTTCCTCTCTTCTTCTCCCCTCTCTCTCTCTGACTTGTGTCGTTTTTGTCTTGTGCGATGAGAAGAGACCGCGTGTGAGGAGAAGGAGGAGGGAGAAATGGCAACCGTCGTGGTAGTGGGTACTGGTGTAGTTGAGACACAGACTCTCTCTCTCTCCTTCCCTCTCTCCTCCCCCCTCTCTCTTCCTTCCTTCCTCTCTTCTTCTCCCCTCTCTCTCTCTGACTTGTGTCATTTTTGTCTTGTGCGATGAGAAGAGACCGCGTGTGAGGAGAAGGAGGAGGAGGAAATGGCAACCGTCGTGGTAGTGGGTACTGGTGTAGTTGAGACACAGACTCTCTCTCTCTCTCTCTCTCTCTCTCTCTCTCTCTCTCTCTCTCTCTTCCTCCTTCCCTCTCCCCCCCCCCCCCTTTCTCTCACTCTGACTTGTGTCGTCTTTGTCTTGTGCGATGAGAAGAGACCGCGTGTGAGGAGAAGGAGGAGGGAGAAATTGCAACCGTCGTGGTAGTGGTTACTGGTGTAGTTGAGACACAGACTCCCTCTCTCTCTCTTTCTCCTTCCCCCCCCCCCTCTCTCTCTCTCTCTCTCTCTCTCTCTCTCTGACTTGTGTCGTCTTTGTCTTGTGCGATGAGAAGAGACCGCGTGTGAGGGGAAGGAGGAGGGAGAAATGGCAACCGTCGTGGTAGTGGGTACTGGTGTAGTTGAGACACAGACTCTCTCTCTCTCCCTCTTTCCCTCTCTCCTTCCCCCCTTTCTCTTTCTGACTTGTGTCGTCTTTGTCTTGTGCGATAAGAAGAGACCGCGTGTGAGGAGAAGGAGGAGGGAGAATTGGCAACCGTCGTGGTAGTGGGTACTGGTGTAGTTGAGACACAGACTCCCTCTCTCTCTCTCTTCCTCCTTCCCTCTCTCCTTCCCCCCTCTCTCTCTATGACTTGTGTCGTCTTTGTCTTGTGCGATGAGAAGAGACCGCGTGTGAGGAGAAGGAGGAGGGAGAAATGGCAACCGTCGTGGTAGTGGGTACTGGTGTAGTTGAGACACAGACTCCCTCTCTCTCTTCCTCCTTCCCTCTCTCCTTCCCCCCCCCTCTCTCTCTGACTTGTATCGTCTTTGTCTTGTGCGATGAGAAGAGACCGCGTGTGAGGAGAAGGAAGAGGGAGAAATGGCAACCGTCGTGGTAGTGGGTACTGGTGTAGTTGAGACACAAACTCCCCCTCTCTCTCTTCCTCCTTCCCTCTCTCCTTCCCCCCCCCCCCCCCTCTCTCTCTCTCTGACTTGTGTCGTCATTGTCTTGTGCGATGAGAAGAGACCGCGTGTGAGGAGAAGGAGGAGGGAGAAATGGCAACCGTCGTGGTAGTGGGTACTGGTGTAGTTGAGACACAGACTCCCTCTCTCTCTTCCTCCTTCCCTCTTTTCTCCCCCCCCCCTCTCTCTCTGACTTGTGTTGTCTTCGTGATGAGAGAATAGGAAACAGCTGCACTCTCTCCCTCTCTTTCTCTTTCTCTCCCTCTTTCTCTCTCTCACTAATTCTTCTTCCCTCTCTTTCCCTGTAGGTAACAATCTGCAGATAATAGGAGCTGAGATATGAACATGACCTTATTAGGGATATTCAAATGAGGTCTAATTAGATATATACGAAACATTTTGTACTCCAGTACGTTGTACTTATATCAAGTACCAAGAATGTAGTTATAACAGGAGCTGAGATATGAACAAGACCTTATTTGGGATATTCAATTGAGTTTAATTAAATAATTTGAATACGAAACAGTTTGTACCCAAGTATTTTGTACTTATTCCAAGTATCAAGATTGTAGCTATAAAATGAGCTGAGCTATAAACATGACCTTATTTGGATTATGCAAATGAGGTATAATTAGATAAGTTGTATACCAAACAGTTTGTACTCAAGTACTTTGTACTTTTACCAACTATCAATATTGTAGCTATAATAGGAGCTGAGATATAAACAGGACCTTGATTGGGATATGCAAATGAGGTTTAATTAAATAAGTTTTATACCAAACAGTTTGTACTCAAATACTTTGTACAAATACCAAGTATCGAGATTGGCGCTATAATAGGAACTGAGATATAAACATGACCTTATTTGGGACATGCAAATGAGGTTTAATTAAATAAGTTATATACGAAACAGATTGTACTCGAGTACTTTGTACTTACACCAAGTATCAAGATTGTAGCTATAATAGGAGCTTAGTTTTGAACATGACCCTATTTGGGATATTCAAATGAGGTTTAATCAAATAAGTTGTATACCAAACAGTTTGTACTCGAGTACCTTGTACTTTTACCAAGTATCGAGATTGTAGCTATAATAGGAGCCGAGATATGAACATGACCTTATTTGGGATATTCAAATGAGGTGATTTAGAACGATAAATTTATCTAAAAAATATCACTTGTTTACCTGCTACCTGTACGAAGAATGAACCTTCTACCTTGAAAAATAACCGAGTTATGAATTTTTAAATGTTTCTGAATATTTAAAATGTGAAATTTTGGAAATTGAATAAATTTCAAAAATTAGTTAAAAATCTGAGTTAATTCATGAACGAAGGTATTACGGTAGTGATAATTAATTGACAAAATGCAGGTGTCAACTCTCACTGAGACGAAAGTTACAGACCAGTCGCCGAGAGGGTATTTTGCAAACCTATTTTGCATATATGCAAATGAGGTGAGAAAAATCGGTAACCGACTGGGGGCCTATGCTAGTTTACCCCTAAGAGATGAACTCTCAGGACCTAAAGAATAAAGAGTTATGTGTACCGCATGTTAGAGACTTATGAAATTCATTTCTTACATAATTGTTTAATTGTTTACGTCACTTGTAAACAACAAATATGAAATCATTACTTGGTCTAGTACACTTTAGATACCTTTTAAATGAATAATTGAGTTGTTTACTTATTTGTTTACTTGTTTACTTGACTTGTTTACCTAATGTTTTAGACTTGTTTACTTGTTACCTGTACCAAGTATCGAGATTGGCGCTATAATAGGAACTGAGATATGAACATGACCTTATTTGGGACATGCAAATGAGGTTTAATTAAATAAGTTATATACGAAACAGTTTGTACTCAAGGACTTTGTACTCGTACCAACTATCAAGATTGTAGCTATAATAGAAGCTGAGATATAAACTATAAACATGCCCTTATTTGGATTATGCAAATGAGGTATAATTAGATAAGTTGTATACCAAACAGTTTGTACTGAAGCACTTTGTACTCGTACCAAGTATGAAGATTGTAGCTATATTAGGAACGGAGAAATGAATGTGACCTTATTTGGAGTATGCAAATGAGGTGAGAACAAGCGGTGACCATTCTCGGGCCTGGGCTAGTCTATGCCTAAGAGATGAACGCCCAGGACCTAAAGAGTAAAGTGTTATGCGTCCGGACAAACACTGACCTAAGCAAATTTATATGTCCAACCCAGGCGATTGAAATCAGAAACCGGCATTTTGATCCAAACCGAATCTGACCTCGTGAGAAGCAAATTTTTGTGTACGTTTCGCAATACATTCGAAACTGGCGACATGGTTCGACCGGTCAATTCACAACTTTTTTTTCCTTTTCACATTTTCACTCACTTCCTGTGAAGCTATAAAAAAGTTCAGAATTAGAGAGGGCGCGCAGCGCCCTCTCTTTTGGCTTAGGATAGGGCTCGCGCCAGAATTTTCAAGAAGCTATATCCAAAAATCATGTTAGCAGGAACGTGAACTCATCCAATTCATGTTAGTTAGATTCGCACGGTTCCGTAGGCCAGATCACTAATTGATGGCATCTTTGTATCTTTTCTCCGAAAGAAGTTATGAGCGATCGCGCGCGCGCAGTATGCGCCAGGCCAGCGTGTGTGTGGGTCCGTGGTTCCCGTCACGCTGCTGGATGCTCGCTTTCGTTATCGTCTGCCGGGCAGGCGCAGGCAATAAGAGATGTCGTGTCCGGTAACTCTGACTCTCTGCCGAAAGCGTACTCTCTCGCGTTTTCTGCGCGTGTTCTCCAACTAGCACTTTGAGTGTAGTTCGCCTCGCCGCCGCCAGCGTCTAATTCGCGCCGGGTTTGCGTTGTTTTGGGTTCCCGTCACTCTGGCTAGCTCTCTCTCCCGGCAGGCGGGCAGGGCGCGCAGAGAAATCGCGAGAGAGCACGCTGTCGGGTGAGAGCGCAGACATGCACTTACACCACGGCGACCGAAATTCAGAGAAGTGTCGATTAGAATTGTTTCTATACAATACCAAGAAAAATATAGTTACATATACACGCAACATTGTGCGTCACATCATAAAATGTGTCACATAATAGTTCTATGCGTACTAATTAACGACAGAGCTTGGGAATCAGAAAGAGAAGAAATTTCTATGAAATTCAACAAAAGCACATATATTATCTGTTAAAAAGTACTTGCGTAAAGATATTAAGTTTGTCTTGACCCAATTCAACAAAAGCGCATGCATAAAACGTTTACAAATACTAACACAAACCTGCGCATAACGAACAGTGGACACTAACAGATGAAATATAACAATACAAATGAATAACGTCATACGTCCATATTAGAGAGAGAGAGAGAGAGAGAGAGAGAGAAAGAGGCGCAGGTTTGTGTTAGTATTTGTAAACGTTTTATGCATGCGCTTTTGTTGAATTGGGTCAAGACAAACTTAATATCTTTACGCAAGTACTTTTTAACAGATAATGTCTTTATGCTACAAATCAGCAAAGACGGAAGAGAAATATATATATATATATATATATATATATATATATATATATATATATATATATATATATATATATATATATACATATATATATATATATATATATATATATATATATATATATATATATATATGTATATATTGTTCTATTCTCTTAATAAGCCGCGCTCTGTGTGGTATAACAGAGGTTGAGGAGAGTCAGCTCGTGGTAATAGCGCGCAAAACAAGAGAGTTAGATGGTGAGAGCACCATATTCCGAACTGCAAGCGTGAAACTATCGCACTGAAGCAGGCTATAGAACAGGTGTGTGAAAGACCCAACATTGTTCATTTATTGATGCTTATTGTTTACTTATTGATGCTCACCATGAGGGGATTGACCATACGTTTCGCAACACAATAAACACTATGCACTAGTATGACGATCCAATGAAGATCCTGTAGAAATACGGAACAAACATAGATTAATCAGAAGATGATGTTAGAACACTCCCGCGCTCTCTTTCTTTTATGGACAAGATACTTATGGAAAAAGTAGGAGAGAACAAGAGAGCAAGAGAGAGAGAGAGCCAGAGAGCAAGAGAGAGAGAGAGAGAGAGAGAGAGAGAGAGAGAGAGAGAGAGAGAGAGAGAGAGCAAGAGAGCGAGAGAGAGAGAGAGAGAGAGAGAGAGAGAGAGAGACAGACAGACAGACAGAAAGGGAGAGGGAGAGAGATACAGACAGTGATACAGTTTGTGTTCAGGTCTCGCTGTCCCTGCAATCTGCCTACCTGTGCGGGGTGACCCTCTGCCTCATCGCCGCACTCACACTCGCCACGGTGTTCAGACTGCGCGCCATGCAGAACGAGACAAGGTCGGCAGCCCTCCCTCCCTCCATCTCTTTCTCCCTACCTCTCTTTCCCTTCCTCTCTCTCCTCCCCTCCCTCCCTCTCTCTCTCTCTCTCTCTCTCTCTCTCTCTCCCTCTCGTCTCTTCCTCTTGTCTCTTTCCTTTCTTCTACACTCGTCTTTGCTCCTCTTCCTCTACATGAAAACACGTATGTATTCAAAGACTTTTCAAGTCGGTTACAGCACCAACCATTATAGAAAGTAGGAAAAAACTGCAACAAAAAAACGACTGTCTTTCCTCTTTCTGTCGACGTTCACGGGTGTGCGGTGGATTTTCAGATCAATCAATAAAAGTGTACTGAACCAAAATCTGTCGCCTTCTGGGAATGGCTTCCCGTGCTAATCGTACAAAGTATCAAAATAAAATAAAAATTACAAGGAAAACCATTGCAGACGAGTGGAGCGACAGCTGTTCGCGGTATCTTCCATAATGGCGTTCAGTGTGGCAGTGCTGTGCAGCAACAAGGTAGGGGGAGATCTCTCTCTCTCTCTCTCTCTCTCTCTCTCTCTTCATCCCTCTCTCTTCATCCCTCTCTCTCTTCATCTCTCTCTCTCTCTCTCTCTCTCTCTCTCTCTTCATCCCTCTCTCTCTTCATCTCTCTCTCTCTCTCTCTCTCTCTCTCTCTCTCCCCCTCCCCCTCTCCTTTTATCTATCTCTTTGATCCAAGGAAAGAGACAGTTGACTGAGTGGAAAATAGAGAGAGAAAGAGAGAAATGGAGAGAGAGGTACATAGAGAGCGAGAGAGAGAGAGAGAGAGAGTGGGAAGTAGAGAGAGAGAGAGAGAGGGGGGGGGGGAGAGATAGAAATGTTCAGATCGGCTACTTTCTCTTCCGCCAGCATGCCATGTTTCTCTACTCCTCGTGGCCGTTTAATATCGGTGAGAAAAAAACAACTATTTTATATTGAATTTTGTTTTCAATCCAATAATCAATAGTTCAGATTTAGATTTTTTCGTACACTCGTCCCCTTGGTCGCTGTTTTTAGTTAATGGAAAAATTAGAGAACAGGTATAAGAGAGGGAGAGAGAGAGAGAGAGAGAGAGAGAGAGAGAGAGAGAGAGAGAGAGAGAGAGAGAGAGAGAGAGATAAAAATATCAATGTTGCAGGTATTCTTTGTTATCGGCTGGAAAAAGAAAACTGTGTCTTCGAAGAGTTTTTGTCTCTGATAAACTGTTTCCCGTTTTAAGTGCATTTGTATCGTGCTTGTTTTCTATTCAGATCACTGATTAGCAAAAACGATATCACAAATCACAATTAACCACCAACTGCGTTACATTCACTATTTGCTTCTCTGATGTTGCATTTCTCGACGTGACAACAGTGAGATGCAACATTTGAAAGCAACGGAGAATCTTCTTTTTTCTCGAGATTAAAACGAAGTATAGTTCAAAATAGGTCGCCACTGCACGAGCTACGAAGAATTGAAATGGAAAAAAACTTACACAATGATTTGTGATATGCCTCTGTACCTTGAACAATCGAATCGGATTACGGACCTCGTTCATAGATGAGCTCACGAATACTATTCCCAAAGACTATCCAGATGTGAAATCATTGGAACATAGTAATGGCAACGCATTGTACCCGAAGTCGAAACAATAAAGCAATCTTCCCGTCACTATCACCTTGAAAACTAAACACGTGTTGTAGTTTAGATCGGCCCGAATAGATCAGCTAAAATCATAATCTGTTTTCAATGTCAATAAAAAACCAAGACACTTTTGCTATTTGATTTTTTCACGCTTTAACCATTTCATTTCCGTTCTTTACTCTATGCGTCTATGAACTTATCACAGACATCGTCGCTAAACGCATTTATTGGCATAATTGCCGCGCGAAAAAACCTAAATAATAATAATAATATTTATTACCGTGTATACTACATAAAAGAACACAGGACAAACACATAAATAGAGTGAATACGGCAAGCGTGATTGGAAAATAAACAAAACACAAAAATAGGATAAAACAGATAACACAGGTTCCCAAATGAGCACTCATCTAATTTTGGACGGAGGGAACAAATGGGGGTTATCTAGGAGGTACGATTTCACTGTTTGATGTTTCGCAGATAAAATGATGTTGTTGGGGAGTGTGTTCCATAGTGCAAAAACCCTGCTGAAAAACGTGCTGCTCTTTAAAGTTGTGTCAAAGCAAGGAATCAGGCGCCACCCATGAGAAACACGAGACCGGGAAGGTACAATGTTGAAGAGGCCAGAATACTCTAGACTAGTGCGATTAGTCATAACCTTATGAATATACGCGATATCGTTTATTAAATGTCGCTCTTCGAGCGAAATTGCGCGATAATTTCTCTTTTTTGCGGATTACTGGCCTCGCAATACATTTGCGCTGCTATATCGAATTAAAAATTGTTACCCACGCATGACTAACTATGGACATATACCGTTATTGTAAATACTTATGTCGGGGGAAAAATCGTCGGCCTCGGTGGTCCCCACAGGTAGTTGGTAGACTAATTCACGTCGAAAACAAATTCATAATACATGGACTCGAGACAATGTATGAAGCTACATTGGTTGGGTGTAATACTCGTTTTCGATCTACCTTGCTTGCAGTTCGAAATACGGTGCCATAACCGTCTGCCTCTCTTGTTTTGCGCGCTATTGCCGAAAGCTGACTCTCCATCTTCCTCTGATCTACCCCCCAGCGTGCAATTCATTGCCAGCATAGAATAATACAGTGGTTGGGTGGACCATTTTAATCTTCAACCGTCTGAATTGCGAGAGACAGATCAAAAGTGAGAAAGCGGCGGCGCTAGATCGTCATCTGGTCTCGACACAGTGTACTCGGTACCGAGTACTGAGTGAATACACATAATTAGCAGTGAATAGGAACGTCATCGGATGCACAGTCCGATCCTTCTCCTCCCCAGTTTAGACCGAAACTCACATGATGTGCATGTGTTATGGGATGGGAGTTTGTATAGGCCCGGCCAGATCACAATACAATCGGAAGCGACATTCCGCCAACTATATCCTTTCGCCTCTATCATCTTGAGAGCTGAACACTGTATTTGGTTGATGCGATTACGAATAAATGTTCTGATTTGGTTTTGATCATTCGTTCATGCAATGCATATTTAGCTCATGTGTCACTACTCGCGTATTGTGCTTTTCAATATTTTTTTCACTTATTTAGTAACTAAATTTTAGTTTCCGTATTTTACTCTCCGTATTTATTGCAGACATGACGCAAATAAATTACTATTTACTGCGCGAAAAATGCAATTGCACTCTTTCGAATCAAATCACGCGCATTCGCAACACATTTGCGCCTAGATGGCGATATATCGACTATTGTTACAATAATGTCTTACCCACGCAATTCTAACCAGTCGTAAACTATACACTATACTGTTAGCTTGAATATGCTCGTAAAGTTTATTTTTTTTTCTGAATGAAAGCGTCTCATATATCTTTAACAGCTCATTTTTTCGTGTGATTTTCAGATGAACGTCACTGAAGACATGCTCCAACAAACTCTCTACAACAGAATCTTCTTCGCTGTGCAATGCGCATACGGGATTCCCTCTTGTCTCCTGAATGTATTGATATTCTACATTGTGTATGTCAACGGGGAGTATAGAAAGTCGTCCTTCTACAAACTGTACTTGATATCGAGTGTTACGGTGGGTTTTGAATATACCATAATATAATTTTACTATAAAAAATTTTCATCACTTCAATACTATTAAAAATATTATTATTAGATTGTGAATTATATTTATTTCAGAATCTCTTCTGGTATTTCGCGGATGTGATCACGAATCGAATACCGAGATCGGCGCTGGCGACGGATTTGATACTGTACTATTGCGGTGGGCTAGCTCTCTCTCTCTCTCTCTCTCTCTCTCTCTCTCTCTCTCTCTCTCTTTCTCTCTCTCTCTCTTCTCTCTCTATCCCTTCCTGCAGGTTCCTCCTTCACCTACTGGCTCACTCCCATCTACGTTGCTAATACGTACTGCTTGGCCTCGGCGTTGTACATGATCATTGCATTTCAGCTGAATAGGTGAGAGAGAGGAGAGAGAGGGAAAGAGAAAAAGCGAGAGAGAGAGAGAGAGAGAGAGAAAGAAAGAAAGAAAGAAATAGAGATTCGAGAGATAGACAGAGAGGAGAGAGAGAGAGAGAGAGAGAGAGAGAGAGAGAGAGAGAGAGAGATAGAGAGGAAAAGAGATTTCAGATTCACCTGCGTGATGCTACCGCACCAGTACGAGAAGGTAAATGAAAAAAAACTGACATTACGGAATCCAAACTGAACAAAAAAATACACCCTGAATTTTAAAATCAGGGTACTATCAGAAATATTCGGGGTCCCGCCACGACGCGCGTGCCATTACAGCTGTGGCGGCGCTACTTCCCCCTGGCCGTCGTATTCACCCTGGTCCTTCCCCTGTTCACCTTCCCCCAACTGCTCGTCTCCCCCGCTGGTTGGCTGCCAGTCGGCCTCGGTCTGGGTCTCGACTACAAGAGGGTGCTGCAGCCGTGGGTGGGTAAGGTAGTGTTACCGTAATCCTGAGTGGGTGGGTACGGTAGTGTTACCGTAATCCTGAATGGGTGGGTACGGTAGTGTTTCCGTAATCCTGGGTGGGTGGTACGGTAGTGTTACCGTATTTCTGGGTGAGTGGGTACGGTAGTGTTACCGTAATCCTGGGTGGGTGGTACGGTAGTGTTACCGTGTTCCTGGGTGGGTGGGTACGGTAGTGTTACCGTAATCCTGGGTGGGTGGTACGGTAGTGTTACCGTATTCCTGGGTGGGTGGGTACGGTATTATCTACCGTAAGACTAATGACAGTGGGTGGGTGGTACTGTAGTCTCTACTACAGTAGTCCTAATGATTGGGCGGTGATATCGTAATCTGGATGAGTGGTTGGGTGGTTACCGTAATACTATTTAGTGGGCGGGTGGTACCGTAGCTTTACCGTAATCCGAATGAGTGGTTGGGTGGCTGTCGTAATCTTTCTGACCTCATCTTTCTTACTGTGAATGGTGAATCAATTGCTGCCCGAGAAAGCGCTGAAAGCCAAGAAAAAAGCCTTCATCACTGCAGGAAACATTCTTGTATACGTTTCACTACACATTCAAAACTCGCACATCATGATTCTCGTTCAATCAGAAGTCGGAAATCGTTTCACCTCCAATTCGGTGGCATTACCGTCTCTGGTTAATGTTCTTATAATAGAACAGTTTGTTTATCAGCAGATTAAAGTGATACAACCGTCGATAATCGTCGACCTAGCCAATAAGGCGACTGACCTAAGGCTTATTCACATGACTTTCTGCTACAAATCGGTAAAGAATGGACGATTAGGATGAGGGGGGAATGAGAGGCACTTCATTGAATTTAACCGCATTCCAACACAATGCGCTAGCTGCACGAATTAATTGAAGGTTGATATAAGGAACAGAATTAGAATTTCATGAACATGCTAAATCATTCTCTCTCTCGATACAAAGTGAAAGATGAAGAAAAATGAAAAGACAGGGACGCTGCGAGAGAGAGACAGAGCGAGAGAGAGAGAGAGAGAGAGAGAGAGAGAGCGAGAGAGAGAGAGCCAGACAGTCATACAGTTCCCTTGCAGGTCTCGCTCTCCCTCCAGTCGGCCTACCTGTGTGGAGTGACTGTCTGTCTGATCGCAGCCCTCACAGCCGCCACTGTGTGCCGGCTGAGGGCCATGGAGAGTGAGACCAAGTGAGCCTGTATGTATCTCTCTCTCCCTCCCTCCCTCTCTCTCTCTCTCCCTCTCTCTCTCTCTCTCTCTCTCTCTCTCTCTCAATCCCATCGTCAGAGCTATGGTGGAGTCGGAGACCAGGTAGTCATCTCCTTCCCTGACATTTTCCTCACCTTCCACCTTCTTTCTCGAGCTCTCACGCTCTTTTCGTAGTGCTTCCTGGGTGTGGGAAAGTGTAGTTGAACACTGTCCGGTGGATTGTCAGAAATGTCAGCACAAAAAGAACAGAATTAATTTGAGCAAAAAGATGTAGATGAAGATTAAAACAAGGTATTACAGTGATAATGATAATAAATAATAAGAATAATAATAATGATAATAATAATAAACATTTGCAGGCGGGTGGAGCGGCAGCTGTTCGCCGTGTCATTCATTATGGCCGGCAGTGTGGGCGTACTGTGCGGGAATAAGGTGGGGATATATATATATATATATATATATATATATATATATATATATATATATATATATATCACTCTCTTTGTCCCTCTCTCTGTCTCCTGTTCGTTTGATTCAATGTTGGGAAGAAGAGAAGAAGGGGATAGAACGATACGGTGGAAAGGAGTAAATTAAGTGAGTGAGAGGAAGGAGAGAGGGGGGGAAAGGAGAAAGAGAGAGGGGAGGGGGGAGAGAGATCAGAGAGATCAGAGAGACACAGAGAAAGAGAGAGAGAGATGTTCAGATCGGTTACATCCTCTTTCGCGAATATGCCACCTTCCTGTTTTCATCGTGGTCCTTCAATATCGGTGAGAAATTAAAAAAAAAACTATCTTTCATTTTATTTTTCGAATCCAATAATTAAGATTTCTTCGTGCATTCCTCTCCGTGGTCGCTGTTTCTAGTGAATGGAAAAATTAGAGAACAGGTGAGGGGGAGGGGAAAGAGAGAGGGGGAGAGAGAGGGAGAGAGAGTGATGTTATTGTTACAGGTAATCTTCGTTATCGGCTGGAAAAAAGAAAATGTGTCTTCGACTCGCATTTTCACGAATACAAAATCGAAAATTCGATCCGCTTCATTTTGAAAAGTTTTTTCCTGATAAACTGTATCGAACCACTGTAACTCTTCATGTGATTATATATGTGTATGTGTACCTTTGATCAGTATAAAATTGTTTATATGCAACAAATAAATGATGACGGATATCATGCTAGTTTTGTGAACTATCACATTTTCAGCAGGTTTACTAGTACCACACGTATGATGAGAGTTGGAAATCGTCATCTCTCTCTTTTTCTTTCTCTTTTTCTCTCTTATCATCGATTTCTCTAATGCACCTGGTACCTGCACACTGCATTGCCTCGATTCACATTTCGAACCAGTTTGAGTCTCATTACGACTGTGTGCTGTTCTGGTGTACATTCGAAACAATTATTGAATACATTTGTTTGAATATAAACGCATTGTTTATATAAAATTGTTTCATTGTTTCCATATAACACTCTTCACACGTACAGCATGTCTTCTCACTACATATGTTTTTGCGTCGGAGGGACCGACTTCTCGTTTTCTGTCTTCAATCTCGATCACCACGATCTCCTTCGTAATTCCTTACTCTCTGAGATCGTCTCCAAGCAACGGAAAGAAAACGTGAAATTTTTACTTTGCATTACATTCATAGTGTGCATCATTTTTGGAACAATATCCATTCGGAAACAGTAAAAGTGATCATCGATCGCAGTCCGGACCATTTTGCTGTGATCCTTCGATACCTGCATGGGTTTGGTATAACCCTTCCTACGCCTCTCAGCGCACGCAGAGAACTGCTTGCGGAGGCTGAGGTGAGAACTGGAGGATTGTAGATTGACATTTTCATGACATTTGTACTGATTTGACCCTGCACAAATCGCTTCAGTTCTACCGTCTTGATCAACTGACGTCAGTTGTGCAGAATTCGATCCACTCAGCAGGTCCATTCCTACCCAAACAAAACGTCGCGTTCAGGTGATTTTTTTTTAATTGTAAAATGTGTTCAGACAATCATGTTTTGACTAAATCGTTGGTAACTTGTATGAGCTGATAAGCAAACTTCAGATACAAGACCTACCACAGTTGTTCTCTGCCCTAGGATGGTTCGACCTTCCGCCCTCACAACTGCCGTCTTGTCTTCTCACCACCACACCTACCGAAAATCCACAAGTAGTCTTTCTTTTGTTCTTAATCACGGCCCGAGTAGTTGCACATTCAAAAGCGGCGCGCGCAGGCCGCTCCGCGAAGCACGCGACGCGTGCTCCTTCGTGATTTACCAGCATTAGCTAGAAAGCGATAATTTTTAGACGTTTTTCTCTCTCCGTAAGACTCCGCAGACTGTGTTAACATACGTATCATATAACTATCAGATGTGTGCTGAGTGTGGGTGCGAAGACGGAACGGAGCAAACGTTCTCTGCGGCATGGGGCGAACAGCCGATGTACTCAGAAAAATCGACAGATCTGCTCACAGAGTTGGACAAGGAAGACATGGACAAGATACTATCCTCATCGGAGATGAAAGTCGTCAAGGTATGTGATCATCAACAATTCGAATGAAGCTTGGTTTTCAGGCGATGAGAATCTGTTGTGTGATAGTGGCTGCTCGCGCGAAACGGCCGAATGGTTGCTATGGCCGAACGTTTTACTTCCACCTGCCGAACCACGTTCTAACAGCTTTTTGATTGATTCAACATTCAACTCACTCATTCGAATACGGAAGTACTTTTTGTTTTGTTTCCATGTTGTTCGCGCACACCAAAATATATAATGGTTTTCTACATGTTTGTACTGGTAGATCGGACTATAGTCCTGCACATCCCCACTCCCTTCCTTATTTTTGTAGTTTTCACGTTTGCTCATTTGCTGTATCCGTGAATAAGTAAGTTCAAATGAGATTTGATATCACAGCCGGAAACCACGAAAAAGTATCACCTTTTTATCCAACGTTTCGGCACTAAGCCTTCATCAGGGATGGACAGAACACACCTACAATCACAGATAAGCAATGAAAAACACAAGCAATAGGTTACAAGGTATGCGGTAAAACGGAAATGAATAAGTGGTATGGGTAACGTGTGATCATAGGGCGGGGTAATGCGCGGCGTGGCCCGCGGCAAGACTCATACACCAGTGATCAATCGATACGGCTACACCGGAAGTCGAGATTAATAGGAACCCGTGTGCGAGTCTAGCTCGTACTTCTAGAGAGACAGTAGAAGTGTGCGAGTCTAGCTCGTACTTCCTATTCAAGATGGGGTTGGTATTCTTGATCTCAAGGGCTTCTACAGTACACCTCCGCTTGGGATAGGGTTCGACTGCGATTATGGTGACAGTGAAAGACGTCTTCTCCCGAGGGTGCGAATCCATGATGTGTCGGCCGATGACTCCGCCAGCTCGCTTGTGCTCCGCGATCCTCGTCTTCAGTGGGCGACCATAAAGAAATGTAACAAATAAGTCATTATTTCAATTGCATTCATAATGAAAAGTCGTTTTTCGGGTCGCAACGATTATTATTTTTCATTTGTTTGGAGTTCACAAAAATAAATATATTTTTAAAAAAATCCTCAGCACTCTCTTCATATTCGCGCTCCACTCACCACACCTCTGCGTCTCTGCCCACGCTATCTCTCGCTGTCTCACGCTGACCCGCGCTCGACTCCAGCTGTTTTTTGTTTTGCTTTTCTTTCATTTTGATTGTATCATTAAAATAATATATTTAATCACAATTCAGGCATGTCTGGGGACGTGGCCGTCGACGACGCGCCCTGGCCGCGCCGCACCGCCACACAGGTACTGTTTACTTGTTTACTTGTTTGTTTCGTTCGTACTTACTATAATTTTCAAGCGTTAACTAGTAGTCATAAACAATACACACTGTGATCACTTGACTCGCGCTCTCACCTCACCTCTCTCACTCGCGCATGCGCAGTACTGTGATGGGAATAGGGACTATAGGCCCCATTATACTTTCACGCTGACGCTGACGCTCCCGTGCAAAACATGCAACTATTGATTTCGTTGACGCAGCGTGATCAAAATCGATAGGTGCATCTTTTGCACGAGAGCGTCAGCGTCGCGTCAGCGTGAAAGTATAATGGCGCCTTATGCGGGTGGGGCCAGCTCAATAGTGACTAAACTTGCTAGTCTGTATCTTCATCGAGCAGAATATCTCCTCTCCAGATGCTACTCTCCGGCTGGGACGCAGTGGAGTTCGGTTCCCGCGTTCGCTCCGCAGTCAACGATGAGACAGCCACGCAGGCCGATCTCGACCAGCTGATAGGTGCGTGATGTGTACTTGTTTGTTTACTTGTTTATCTCCTAAAATAACGGCGTGGAAGTTTTGTTGAATGTTGGTTACTTTTTCATGTCATAAACGGCCACATATTACCTTTATCATATCCTGCTTTGTCTTGCTCACCACTTGTTGCATACATTTGCTGGTACACTTGGTTCCTTCCTCTTCGTCTCTCTCGTCTTCATTTGCTTCGCTCTATCACTCGATATCTCCTACCCCCCCCGTCTCTCTCTCCCCTCTCTCTGTCCCCTCTCTCTGTCTCTACATCCCCTTTTCACCTGTAGCTTCTGAACCTGCTATTGATTGCTTATCGATTGATTTATTCTAATACAGACCCCATCGCTTCTTCCTGTCTCTGATATTCTACTCTGAACCTGCTATTGATTGCTTATCGATTAATTTCATACCGTATCCCCCGTTGCAGTGGAGCTGATCCACGCAGGCACTCTCGTCGAGCGTCCGGACGCGCGCGTTCTCGCCTGCGCCACTCTGATGCGGCAGGGAGAGGTCTGTTTGTTTTGTTTACTTGTTTCATTTGTTTACTTGTTTGTTTACCTTCTTTACCTTCTTTATACCTCCAGGTCGTCTCGTGGCCGACGTTTCTGCTCGCGCGCACCCGCTTCCGTCAGTTCACGCGCCGCCCCGAGTGCCTGCGGTGAGTATTGATTGGTTTATCGACCTATTGATTGGTTATTCATTGATCGAATCCAGCGCGCTGCTCAAGATTCTCGAGAAGGAGCTCGACGCGATTAGGTGAGGAGAGAAAGTAAAAGAGCGAAAGAGAGAGAGAGGGAGGGAGTGAAAGAGAGAAAGAGAGTGAAAGAGAGAGAGAGGGAGAGAGATAAAGAAAGAGAGAGATAAAGAGAGAGAGAGAGAGAGAGAGAGACTCCCTCCCCTTCTAGATGCCCGTATATGGACGAGCGCGCGTGCGCCTCCCTCACCGAGGCGCTCTGGCGCGTCTTCGAGTGGGTCATGGAGGCGGTCGAGGTACGGTACATTGAATACGGGGTACTGTATGTTGAGTCAGGGAGTACTGTAGATTAAAATAGGGGTGCTATAGACTATTTTTTTGGGAACAAATGGTCTGTCTCATCTGCAAGCACAGCCCGATGGAGTATTGAAATGCTTCTTGATCGTTCCTAATGTTTTAGTTAGAATTTTGGCGTTATTGTATTCACCTTTGTGATTACGGTATGTCTGGGTTACGGGTTACGGTACTTTGAATTGGCAGGCGTCTTGCGACGAGGACGACGAGGACGCGGTCGAGGCGGCCGTACTGCCCGACTGCCTGCGCGCATTCGAGGTGGGTGGGGTACGGTAGTTTGGATTCTGGGATACGGTATTGACTGTATTCTGTGGGAGTACGGTAGTTTGGATTCTGGGATACGGTATGTTTTAATCTTTTTGTCGGTGTCTCCATCCGTTGTACTCTGTGAAATATGTTTCTCGCGCGCATAGTTAGGAATATGTATGTGTTTCATTCAATGACTTACTTGTTGATGGGAATGATTGGATCGCTCATCGCTCGAGCTAATAATAATACGTTTCTTAAACACATTATTTCTTCGCGTTATTGTCGGTTGTAATTCTTGTTTGTTTCTTGTAGGTGACTTATTGCGAGAGTATACTAAATATACTAAATAACTTTATACTAAATACACTAAATACTATTCTATCAAAATATAAATGAATATAATAATATAATAAATAGGCGCTGTGCTCGGACGCGTTCGTCTCGACGCTGATGCAGCTGCGCACTGCCAGTGGACAGGGTGGGTGCGGGGGAGGAGAGAGAGAGAGAGAGGGGGGGGGGGGAGAGAGAGAGGGGGGAGGAGAGAGAGAGAGGGGAGGGAGAGAGAGAGAGAGAGAGAGAGGGAAGGAGCAGTAGGGAGAGAGAGATAAGGAAATATGAGTTACGGTATAGGGGGTTACCCTGACACGACTACCGCTTCAAAAACACGGGGGGGGTCTCTTTCCCGACCTTCTTGAAAACATGGGAGGTCTTTTTTCATGCATATATGTTGCAGACGCCGCCTCGCAGTCGGCGGCCCTGTTGACTCGGGTGGCTGCGGTGGCGCAAGTGAGGGGCGACGACGAGAGCGACAGGGTCGAGGCGGCGGCCGGCAGGTGGGTCGGCATGTTCATAGTTATGTCATCTTTCTTTATATAATTGATGTGTTTTCTTATATCGATTCTTAGCTGTCTTGTGTTGTGTTTTATATTCCATTGGGAGGGTGAAGGCTATTACGAGGAGGTGTGGCGTGTTCAATGTTATGATATGTCTCTTTATATAATTGAGATCAATACTATACCCTGTTCGTAGTTGTTTCATTGTCTTTGTGAGAGTGAGGGGGGAGGAGGCGGCCGGGAGGTGGGTGGACATGTATTTGTATTAGTAAATATATTATTTTGTTCTTGTCTTTATATCTCTTTGTACGTAGCAGCTGTTTGATGTTATATCATGTCTTGTGTTGTTTGTATTTTATCTTTTGTTTTTTTTCCCAATGGTTAGTTGAAGAACTATAGAAGGTTGTAGGGTGCAAACGTGCAATTGAATCGGGAAGTTTGCTGGCATGAAATCAATGCGAAGTGAATCGAATTTTCGAAACATGGTTGTCACGGTGATCGTGCTCGCGCACTGGAGAGCGGGGGCGTGGTTTAGCCTGGGGGCGTGGCTTTAAATGGCAAAGAGTGCACACTTTAACGCAATTGTGATTTCTCTCAAAATTTACATAACTAAATAAGTTTGGTTGCAAGTTTGGATGAAGACAATGATAACTTATCAGATTTTGTGATAACAGTTACGCAAAACGTCATGATGAATGTATTATAATGAATTTGGAGATGATAAGTATTCCATTAGACCCTAGAGAAGATTGATAAGATAAACAAGTGTTTCAAAATTATCACAATTCTGAATTCAGCACATGTTTCCACTTTTTACGTGATTGATAACTTTCTCAAATGAATATA
The DNA here is from genome assembly GCA_963966185.1 of Rhabditoides inermis. NCBI lineage: Eukaryota > Metazoa > Nematoda > Chromadorea > Rhabditida > Rhabditidae > Rhabditoides > Rhabditoides inermis. The sequence goes on from CAWZYM010000418.1 coordinate 123,445, forward strand.
AATTTTGCAAAACCAAATGCGTGAGCAGGGATCGAACCATTGACCTTCAGAACAGTTCTCGCTCGCTATCCATTATACTAAATTGCCATGAGAGAGTGGGAGCTAAACCGCTACTGCATGGCGGGGGTAAATCGCTATCAGTGGATCGACGTTCCATCAAATCGGTCGATAGTGAAAATCACAACTATGATATTATTTCCGAATCGAACACGCACAATTTTTTGTAAGTATTTTTGTGTTATTTATCCATATAGTTACAATATATCTGGAATACCACTTCGCTATTTATGAAGTACATTCTTTGTAACCATCCAAAAAACCGCGACGCGGCGGCGACGCGCAAACTTTTGTACCTGATAAGTCAGAATTGTATGGCTTTTATATTGTCTTATTTAGCTGATAATTAGCAGAAAAATATTACAGAAAGATTGTGCGCGATGAAATTTTGAATAACTTGCTCAATAGGGATTCTACTCATGAAGAAGTAATGTGATTTGATATATATCAATAATGGAAAATGTTTTCAAAAATGTATCGCGCACAATCTGTTCGAAATATTTTTACCTACGTTTTCGTTCCTTAACATCTCAAAAATATAAATTCGTTACTTAGTTATCTGGTACAATAGTATTAAATCACTACACTATACAAATGCCAACGCAGTGCGCGAGCCTTAACGGTGGCCGATCACCGTGTTGTGTACCTCAAATTGTCTTTCTTTTTCGTTATCGAGTTTTTGGGTGTATTTTTCAGCATAATATTTTTAAAGTGGATCGTATTGAATTTCCAGGACGTTCTCCCCCCGCCCCCTCCCCTCCTCCTCCCTCTCCTCCCCCTCCTCCACCCCACACGTCTCCGGCTCCCGCAGCGGGGTGCGCACGGCGTGCAGTGTGTTCGCGTCCTACAGGATCTTTGCCACGCCCGATGAGGTGGGTGTGGGAGTGTCCTTCGGGGTTCTCGGTACTGGGTGTTCGGTTATGGTGGGAGTAAGGTAGAAGTAGAGATAAGATAGTTGTAATTTGTAAAGGAGTAGAAAGAAGAGATGGTATGCGGTTCTGAGGTGCTGCTCCGACTCTTTCTGAATTCTGGCACAGTTTGTGTGTGCTTTTGAGATGGGGGAATGGGAGGAGGGAGAAATCAATAAAGAGGGAAGGGAAAGAGAGAGAGAGAGATTCCCTCCCTCTCCCATCCAGGTCGCCTCGACCCTCCTCCAAGTCGGCCGCAGCTTCGGCATGAGCGACGAGGCGATCGTCGGCGACACCCTCCACGCCGCACTCAACATACTCGTGGGTTACGGTACTTTGAATATGTGGGGTACTGTAGATGGAAAATGGAAGTACGGTACTTTGAATATGTGAGTACAATAGTTTGAATGTGGAGGTACGGTATACGTTCGATATACTGGTAGGGTGGATGACTGTAGATTTGGACGGGTTTAGTAACTGACGTCACTCTCACGAAGATTCAAATTGGTTTTTAGACCAATGTTTTCGAACATATTGGAAGCGTGAAACGTATATTTCATATTCTAGAAAGTATTGCTTTAACTTGACGTGTGTGAGCAATGTTTATCTGTGACATGAACCGTCGAACAGTTTAAATTTTAAATTGTATGTTTCTCAACATCAGTTACTGGGCTTTGCTATTGCGTGGTTTTAATGGACGTTTCATTCTGTTGGTCGAATAAAACAAGATCGTAGTAATAAACAATCAATCAATGAATAAGTAAACAAACAAATAAACAAACAAACACATTAATCAATAATCAATCAATAAACTAAACATATTGAGCTGGACGAGGAGCTGTGCGGCGAGTGGACGCCGCGCGCGCTCATCGAAGCGTTTGTGTACCTCAGACTGCCAAAGGTGAGGAGGGAGGGAGAGAGAGAGAGAGAGAGAGAGAGGGAAGGAGTGGGGGAGAGGGAGAGAGGAGAGAGAGGAGAGAGAGAGGGGGGAGAGAGAGGGGAGAGAGAGAGAGAGAGAGACCACTCGCTGCAGGTGCTGGCTGCCCTCCGCGCGCGCGGCTCAGTGTCGGAGGAGACTGTGATGCGCGCCATCGAACGACTCATGCGGGATGGAAGACAGGTGGGTACTGTAGGTTACGGTAGAAGGGTACTGTAGACTGTAGATGGTTACTGTGATGTGGACTTGGATGATGTTTGATGTGATCCGCTGGGCACCGCATTGTGTTTCTAATAGTTTGGGTAGTTATGTTCGGTACATGTAACGTGTTATTTGTGGGGATGTGGAAAAACACATACACGTCTCCCCTACACCCTAACCCTGTTCAGCTGCTGCTACGAGCTGTCGAATAACGTACGACTATATGAATGATAAATACCGTATTCCGTACATGAATAAAATACAGTATACTCTTACCGTACCCCCAGGCGTTTTGAACGGTCTGAAATGCCGTATACCGTTTACCGTACACCCCTACCGTACCCTCTCCAGGTGCTGGACGGCCTCGACTCTCGCTGCTCGGAATCGACTCGGAAGGTGCTGGCGCAGCTGGCGGCGGCCAGGGTGATCAGCCACCACAGTATGCAGATGCTCACACAGCAGAGGTAGTTGCTTTGGAAATGCAATTATGTGCAGAATCTTCTGCTCGATTAGCATTGGAATGTGGTGATTAGAGTCTTTCAGGTGTGTTGCGTCGATTTCGTGGAATATGGATTTTTTTCCAAAAAAAAGAGCGCGTCGCGTCATCATATAGTCTGATTGGATCCTATATGCCATCCGTGACATTTCACATGTTGTGCAGTTTTGTGCAACACAACATGTATGTCATCAAATATCCAAAACGCTTCCATGAGTAGGAATCGAACCCGTACACTACCACTGCGCCATAGAGGCAGTGGTTGGGAGATCGAAGAGTGAGCCCATCGAGCTCCACTGGCGTCTTCAGTGTACAATGATGAGAGATTACGATGAAACATATCTGCGAAGTTCAATGACCTCTCAGAATGAGCCTTGATGGCGCAGTGGTAGAGCGCGCCGCCAGCGCGCGATCGTTGCGAGCTGCCCAAGGGTTCGATTCCCTCTCACAAAGCGTTTTGGTTATTTGAAACCATACACGTTGTGTTGCACGAAACTGCACAACATGTGAAATGTCACGGATGGCATATAGGATCCAATCCGACTATACCCGTAAGAAACAGACATTGACGTGTCCAAGGGCGACTCTCAGATTCTGACTCCAACCAATCTCCTCTATGCAGAAAGCAGCAGAAGCGTTCACTAATAACAGTCTCTAAAAATTAAGATGTAATAGTGCAATGGTACGAAACAATGGTGCTATGGTCTTTGAAATGAATGATCTTTGCAATCACAATCACAATCACCATAACTATCAACAATTACAACAAGTACAACAACAAGTACAAAATAATGATACCGTGGTGTTTGCATATATAAAGTATAAGTAACGACGATTGTTTGTATTGCAGGGAGCAGCAGCAGCGTTCGCTGCCCCCTGCCAGAGAACAGGGTGTGCTCGTGATCACTGCCCTCAACGCCAAGCAGGCCGCAGAGAAGGTGTGGCAGCAGGAGGTGCGTGGGCAAGGGTGTCTCTGTCTCTCTATCTCTGTCTCTCTCTCTCTGTCTCTCTGTCTCTCTATCTCTCTGTCTCTCTGTCTCTCTATCTCTGTCTCTCTCTGTCTCTCTGTCTCTCTGTCTCTCTATCTCTGACTCTCTATCTCTGTCTCTCTGTATCTTGCTTGTGGCAGCAGGTGGTGAGGCAGCTTTTTCTCATGTCTCTATATAGTCAAGTGCATAGTGTTGTTTCTTACCTTTCTTCCGCTATCATCGCCTCCCTTGTCTTGTCCATTCCTCTCTCCCTCCCTCCCTCCTCCTGTTGCGCCAGAAGGCGTGGCAGCAGGAGGTGGGTGAGGCGAGGGTGTTTCTCTCTCTCTCTCTCTCTCTCTCTCTCTCTCTCTCTCTCTCAGTTGCGCTCGTACGCTGCCACTGGGCGGTTGGTTGACCCAGGCAGTAATTATGCGCGCACCCGGGCGTTGTTCTGTGACTAGTGTTGTGTTTGGATTGAGTACTATGATTCTGATTGGATATCTACTTATCACTGTTCTCTATCACGTTGCTGATCCCATCCAGCATGTGCCTGATTTCGAGCGTTCGTGTGTTCCCCATGTGTTCACTGCTCGGCTTTCCTCTCACGCACTTGTTGCGCTGTGCTCGTCAAAAGACCTTCGTAAGTCAGACTCTGTCAGTGTTTCTGCAAAGGCAATGTCTACTTCTTCCGATCTGTTTGTGTTGTGCATTAGTTCGTGCGTGGGTATTTCCGGTGGCGTGTGTCTCGGCCCAAGCCGGACGGCGTCCTCTCGGCCCCGCTTATTGATTGGTGACACATCGCATTTCGATCTGCGAGATATCGATTATCGTATCGCATTTGGTGGTGTATGTTTTACGCGATTGGGTGTGACTGTGATTGCCCGGGATTGTGGATGTCTCACTGGTCCCCTCCAGTGTTCCCCTTTCCTCCTCTCATGGTCCGCTACGATTTGTATTGACTGCCCCCGCGAGAACGAGATCACCGGTCGAAAGACTGATACAGTTGTCCCCCCTCTGGTGTATGAGGTATATATAGTTGACCCCCCTCTGGTGTATGAGGTATATACAGTTGACCCCCCTCTGGTGTATGAGGTATATACAGTTGTCCCCCCTCTGGTGTATGAGGTATATACAGTTGTCCCCCCTCTGGTGTATGAGGAATATACAGTTGTCCCCCCTCTGGTGTATGAGGAAACGAAATTCGATCCACCTCTGATAAAGGAGGCAAAAGAATATGATTGCATAACATTGACTGCGAGCCAATGGCTACAGTACATTTATCTATTCTGCAATGATCATGACACGCCCAATCCCGGACAGAGTTTACACCCTCAACCACACATAACTTGCTGCACTGTCTCAATTTGAGCAACTTCAAAAAGTATTGTTACTAACAGTTACTATTACCACTATTCTTACAACCTGTTTCTGATTTGATACAAATATGCAAATTTTCGAAATTTGCATATTCATAAATTTGAGTCAAACCATGTTGGATCGCAATGCCCTTACCTATTCTACCATAGTTATGTCCAAAAACATAGGTGGTTGAAGCACACCAACAAGTTCTGTGAGGTCGGGGTGTAAACTCTGTCCGGGATAGGGACGCTCGTGCAATGATCTGATTGTGAGACTAGTGGTTGGAGTGATTTACCCTCCACTGGTCCAAGTGATATCTGATATGTTTACCCTTCATCCAGCCATTTTCCTCTCTCTCGGCCCATAGTGGCACGTGATTTTCGCCCTATTTTCTGTGACCTGGCTGGCCGGCCGACCGAGGAGAATCACGCTGCGACCGCGGTGGCACGGTCGAAAATCTTTTCCCATCTTGCCACCAGGAGCCGGTACGTCTGGTAGTATAGCCTGGACGGAGGTCTAGAGTTAGGGGGGACTCAGTTATCATCAAAACCCCCTGAGAATGGTGCATAACCGCCCTAAGAGGACTCTGTCTGCCGGAAATCTTCCAGAGTCGCCCTCGTTCGTGCCTCCGGAGAACAAGCGCGACAGGATGGAATCGACCGCCAGCGAGTACGAGGAGTGCGAGGACATCGAGTTGGTCGAGGAGATCCCCACTCCCGCCGCCTCCCCCACTCCCCCTACGTGCCAGATGGGTTCCTCTCTCTCCCCCAGTGTCATTGTCCCCTCGCATGGTATTGATCTCTCCTCTTTGTCTGCCCAGGTCAGTGCTCACAGGGCGCAGATAGATGATCTCTCTCGCATGTTCTCTGATCTGTCTTGCCGCCTCGCTGCTGTCTCCAAGCAGCTGACAGCCGACCCGACCGCCCACATCAAGGAGCTGATTGAGGAGAAGGAGCGTCGCCGTTCGATCGTCGTGGCCGGCATCCCCGAGCAGTACAACATGTCCGCCATGCACAGAGCTCACGCCCTCCGCGACCAGGTGTACACTCTGCTCGACTTCCTGGACATCGAGTCGATCCCCGTCGCCATCTACCGTCTCGGAGAGCTGCGCGACCGCACCCGCCTTGTCAAGGTGGTGTTTGCCGACAGCCACTCTGCCCAGCTGGCAGTCAGGCGCTCCACCTGGCTGCGCAACTTCGACGAGCCCGTCTTCATCCGGCCGTCGCAGACCCGCGAGGAACGCACCGCCGCCTACAACCTCCGCCGAGAGCGCGACGAGCGCCGTCGAAAGGGAGAGAGGGTGACGATCAAGGACGGCAAGATCGTCCCCTCCGTCACGCAAGGACCTTCCCACCAGAGGGAGAAGCAGCATGGAAACCGTCACAACCACGCCCCTGTCTGGAGCGACGACAGCTGGCACCCCACCGGCCAGTCGTCAAACTAGACGACTCGCCTACAGAAGCACGGTCCACTATGCCTATCTCAGTTCTATACTTTAACTGTTTCTCCCTGGTAAACAAGATTGACCACCTCACTAACACGCTTCGCGCCGCCTCTCCCGACATAGCTGTCCTCTCAGAAACCTGGCTGAAGACGAAGCACGAAGACTCTGCCATCACCGCCGACCTGCCACACTACGCGATCAACCGCTGCGACCGCCCTCGAAGGAAAGGAGGAGGGGTCGCCATCCTCACAAAGGCCCCCCTCATCTCCTCTGTCATCATCTCCCACTCGGAGCCCACTGCGTTCGAGCTGCTCATAGTTGACACCAGCTTCTGTGGCTCCTCTATCCGACTCTGTGCGATCTACCGTGCACCCAACTGCAGCGCCGCCCACATTGCCGACCTCGTTTCCATCATTGGAGATCACCTTGACACAGACGCGCACATTATTGTCGTTGGAGACGTGAACCTGCCCGACCTCACGTGGCCGCATCCCATATCCACCACACCGACGAGCCAGCCGTTCGTCGACATTCTCACACAGTTCGACCTCGTGCAGCACATCGACCAGCCGACCCACCGACACGGCAACACGCTCGATCTGGTGTACAGCAGTGGCTGCGTCACATCCTGGTCCATCACTGCCCCTCTCGGCACTTCGGACCACTTTGGAATATCCATCGTCACTGCCATTCCACGCGTCGCCCTCCCTGTCACCTGGAGGAGAGACTACGAGTCTGCCGACTACGACCGCATCATCTCTGCTCTAGTGGACGTGCCATGGACGAACCTTTTTCGCGCCTCGTCGTCAGCCGACGAGATGTACGTCACCTTCACCGACATCATCCACCAAGCCATCGATCGGTTCGTTCCCATGAAGAGATCCTCTCCAAATGGGATACGAGTACCGGAATACCTGGCTAGTATCACCGCTCACCGGGAGCAGCTCTTCCAGGAATGGCTGTCGTTCCCTTCCGACACCCGCAAGCAGAAGTTCAACGATTGCGACGTCAAGTGCAAGCGCCTCATTGCCAAGTACACTCGTTCTGTTAAGCGCGCTATCGCTCGAAGCAATGACAAAAATCGCTTCTACAGATACGTCAACAGTCGCCTATCCACTCGCTCGTCCAACTTCATACTACGCGACAGTACTGGTCATTCTGTCGTCAAGGATGATGCCAAGGCCGCTCTCCTCTCGGCGGCCTTCTCTTCTGTGTTCACTGCCGACGACAACCTTACGCCTACCGTACCCCACCAGGACAAGTCGACGTGTATGCCGTACTTCGCACCACACATCGTCTGTGATTTGATCGAGCACTGGACCACTTCCTATGCTCTCACTCCAGACCGCATCCCCATGCTTTTCCTAAAGCGAGTCGCCATCTCTGTCGCCGATCCGCTCTCACAGATCTTCAATTCGAGCATATCGACAGGAGTCGTTCCATCCCTCTGGAAGACCTCCTTCATCACTCCCATTCCGAAGGAGAAGGGCGCCACCGATCCACTCAAATACCGCCCCATCTCGAGCACCTGCTTTCCTTGCCGTGTTTTCGAGCGGATTCTGAAGCAGTCGATGCTGCAACACATCGCCGACCGCAACATCGTGCCCGCCGAGCAGTTTGGCTTCGTTGCCCGCAAGTCAACTGAGCTGCAGCTTTTGCAGTGTCTCGACGACTGGACACGCGCCGTCGACGAGAAGAAGGACGTCGACGTGATCTACTTTGACTTCGCCAAGGCATTCGACAGAGTCTGCCACAACAAGCTTGTGCTAAAACTCAACTCATACGGGTTTAGCAGACCCGTCGTCCATTGGATCCGTAACTACCTCGATGGCCGCACTTTCCCAGTACGAGTCAACTCTGCGTTCTCACCGTCCAGAGACATTCTATCAGGAGTGCCACAGGGGACGGTTCTCGGTCCCGTCCTCTTTAATGTCTTCACCGCCGATCTCATACCTCAACTTCGTGAGCACGTCACCTGCCGTGCCTACGCAGACGACCTGATGTTCTACCGTCCGTTTGATAAACACGATAGCCGTCAGCCACTCCAAAACGCCATTGACATCGTCAATCAGTGGTCCAAACTCTGGCAATTGCCTCTAGCCGCACACAAGACCAAGGCGCTGTACATTGGAAAGAAGAATCCACGCCACATCTACTCAGTAGACTCAACTGCCATGATTGGAGTCGACGAAATTGTAGATCTTGGGTTCACCATAACCTCAGATCTACACTTCACCAAGCACTGTCGCATCATCTACTCGAAGGCGTACAACAGGGCGTACACCATTCTTCGCTCAATCGTCTCCTCTGACAGGCAGATGCTCATCAACATTTACACCACCTATGTACGTGAGACCACTCTTGGAGTACGGCACGTGTGTGTTCAATCCATCGGACAAGACGTCTATCGTACTACTCGAGCGCGTGCAGAACTACTACACACGGGTCGTCTTCGCGCGCACAACGTCACTCGGATTCGATGCGTCTCCAGAACAACGCAACGGGGTTTTCCAGTTACAGTCACTCGAGAAGCGCCGCCACATCAACGACATCGTGATGCTCTACAAGGTACTTATTGGCTTCGTGGAGGTTGACGCATCTAGTTTCTTCCTATTTATGACTGATAGGTTCGGTGCTCCCAAGCTCGTTCTTCCCAGATTTAGGCTATCAATCAGAGAGCGCGTTTGGAACGTGCGAGTCTGTAAATCTTTCTCTCTTGTTTCGCTGTATCATAGTAGATGTCTTACCTCAACGACCCCGTCTGCCGCTCCCCTGGGGGCGGCTTCCCCTGCTGCTTTCAAACGGTGGCTCCCCATTTAACTTTGTTTTGTTGTATCATACTTTTTCTTTTTCACGTGTTATTATGCAACCGTATAAATTAATTTAATTTGATATCAGCGTGATTTGCGCTGAGATTGATGAAATGGTATTTGAGAAAGACATATTCACGCCCGAACAGAACGACGTCGATTCTAAACGAGTCGGTGTGAATCGTGCTGGCTCGATTCTGTCTCTTATTCTAGCCTCTATTCTGTGGAGCCAGGAATGGATGCAGAAAAGCGAACGATTGACAAGAAGATTGAGGGTGAAAACCCGGAGGCATTTGCAAAAGATGCAGGAAATCCTGCACCAGATTCAGCATAGACCAGTTTACAGTGATCCACTTCTATTCTATGGTGGTGGCGATGAAATGATAACAGATGATACCGTATTCGATACGGTAACCAAAAGAGTGAGAATGCTCGCCCCACTCGCAGCCAAAGTGAAATGCGGTGGGTGCAATTGCGTACTGATGGGTGATGCGAGAGTGTACGCGATGGGACGACACTATCAAAAGAATGCGAAGAAAGCGTATCCCTGTCCATGGAGAGAACAAATGGACTTGGAGCCGGGAACAAAAATTAAAATGTACATGGAATTCGTGTGCAGAGTGTGCAATGAAGTGTTTGACACAGTTGTGAATGCAACTGTACATGCGAAGAAAACACATCCAGAAATGGAACGGTTTGAGATGAGTCAGGAAGAAATGAGAAAAGAAAAGATGGAGAAAAGACACGCTGCCTACGCAGAGAGAAGGAAACAGAGTTCACAGTGCGATGATGAGGCAGAGACTAGTCAGTCAGCTGATCCACCATCACAGACAGAATCGATTGCCCCCTCGCAGTCAGTGAGTGGAGGCAACGGCCGAATCGATGAATGAGGCAGAGACGCAGAGTGAACCAGGCAATGATGCTGCGGATCACTCAAGAGCCGATGTAGTAAGAGAGAACGAGAATGGAGAGGAAAGGCCGCATGCGAGCCGCGATACCGCTTTGATAAGAGAAAGCGAGGAGATGAGTGGAATAGAGTCCAGCCAGCTGTCAGCTGGTGTGACTGTGCGAGAAGAGAGATCGCAGTCTGATCTTCCAACGTCCGAGGAGGCGAGTCAAGACGGACCGGTCGAACAATACCAATCAATGGAATCGATAACTGAAAGTGGAAATGAGCACGTAGATGCGAGTTCGTCAATGGAAGACGAGCCGGCGATGCAAGGAAATGATGAATTCGAAGAATATCGAGTGCAAAGTGAGCTGACCAGGTCGGCGATGGCCTGTCTCAATCACAGTGAGGGTACAAATTCGCGGATGAGCAATCAAGCAATCCATGCCTACCTCATATCGAGATACCGTAATACGAGCGCCTACGTGATGAACCCCGCTATCGTGCGTGGAGTGATATGGAAATACAAAGGAAGCGAGATCGCACTGTGTAACGCAATGCGAGACGCAAGGTACAGTAAAGTGGTGCTACCGTACCACTACAACAATCACTGGATGCTGGTTGTGGCTGATAAGTCTCACAGCACGACTACCGTATACGATCCTAGACAATGTAACTCGATCGATAATCGATCGATTGATAAACTGGAGCGCCTGTTTGGCAGCGAGATACAGTATGCCGAGCCTGCCACCTACAGTAGGCAAGAGAGAATGGAAATGAATTGTGGGCTGAGAATTGTGATGATTCTCGAACAATTAATCGATAATCGACCGCTTTTTCACTCGATTGGAGAGCTAGAACAGCTGAGAGTGAGAATAAGAACAACGATTCATAATGAGAGAACGAGTCAGATACCGAAACTCATGGATATTGACTTGTCCCACATGCAGGTGAACCCCATGCCACTTCCAGTGAAGGGGAGTTGGCTGGAGAAGCTAAATCAGACGACCTCGTTCGAACAGGTCGAGTATGTAGCTGATCAGTTCGTGAAATTTGCATACCTTAAGAGGAAAGAGAGACACGCGGAAGCGTGTAAACTGTTGGAGGATGAGTTGCCGTCATGAGAAGCTCTCGCTGATCGGACAATACAACCAAAACAAAACAAAAAGAGGCAAGGCTGCGCCCCTAGGAAGCAGAACGATTTGAGGATACTGTATAAGGAAAACAAAGCACATGCGGTGAAACGTATTCTCGGCGAAGAGTCGAAAGATTGCGAAATTGGAATCAACAAAGTGGAAAGTTATTTCCGAAAGACGACTACGGTCGCGCCATGTGATTACGATGCTGTGAGGCGGCTAGCCGCCAATCTACCCAAGTTGAACATCTCCGGCTCATTGTTGAGGCGGTTCGGACAAAACGAAGTGATGACTGTCTTGAAAAATAAGCCTAATAAGGCGCCGGGACCGGATGGCACTATGTATAGTGACCTTATTCTGGCCGATCCTGAAGGACTGTTCATTACTGAATTGTTCAATCGATGCATGCGAGAACAGCGCATCCCGAAAAGCTGGAAAGAAACGAATACGTCTCTCATCTACAAGAAGGGAGACGAGATGGATATTGAAAACTGGCGACCGATCAGTCTTATGAATGTTCTGTACAAAGTGTACACGGGTCTCTTGACAAAGAGAATGTGCGCGATTAAAGGAATGATTAGTGATTGCCAGAAGGGCTTCACGAATAGAGAAGGTACATTGGAGAACATTGCTCTTCTCCGAACACCGATTCAGCATGTCAAAGCGATAAAAGGTGACATCTGTGTATCATGGCTCGACCTTGCCAATGTAGGGATGTCAAGTGGGCGGAGCTTAGATGGCACAAATATGCGGCATCTTCCAGCGCCAAACGGAATACACCATTCGACGCGCCGTAAAAAGTTGTATCTATTAGTATTTTCCGTTTGGCGCTGGACCGTGTCATAACCTATTATTTTTGACAAAAATTGATTTGATCCCATGAAAATGACGTCAAAAAGGGGCGTGGCTTAGCCTTTCTCTGTGAAGTTGTGTGCCGCGCGCGCCTTCAAACCGCGCGCTTTCGATGCGCGTAACGCGGAAATGAAAGAAAACAACTAATTCAAATGATACTATTTCAAAACTACATATAATTTACTTCATTTTGATATACAGTAAGCACATATCCGTGACACTTGAAAATACCCCTTGACATCCCTATGCCAATGCTTTTGGCAGCGTGCCACACATAGCGATACTCGAGGCCCTTAGGGCTCTTGGCTTTCCGCCCGAATTTCGACACATCATTGCGGACTTGTACGATGGAGCATCATTCCGCGTAAATACAAAGCACGATCAAACTAAAAGCATATCAATGAATGCAGGTGTGAAACAGGGTGACCCAATCTCACTTATCTTGTTCACTATTGTGCTGGAAATGATCATTCGAGCACATCTAAAGAGAGTGAAACCTATGGAAATCCTTGGACAGAGGTTTTCACTGCTGGCTTTTGCTGATGACATGGCTGTGATCACGAAGAATCATTCGGACATGCAATATCAGCTTGAGAGAATGGCAGCTGACGCAAACCAGATCAATCTGATATTCAAGCCACGCAAGTGCGGCACACTCACTATCCAAAAAGGGAGGGTGATTACGAAAGAAACAAAGATGTATGACCAGTGCATTACTGTACTCGGTGAATCAGACAGTTACAAGTATCTAGGTGTCAATGTCGGTTTTCGCGATATAATCGAACCGACTGAATCACTCGAGCACATGAAAATCGATATGAGGAAGCTGGCAGCAGCCAGAGGCTCGCTCAGTGGCGATCAGCTGAGAGACGCAATCAAGACATTTGTGATTTCGCGCCTATACTATTTTGCGATGAATGACAAGTTGGCAATGAGCAGCATTGATGAGCTGGAAAGGACGCTCGCAACAACTGTTGCCCACATACAGAATGTGAAGGGTGGAGTGCCGAAGCCGTACTTGTACTGCTCGAAAGGCTACCATATGCAACATCCGAAAGACATCATGTATACTGGTAATATAAACACGACAATGAAGCTGTTGTGGTCGGACGATGACTATATAAAGAATGTGTTTTGGAATCTTCTGGAATACATTTCAGTAACTTGGATTGGAGTACAAGAGGCAATCACGCTTGATAAGAAAGAGATGTGTGCACGCTATTTGAATGATGAGCAGTTGGGATACCGTATCGGGTCATACGGTAGCCGGACAAATGTGATGCGCAACTGCCGAGAGGCGGTGCGACACTTCAGAAAGACAATGCACGTTTTCGATGTGAAATGTGTGAATGGTGAGCTGGTGGTTGAAATGCAAGCAACCCCAGCCAGCAAAAAATCGATAACCGATAGGAAGATGAAACATCTCCTCAAACGGAGAATCACGTGTGCGCTGGACGAGTGCAACATTGAGAGAATGAGTACCGAATATTCGATGATCGGAAACAATTTTGACATGTTTGTGCAAGACAATCGAAATGTGAAAATTCTGCGAGGCAAATTGCCGCAGGCAGTAACTGAGAGTGCGATTGAGTGGAGACACCGAGCATTGCTCGATAATCTTCCTCTGAAAGGATCGAGATTCAATTCGAAGAATGCAGAATCAGACAAGATGTGCTCTGTGTGCAACGAGAGAAAGATTGAGACGCTTGCTCACGTGCTCAATGGGTGTGAAGCTCATTTGAAAACGGGAGTGACGGACAGGCATAACAACATTCAAGACATAATAGTGGCTGCTGCGGAAAAGAGCGCAGTGAATCAAAATGCTTGGATTGAGACTGATACGCGCAATGCGATAGATGGAGGAAACCTCCGCCCTGACATTGTGCTAAAAAGAGAGAGTGAAAAAGAAGTGGTGATAGTGGATGTGCGTGTCTCTTTTGGAAAGGGAATCGAGTCATTCCACAACGCCGCTGCTGATAAGATCGATAAGTACACTGGTATTGCTGAAACATATAAAGGGTTGGGATACAAAGTGTCTCTTCACCCTTTCCTTGTCAGTTCTCTGTTCTCTCGGTGACTATTGGAAAGAGAATGATAGTGCGATGAAAGCTCTTGGAATTCCAAAGACGAAGTGGAATGACTTGATTGGTCAGATCCAATGCGAGACTCTTGAGTTTTCAAAAGCTATATATTACTTGCATACATTGGGGGAGAGTTACAACCCAAAATATGGAAATACTAGACCAGAAAAGGCACTGAAGATGATTGCGAGATACAAAGACAGATACGAGAGAACCCGACTACAGCGAGAAGTTGGGCAGTGAGATAAGCAATCTGGTCATGTCACAATACAACACTGATACTGTACTCGTGTAGGGCTGTCTCTCTCCCCGCGACAAGGGGACCAAGAGAGCTGTCCGATAGTGCGCGATACAGCCGGCCGCCGCCCCGCTCGCCCGACGCCTCGAGGATGCTGCGACCAAGCTTCTGCTGCTGAGGGACCAACGACGGACGCGGCCGGACCCAAGTCATTTGCCAACTACCCAAGATAAACTCCAAACTCCCCCAATGCCATACGATTTGAGATAAATCATTTCAATCAATCTCTCTCTCTCTCTCTTTCTCTCTGGTTTGCATATATCTTTCTGTCTTTCTGCCCAAGTCGAGCCTCGCTTATGATATTAGTTGTTGTGCGTAACAGAAGTTATGATTGGTTGGTGAAACGTAGTTTTGGAAATTTTGATATGATTACTTTTCATTCCGTTTTACGAGACATGGTTTTCCCTCTCTCCCTCTCTCCCTCTTCCTCTCTCTAAGTCACGGGGAACCCCACGGTGACGATGACCGGGACCAGTTTTACCTGAGTATCTCTTCAGGACAAGCTGCTCACCCTGCTGCTCCGTCTGATGGGCAGCGGGGGCACGGTGTTCGACCCGTTCTGCACCACGTACATTGTGGATGGGGCGATGAGCCAGCTGAGTGGCAAGCTCGCGTAGTGAGTCTTTTGAGATCTTCAACAAGTTGGCGTAGTGTGTTTTCTGCCACCTATCCTTGCTGCGCAGACTCTGATGTGGGATGTGTTGAATGAATGTGTGATAAATTGTAGAAGAAGTTGTACCACGTACATAGTCGATGGGGCGATGAGCCAGCTGAGTGGGAAGCTCGCCTAGTGAGTTACTTTTAACATAGTTTCCTACCATATATCCTTACGTGTCCATTGCGCCGACATGTTGCATAGTTTTGTGAGAATCGAGGCAGACTTTGTATCACGTACATTGTGGGCAGGTGATGAGCCAGCTCAGCGGCAAGCTCGCCTAGTGAGTGGATTTTGAGATTATGGATATAATTGATAAAGCTGAAGTAGTGAATCGGAAGAATGGAGGGCAACAATCGCGAGAATGAGAAAATTGAAACACGCGTGTTGCAGTCTGAACCGCGTGGCGGAATCTCCCGGCGCGCACGTTGTATGACACCCGTATTAGAATAACCAATAAGTGACACATAAATGATTGAAATAGTGAGAAATAAGCAAGTGCCAGCGGCCAAAACGGAGGGAGGACGCGCCTTGTTCTGTCGCGTGTGAATGCGCGAGAGTAACAATCACAAGCCAGCAGAGAGAGAAGAGAGCACAGAGAGAGATAGAGAGAAGAGGGCCGCAACACCCCCAGGACCTCAGTCTAATTCTAACCCTTTGTTTATCTTATCTGGTGTCTTGTCGTAGCGTTTAAATAAATGTTATTCACAGTCCTTGTTTAGTCTATTGCACACACAGAAAGTGAACTCCCACAAACCAAAACCCCAAATATAACAGTTCGATGCGTTATTGGACGCGTGGTTGCAGTCTGAACCGCGTGGCCGAGTGTCCGGGCGACGCTGGCAGTGGGGCGAACCCGCAGACGCGCGCCATCTCATTCGACATCACCTTCATCCTGCTCACCAGGATCACGTACAACTACGGGAACAAGATGGTGGGTGGAGAAAAGTGTATTACTTTGGTTGACGACGATCACGTGTGATCATGGATCTGTGGGAAATGGGAATGGGAGAATGGTTGACAACATATCTCGCATACAGTCAGTATAACTGCGAGGAATATGGTTTACACATTGTTTCCATAAGAGGTGATTGAACTATATGAGCGGCTTGAAACGTATTTGTTGTGAGTAGTAGTGGTTAACATTGTTTAAAACCGATGTAGACGTTTTTTTTTTTGCTTTTTTTTTGCGTTATAACTACGGAAAAAATTAAAAGACAAAACTGTTATTGAAATACAGTACAAAACTATAATTAAAACTACATTGTAAAAACTGTTATTAACATTTTCAGTCGCTCCGCGAACAAGTGAACGGCGCCAGCGCGCAACACGACAACACGGGAGGGGTGTTCTATAGGTGAGAGGGGTTAGAGAGAGAGAGAGAGAGAGAGAGAGAGAGAGAGAGAGAGAGAGAGAGAGAGGGAAGGAGGAGAGAGAGAGAGAAGGAGAGTGAGAGTGAGTGAGTGAGTGGGAAGAGAAGGAAGTAAACAGAAAATAGAGGAAGAGGGGAGGTATTGAATTTGTTTACTTGTGTGTTTATCAGCCTTATTATTATTACACGAACGGTGAAACTTATATTATGCAACTCTTTTCAGGTGGATGTCTGTCTACGCTGACTGTATGCGAATGGTCGAGGCGGGTAAAGGGCCGGTGAAGGTGAGAGGGAGGGAAGGACAGAGAGAGTAAAGAGACAGAGAGAGTACAGAAATGAGAGAGGGGGAGAAGAGAGAGAGGGAGAAAGAGAGAGAGAGAGAGAGAGAGAGAGAGAGAGACTCCCTCCCTCTCTGTCCAGGTCACTCCCGAGAGGAAGGATGCCTACCGCGACAAGGTGGCCCGTCTCAAGGAGCGCTCCGTCTACTGGGACCCAGCCACGTGGGTCGATCTTTTTGTGTTTTTTTTCATTTATTTATTCATTTTGTATCATATTCATGTTCTTTCTTCATTGTTCGCAGTACTTTTGACGTATTCGATATTTTAGGAATAGTTTAATGTTGCTTTTACAATAGGATAGCAATTGAGAGCCTGTATCTATTGCTGCTGAATTTTATGACTTGGCTTTGAATAGAGCATGAATCGTACTTTTAACACTTCTGGAATCATTTTGGTATTCGAGCCACAAAGATTTCACAAAGTAACAATTACATAATACACGAAAAGGTAAATGAGGAAATCCATGTTGCGGGTTTCTATAGGTTGCGCTGCTGCGCTATTCACTACATGTCGTTTGCAAACGACATGCAGTTTGCAAATGTAACTTACTCACCCTGTTGCAGTGTGAACTACTCTGACCTGGTGGACGGTATCCCGGTGATCGGGGACATACTACTGGACGAGTTCAGAGAGAAGAGGCACGGCAACGGGGTCAAGGTGGGTGGATACACAAACACAATACATTGAGCGGTACAATGATGTGTCATGTCATACACATCAATGTCAAGGTGGGTGGATTAGCATTAGCAGGGAAATGAGATTATTTGCGGAGAATTGAAGATCAGATTGGATTTAATAAATACAACATCGGTTTTCTATGTTTGACAGAATTTAGGTTTCACCGGTATATTACTATTGACGTGGTGAAAGTTTTTTAATCGCTCTATGGTCTTGATTGTGTGAAAATAATATTTAAAATGTAAACTATCGCATTGAACAGTACAATATACCATGATGAAGCATGTTGTGTTCTTAAAAATTGTACACACAGTGACTGAGAAAAACGTACAAAAAATAACGTATACATAACGAACATGAGAGAACACAACACAGATCACAGCTACGAGTACGGGAAGAGTATAGAATTGTATTTACACAAATGATATCACGTATAGTGGAAGACATCGATTCACGTGAAGAACACGACAATGAGTAGAGGTGCGAGCGTGGACAGGGTAGTGGCGCGCGCCCCGTTGCACATGTCCTCCTGACAGCAGCACACCCTGTACGTCTCGAAGTTGTCCACCACGTCACGACAGCCATTCGCCTAGGTTCAATGCAATTAAAATGTTTTTTTTCAATGACTTGTACGAAACGATATTCCTAATTACTACCTACGCTGACCTGCGAGGTTCATATTGATCATGACACGTTGAAATTGAACTTCCTAATCACTACCATATGAGGGCTTTGCTTTGACTTGGTCGTAACGAGTATAGTTTTCTTTGTGACTATTCACTGTTTCCGTTAAGTTTCAAATGCGTGTTAGATGGGCTGGATGGCATAATTTGTTAATTCAATCGTTGCTATTCCAGACCAGGGATCAGAAATAACACAAACTTATGTGAGTGTATGTGTGTTTCACTTTGGAATTATGTCTAACGAGTGTTGCGTGCGACAATCAAACGAGTTCGCTCTTTCCATGCACAAAGAATTTTCAAAAGAAAATAAATCTACTATTATATCTAAAACGCTAGAACCTCTCGCCGCTGTTCTCATTAACTCATTCTTTCAAGTTTTCTAAATGCTAACAATTTCAATGGCAAGCGGTCGTCTTTCACAATGAATACAAGTTGTCGCGTGTGAGTGCGCGAGAGCATTGGCAGTGGATGTAACAATCACTCGCCAGCATAGAGAGAGAGAGAGAGAGGAGAGAGCACAGAGAGAGATAGAGATAAGAGGAACCGCCACACCCCCAAGGACCTCAGTCTAATCTAACCTTTGCTTCTTGTCTTGTCTTAGCATTCAATAAATATGTTTCCTTTCCTTTCTCTGCCAGCGCGCGGTCGCGTGCCTTCCCCTGTTATTCCCCCGACCCCTGAACAATGCTGTGCGGCGGAGGACAATAACCGGACTGGTATTCGATTTTCCTACTCTCTACATCTACGGCATTGAGACTGGAGAGGAATCCTCGAAGACGATGACACTCTCGGAGACGTCTCTTCGCGATCGATCGCTGAAGCCCGGTTTTTCCGCAGCCGAGATCGAAACTTCCCCAGAAGCCGCAAGCAGGGGATGACAAGCATCACCAACAACGCGTACGCATCCACGGGATCACCGAAACCCGTGTTGTTGGAACTCGCAGTAGGCATTGTATTACTGTATTTTACCGTATCCCACCGTAATTTACGTAATCGATAATGTGTGCTACTTTATTCGAGATAAATATTCTGAATTCTGAAAAAAATATGTTTTTCACAGTCATTGTTTAGTCCATTGCACACACAGAGAGTGAACTCCCATAAACGAAACCCCAAATATATCAAAGTCAATCACTCACCGTGCACTCTATGCCGTTTTCGTTTCAATATCAAATGGCCTTTCTCATTTAGTTTTACAATGACTACACATAATCCATCCACTCACGGTGCACTGTATCCCATCGTAGAGTTTGTCTACTTTCACGCTGGCTACCCATCCACTCTCACTCACTACGGAATACCGTGCACCGTTACATCGTTCTCATTGAATACAAGACAATCACCCACCGTGCACTGTATGCCATCGTATAGCTTATCGACTGCCACGTTATCGCAGCCGCGCATCACGATGTCCGTCTCCTCGCCCACCGTGACTGCAAGGGGAGGGGGGGGGGGGTTACGGACCGGGTACACATCTGTTTCTGCCCAGCTACAGAAAAGAGAGCTAAAAACTTAAGAACGACATCGTGACGATTAAAACTTGTACGAACATATCGAATCAATACAGAAAATGTGATAAAAAAAGATGACTCACTATACTTGGCGGACACCTTCTGGCAGTACTTGGTGTCCATGGGACACTCGATCAGCGCCGCCTGAGAAATAACGTGAATCATGAATCATTCAATCATTATATCAAGTTCTACACCATCATTGTTGGTGCTGGTAGTAGCAATTCGGTCACATTGAAACACATTGGATGCCAGTAGCCTGGACACTCGTGTATGATGTATTGTAATGTGATGTACACCATATGATTGAATATAAGTAATCAATATCTACCTGGTCGTCGAACGTCAATGGAAATTATGATAGCTACAAGGGAGTGTGAAAAGGGAGGACAAGGAGATTCGATATTGATTATGATAGCAACAAGACCATAAGATACCTGGTCGTCGAACATGTGTCCGAGCAGCTCTCCCTGGATCTCGTACACGCAGTTGAGAACTTCTGCAAGAGAGACGCTCGATATTCTCTCTCCAACAGTAACCAAGCACCAAACACCAACAGCGTCTTGGAAGAGAGATCGAGCGGATTTGGTGACGCGACTCATTCAGATAGATTAGTCATAGACTCAGATAGCCCAACAATGGCTACAATCGCTGATCGCTATATTATAGAAACATATCCAGTTAAGCAATACTATATGATCACTCACTGGTCTCGTCGTAGTCGTCTGCTTGGCTGTGGATGATGTCCTCAGTGCCTGTGTCTGTGACGTTGGAAGATAGGGCGAGAGCGGGAAGGAAGAGGAGGAGAAGAAGGAGTGGGAGTGAGCGTAGGAGGGGTAGACTGCGCATGGTGTGGAGGGAGCTGAATAGTTATAGGTTATAGGTTTACAAAAATATAGAGGATATGGTGCAATAGACTATTTTTGCAGGTTAAGCGATCAAGGAACGTTTACTGGATATGACACATGACACATGTGAGATCGATTGTCTTTTGAAAGTGGTGACTATCTGTGATCCGCCAGAAGCCACCATATCGCCCCGAGTGGTCGTAAAGTGTATTTTTATGGCGGGTGTGATAATTTAGAGTTGGAGGGATGTCTGAAAATGGGCGTGTTTTGTACTGATAGGGATGGTTGAAGTGAAGTGAAAGTGAGATCCGGATAGGCGAGCGAAATGTGCACGGTGACTTGAGGATGTGTAGGACATTTCTTTCAGAGCTTTGGAAGGAATGGTATTATCAAGCGCACGCCTCGCTGATTAAAGTGGTTCCGAGACAGTTATTGTTTATGGAACACTCAAAACAACTAGTGGTTTAGGCTGGCCGGGAAATAGTGGAAGTTGAACATTCAAGATTTCGGAAAGTGGAACAAACTTTTGATCATTCCAGATTTCATTGATCTCTCCTTTGCAGGACGTGGTGGCTGCCCTTGGGGAGTCGTGCTGCTGTCTGCTCGTCTGCCTCATACAGTGGCTCGAGTCGCAGGTGGGAAGGGAGGGGGGTATGTCTATGTGTATGTAGGTGTTCTACTTTCATTCTATCTTCTTTGAAAATCCTCAATGTCTGTATTCTTTAGTGAATGGACAGGCAAATTCAAATTACTTCATGGAATACCACTGCAGCTATCTGATTGTTGTAAAAACGTATGGAAAACAGCTTCGAATTGGTTCGTTCTCGTAATGCTACTAGATGCACCACCCAATTGTGCGATTGTGCCATGACATCAGACATCACAACTTCACAACATCATCTAACGAATGCCGTCATCTGCTTACTGTATAACGTCATCACACCCATGATGTCACTTTCTAGCCGGTCGACGAGGCGCGACGCGCGATGGCTGTGGACGTGCGAGACTCGATCGACGCCACTCAACCAGACAACAAGGAGGACAGGGAGAAGTGGGGGGAGAGGGAGAGAGAGAGAGAGAGAGAGAGGGAGAGAGAGAGAGGGAGGGAGAGAAAGGGTTGGGAGGGAGAGGGAGGGACAGACAGACAGACATGCCCCGTCCCAGATGGTCGTTCGTGCGCATGGTGATGCGCCGCGTGCTGGATGAGATGTGCAGCGGCCGGCCCGTGCCCCATGCCATGGCCATATTCATGATCAGTGCCGCCAAGCGACGGCTGCCCAGACTGCACAGGAGACAGGTGGGTAGACACGGTATATGGGGAGGGTTTGTTTCCGCGCACGTGATCCTCGATTCACGGGGAAAGTTAGTTTGAGAGTTAGTTGGTTGGCGACTGGCGAGGTTGCATGGGAAACAGGTGGGTATCCACGGTTAGACAGGTGGTTATACGGTTAGACTGAGTAGACAGGTGGGGATGGTGCAGACGTGTACTGGTACAGAGAGGGGTAAGATGTAGTAGTGTGTGGTTTGTACTAGAGAGAAAGAAGTAAGATGCCTAGAATGCACAGGTGGGTAAATGATATAATACTCGTTGATTTCATTATCTTTGCGGTTTTTATAACACGGGAGACCGGTCTGAAACGCATTTCATCAATCGATATCGGTTTAAGCATGAAATAATTGTTGTCACAGGCAATCAGATATCGTTTGTGTCGCAGTCCCTGACTTCACAGGCTTATTGTTCGTCTGGGCATGACTATATGTGGACAATGATCAAGGAAAAATTGATCAATTTGCACGTGCCGAAATAGCATTCATCATTTCGATTCGAATCGATAATGTTATTTAAATGTTTTTGGATCGTGAGTTTGGCAAAAAAAGAAACAAATTAAACATGAGTTGCGTATTTATTCAATCGGTATCGATATCGGTTCTGCTTCTTGTTCAATTCGGAGATGAGTTTCATCAGCTCCACTTTCGATTTCTTTTCCATGATTGCGCACAAGTCGGCGTTGTTATTGCACGTTTTGTCGCAGTTGATCATCGTCATATTTGATGCCTTACACATGGCTGCTTCCCTCTGGAGTGTCTCCTGAGGGGAGAGCACAGCGAAGACCAGGGCAACAGCTGCAACGAGCAGAAGAAGGAGACGCATGGTAGACGGTCGGGAGAAGTCAGAAGTGTGCAGTCTCCTCGTCCCGCGCTCTTTTTGTACGCACGTCTGACAATACCGACAATGGCTCTCGGCAGTTGGCGTAGCGTGATTGGTTGGCAAGTGATACAGCGAGATGTCTATTCAACTGGAACCGCTGTGCAGCAGCGTGAATCATTCGGGATTTGCACGTATTTGGTTTGAAGATCTTGGAGAATGAGAAACACTTACGTGTTTTCTCTCCATGTGAAGATGGTTATGCTCTAGGAAACTGCCGATTCAAACATGGATCATGCCCATGACTGGAGTCTCATGTGAACTGTCCCGGTTGAATTATTTAAAGCTAGTATTCACTCTGAATAGGGGCCGGGTTGGCCAAGTGGATAGCGTCGCAACCTGCTAAGCGCACGGTCGGTGGATCGATTCCCCTCGCGGGCAATTGTTCTGCCGAATTCCACTACCATCCGGTGGGGTGCGTGAACCCACTCTCATCCTCTGAGAGCCCTACCATCGGCGGCGGCAGTCTTTCAAGATCTTCTACCACGCCCTCGCATCCGGAACTGGTCACTTCGCGATGTTCACGCCCATCTACCATGAACAGTCAGGACACACGCCGCACTGTTCCAGCCGAGGAGCCACAATTCCCCACTGTAGGATTGTGTGTGCTACCAGATAACCCATCATGCTATAACATTCTATGTCGGAATCAGGCTGATAAACAAACATTCACTTTAAATTTGAAAGTGGAGTTTTCACTCCGTTACACTACGTGAAAACAACCGTTTTCACTCACCATCACCAAACGCGGGAAAGGGGAGGGACACAGCTTTATTCCGGCGGTTGCATCACATATGTACATGGACATGAAACATGACGTCACTGGGATTAATGTGAGGTGGGAAGAGGGGGAGGAGGGAGGGGATCGCGCGAGATGTCCTCCTAGGCGAGGTAGACGTCGTCCCGGCTGCACGAGGGAGATGGGGGATGGGAACGGAGAGGGGTGAAGATGTCTGCTGCACGCGATCCGCGCTTGAAGGCACCGGAGTGATCTAATGACTGAAAAAAGCTGAAATGGATGAATTAGGTTGCCGGTGATGACAGAAGCCTCGACGTGTCGAACGAGAAGATCCGAAGCGGTGAAGTATAGACACGATGTATGAAGTGAAGACGATGATTGATGTATAGGTAGTGCTAGTGAATATGACACTGTCCCGTCAGGGCATACGCGATCACAACCTACGAAGTCATGTCGCCGCTGACACAAGAAAAACATAGCCTCACTATTGCTATAGTGGGCCCGCAGATGAGTGGAAGCAATCCTGAGCTAAGTGCGAGTCTATTATATAATTCACTTCTCTCGCGTACGTCTATATGCCCATGAACAATAGTACGATTACCGTAATACACTCTGAGTACTGGAGACGCATTTTGCATTCATCACCGTGTACTCCTCTTGTAACGCAGTGGTATTGTCAGGAGAAACACACGTGATACCGGCGCTTGAGTGGTGCGTGGGGCCGATGCTGGAGACACTGCGAACCTACGCTGAGAGACTGTATCCCGCGCCTCTACGCCTCCCCCTGCGAGGATTGAAGGGCAAAAACGGCGGCCCCTCAAGCCATACCGACGCGAAACGAGTAGGAGGCTTAACAACAATCTCGTTTCACTCCACATAAGAAGACGACTTTTGTCTCCACAGTGTTCGACCTGCAAAACCATATACCATGTTTTCTTCCTCGTCGCCCTTCTTCCGTTGATTTCCGTCTCTCTCTCTCTCTATCCGTCATGTCTACTGCTTGACTTATCGCTGTCCCCGAGTCTGTCCGTGTGAAACTATTCGAATCAACTCATAGACCAAAGTCGAGTGTATGTAGGCAAGCGCCGCCTTAGCACGAACCGCTGATAGAGGAGGGTGGGCGGAAGTAAAACGGCGGAGGGTGGGTGGAGTGATGGAGCGCGAAAACGCCACATTTTCACTCCGTTACACTACGTGAAAACAACCGTTTTCACTCACCATCACCAAACGCGGGAAAGGGGAGGGACACAGCTAGAACAAGCAAAGATCGAAAGGAGAAGGCATAGCAGGAGCACTAGTAAAGAGTAAGATAATGTAGATCTTATCCCTCCGTGACACCCACCCGCTCCCTTGTCATATCTACCCTTAGAATTGCGTAGGGTCGCGTGCGCCGACTCATCCAAACCTTGCGTGATCACGCATTACCAACGCATCGATGACACACCAGTGGGCAAAAGCCAAAACCTTTTCACAGTAATCTCAAAGAACCTGAGAGAAAACTGATAGCAAGTAACACTTAGGAGGTGCAGAGAGAGAGGATGCGAGCGACTCCTAACATACAACCACCGCTCCCCTTTACCAACCAATTATTGCCGAACAAAACGTACACGGTACACGCGAATCTACAACATGTGTGTTACCCAGCATATACCCCAAACAACGCTCGACCAAAGAGTACTGCTATGATATATCACCTCATATTACGTCACGCAGTATCGCTGCTGGTCAACTGAATTCCGCCACCAAGTACGCATTCGGATAAAAAAGTGAAGATCCCAGTAGCCACTTGCGCTTAGTATTCGTGGTGTATCTAAAGGCATGTAGCGGGAGTGAGTAATACACACATCACCTTAATCGCCTCCTCGCATCACATACCACGCAGCTACAAAACGGATGATTAAATAAGCGAGAGGGCGGGACGAGTGGTACGAATCGGATAATCGATAATCAGCTGTAAGCAATAAGCACCGTCCATAGAGCTCAAGAAAACATCAAATCCTAAATCGTAGATGCACGTAACGATACGTTGAATTCAAACAGCAATATTCCCGCCATACTTGTCCTGTGGCTGGCCCGTCGAACTGCTTCCACTGCTACCCAGATGAGGCCAAAACGCGCGCCCTCCATGCACTCTATCAAAACTGACCAGCTAGTCAGTATAGTCCAAAAACATGTCCGGTGCCTGTCACGATGTTGACGGAAAACGCAGATCAGTAGCGCACCTCACATCTCACATGCGTAATTTGTAGCGCTATGAACTTGAGACAGTAGTGTGTATGAGGTTCGTCATGGAAGTACTTACAAAAACCGGACAGAAAAGCATGTATAAACAAGGATACTGTTACCATCAGCACCTTATCCTCCTGCTGCAAAGACTTGGGGAGCGGGATTGTGCCAACTGCCAATTTCGGACTAGTCTCCAGCCCAAAAGTCTGTCATTGTAAATTGTTCCATATCACATTCGACTCACGGGACTGGGGAAAAACATTTCCCATACATCGCCGGCTCACGAGCCATCCCAGGGAAGCTGTTCCCACATGTCGCCGGCTCAAGAGCCATACCGGGGAAACTGTTCCCATCCATCTCCGGCTCAAGAGCCATACCAGGGAAGCTGTTCCCTATCACATTTGGCTCAGAAGCCATCCGGGGAAACTGTTCCCATCCATCGCCGGCTCAAGAGCCATACCAGGGAAGCTGTTCCCAATCACAGCCGGCTCAGGAGCCATCCGGGGAAACTGTTCCCGATTCCTACTCAAAAGCCCACACGTAGAGTCAAAACTCCCTCTTGCGATCGCTCGCCGCTCTGGGGTTAGCCTCGTCCACCAACTCGCATGGTCGGTGGTCAGTCATAGCCTAAAGAACTTACCATACACGAAACGAACTGAAAAATGACTAACGCCTATTCCATGAGACAAACGCGACACCGACACTCCGACTCCGAAGCAACAACCACATGCCAAAATATTCGAGGAGCATTCCACTGCGAAGGCCACGCGTTGATAAACGAGAGCTATGGCTGTTATGATAGTACTAGACAACTAATTATTGATGGAGGCCAAAATCAGTGCTGGTAAGCTGACCGAAATTTCAAACATGAAAAAGCCGGAACTAGGCCGTTAGAGCAAAAAACAAAGACGCAGACCATTGATACATCTATTCGCGAAACAAAGTCACTAGATGCGCTCAGCCATACGGCAAAAGACCTGTATACTACAACCTTTACCTCGCTTCTCACCACGCTATATTAACTAAGACAAATAAGGTCACAACTGAGCGAAAAAAAACCAACACTGAAAATCTCTAAACCACACAAATCGCTTAGAATTGAGAAACCCATGAAAACTGACAGAAACGATCTAAAACGTAAATTATATAATCTATATACACATATAAAACTAGCCTGGGAGTGGCCATGTTTTTGCTTTGGAGGGAGTGGAAATTTATCTTTGCTTCTGTTTTACCTCCAAGGGGGGGCTGCCGCCCCCCCTTGGACCCCCCCCCCCCCCCCCCCCCGCCGAGGGGGCTCCGCCCCCCTCGACCCCCCGCTTCTTCTCTCTTTTTTTATTGCATCGGGGGGCTGCCGCCCCCCGCACCCCCCGCTTTTTTCTCTCTATTTTTGGTTACATCGGGGGGCTGCCGCCCCCCGCACCCCCCGCTTCTTTCTCTTTTTATTGGTTGCATCGGGGGGCTGCCGCCCCCCGCACCCCTCGCTTTTGGGTTGAGGGAGTGAAAATGAGAGAGGAAAGGCTTTAAAACTTGTGCAAAAATCATAAAGACATGGGCAAAAACGTTTGGGAGCAGCGGGATTCGAACCACGGACACTCACTTGACACGCCCGCATCATAGCCACTACACTATCCGGGAGACGTTCTCATGCGCTCAAAACCCATTCACTATCCTTCTGACACTTGTCGAAAGAAAGCAAAATATTCCGAGCCAGACGGGATTCGAACCCGGGACCGTCTGCTTGACAGGCTGACGCTCTACCGCCTGAGCAATTAGTAGCTACGCGCTGCCTCCCGCAAAGCCCGCACTCGTCTCGGCCCGCTCGGTCGCATACACAATACACAGAAATCACTTGCAATCAATCGATATCAATCGATATCTAATCGATATCAAGCAGCGACGTATTGCAATCACGTGTCTAATCACTTTACCACATGTTCCATCCATCGTAGCTTCGATTCCGAAAGCGCACAGCCTATTCAACGCCTATTCACACCCATTCACACGCTATCGCCCCGACGCGCGCTGTCCTCATCGCTCTCTCGCGCTCTGCTCACACAAGCCCAAGTGGTGTAGTGGTCTAAGGCGCACGGGCGCGCCTCGATATGCCGCACCCACGGGTTCGATCCCGGTACGGGCAGAGGATTTTGCTGACATCTCAGCATCGTCCTCGGTCCCCTTGTACCATTACATCATCTGGAAATTTGCATATATGCAAATGAAGCTTATAGTCGCGTTCCGGAGAAATTTTCCTTACGATATACTATAGGTAGGAGACTAGCCTGGGAGAGGGAGTGGATACAAGTTTTGCAATGAAAAGTGGTTTTTTTTGTTGAAAAAAAGTTTTGAAAATTTTCTGAAAAACTTTTTTACCTCAAGGGGGGGCTGCCGCCCCCCCCTTGGACCCCCCCGCCGAGGGGGGCTCCGCCCCCCCTCGACCCCCCCTCGATACAGCTCTATATTCTCCCTGCTGTGCGTTCGATACGTCAAAGTGCGATATCGAGGGTTGCGGTAGTATTCATAACCGAGGGAGTGGGCAAGGGAGAGAAAACACGTTGAAATTTGTGTAAAAATCTTAAAATACATGAGCAAAAACACTTGGGAGCAGCGGGGTTCGAACCCCGGTAACTCATTTGCAACGCCCGCATCGTAGCCACTACACTACCAGGGACACAATCTCATGTGCTCAAAACCCATTCACTATCACCCTGACTCAATAGCAAGAACGGCAAAACATTTTGGGAGAAGCGGGGATCGAACCCCGGTCACTCACTTGCCGTGCCCGCATCATAGCCACTACACTACCAGAGACACGTTCACATGTGCTCAAAACCCATTCACTATCCCTCTGACTCAATAGCACGAACGGCAAAACATTTTGGGAGAAGCGGGGTTCGAACCTCGGTCACTCACTTGCCGTGCCCGCATCGTAGCCACTACACTACCGAGAAGACAGTTTTATGTGCTCAAAACCCATTCACTATCCTTCTGACAACGTGACAAAGAAAACAAAACATTTTGGCTGAGACGGGATCCGAACCCGGGAACGTCTGCTTGACAGGCTGACGCTCTACCGCCTGAGCAATAGTGGCTACGCGCTGGCTGCCGCAAAGCCCGTACTCGTCTCTGCCCGCTCGTTCGCATGCACAATGTAGAGAAATTACTTGCGATCAATCGATATCAATCGATATCAACCGATATCATTGCAAAACGTATTCAATACATTACCGCAATCACTTCATAGTACAAAAAACCACTTGCAAACAATCGATATCAATCGATATCAACCGATATCAATGCAAAACGCATTCAATTCATTAGCGCAATCACTTCATAGTACAAAAAATCACTTGCAAACAATCGATATCAACCGATATCAATGCAAAACGTATCCAATAGCCCAATCACTCCCCAACACATTCCACACATTGCCCCCTTCTGTAACGCACTCGTTGCAATTAATCAAAAACAATCGATATCAATCTAAAACGTGTTGCCCTAACATGTCTACACACTACCCAATATGTTTCATCCATCATAGCATCGATTGTACCAGCACACACATCCTATTCACTCCCATTCACACTCATTCACACGCTATCGCCCGACGCGCGCTGTCCTCATTGCTCTCTCGCGCTCTGCTCACACAAGCCCAAGTGGTGTAGTGGTCTAAGGCGCACGGGCGCGCCTACACTCGCCACACCCACGGGTTCGATTCCCGGCGCGGGCAGAGGATTTTGCTGACATCTCGGCATCATCACGAGTCCATCAGCCATTACAAAAGTCACAAAAATATGCAAATGAAGCTTATAGTGGCGTTCCGGAGAAATTTCCCTTGCTATATACTATAGGTAGGAGACTAGCCTGGGAGTGGCAATGAGTTTTTGTTTGGAGTGAAAATACTATTCTTGAAATTTTAAAAACAAATTTGAAAATTCATCAAAACTTTTTTATCTCAAGGGGGGGCTGCCGCCCCCCCTTGGACCCCCCCGCCGAGGGGGGCTCCGCCCCCCCTCGACCCCCCCCTCTATTCACATATTCCAACGCCCTGCTATTCTGCCGTTTCGTCAAAGTGCATTATCGCGGTTTGAGGTAGTTTTCATACCCGAGGAAGAGGATAAGCGAGTGGTTGAGGGAGTGGTTGAGGGAGTGGTTGAGGGAGTGGTTGAGGGAGTGGTTAAGGGAGTGGTTGAGGAGTGGTTGAGGGAGTGGACCCCCCTGCCCCCCCCCCTTCGAGTGAATCGTACAGTCTGCTGTGCGTCCGATGCGTCAACGGGGTGCTGCTCGAGGAGGATAAAACACGACCAAACAGTAAAATAACAAAAATCACAATCATTCTGAATCAATCCCAAATCCATTACCAATACCGTACCCCGCAACCCACCATCACAATCATATCATAACAACAAGTGAGCTAAAGAGAGTTTTATTTGGTCCATTAAACTACAACACAATGTATGTATCGATACTACAAATACACATCAAAATTCTAGTCAATTAATGTAAACAAATTAATAAAATGAGCGTCTACCTCGAACCGTCGAGAGTGCGTCCGCGTCCGACTTGAGCTTCTTCTTCTTCTAGTCCAGCGACGTCGCCCTACACGAGCAGGGAGCAGAACAGGGGAGCCTTGAACAACATGTGACAATAGCTCACAAATTGGAAAAAAAACAATAAAATATAATATACAACATACCTTGAACTCGGTGACGACGAGGCAGCAGACGGGCAGCACGTCCCCGTAGACGAAAGACTGCAACAATTTGTATTACAAAACACAACAACTGAAGTACAACACAAAGCAATTTAGTAACTAATTTAAGATATATATGAAACATGACAGAAAACCAAACACACCTTGAACACGATGGCGTCGATGCGGCAGAAGAAGCGGCCGATTGGAGAGGTGTTGCTCTGAAAGACACTGTATTGTGCATAGTACAACGATCACAAACATACGACATAAGAAGAACACAGTGCAATGATCATAATGAAACGTAAACAAAATTAAATAAATAACACGCACCTTGAACGCCTCGGTTCCGTCGCCGCACGACGCAGCCGGCTTGTCCAACTTTGATCACCCTGAAATGAATAATAATAAACATGTAGAACACGTTGCAAACTAATAAAACAACACGCACTACAAAACAACAACAAAATCAACGAAATTCAAAAACATTCGAAATTGCATGATGTGCGAAAACGCGACTAAACGAGTGCGACACGCAAAACAAACGCAAACAGCACGTCAAATGAGTATCGACAAAACTTATAAAACACATTACAACACAAATTACATTATAAAAACATCGCA
Organism: Rhabditoides inermis; assembly: GCA_963966185.1. NCBI lineage: Eukaryota > Metazoa > Nematoda > Chromadorea > Rhabditida > Rhabditidae > Rhabditoides > Rhabditoides inermis. The sequence goes on from CAWZYM010000418.1 coordinate 154,454, forward strand.
AAACAAAGAAATAAACAAAAAGACGCACGCACAGCTGTTTGAATTGTCATCATCACTGTGCTACACCATACACCGCACAACGAAACACGATGTTTTTGCGAAACGCGTTTCAAGCGATTATTTTGATATTAAACGCATATCAAAGTGACAAAACGTGATTAGAACAAAAGAATATAATAAAAAGAAAATATTGAAACAAACAAAACATGTTCACGACGCATACCCGCTTCATTACAGTCGATTGCACGCACCAACCAATTAAAACCCGTGCACTGATACGTTTAATCACTATTAATCAATCGATATCAATGCAAAACGTATTCGATACACATGCCTAATCACTCCCCAACACTTTGCACACATTGTCCTCTTCATCCTCGTTGCGCAATCATCGATATCATTCGCCATCACCCATTCACACACACACGTGCGCTATCGCAGGCCACGCCCCCTCGCTGCCTCCTCATTGCTCTCTCGCACAGTGCACACACAAGCCCAAGTGGTGTAGTGGTCTAAGGCGCACGGGCGCGCCTACACTCGCCGCACTCGCGGGTTCGAATCCCGGCGCGGGCAAAGGATTTTGCTGACATCTCGGCATCATCACGAGTCCATCAGCCATTACAAAAGTCACAAAAATATGCAAATGAAGCTTATAGTGGCGTCACAGAGAAATTTCCCTTGCTATATACTATAGGTAGGAGACTAGCCTGGGAGTGGCCATGTTTTTGCTTTAGAGGGAGTGGAAATTTATCTTTGCTTTTGTTTTACCTCAAGGGGGGGCTGCCGCCCCCCCTTGGACCCCCCCGCCGAGGGGGCTCCGCCCCCCTCGACCCCCCGCTTCTTCTCTCTTTTTTATTGCATCGGGGGGCTGCCGCCCCCCGCACCCCCCGCTTCTTTCTCTTTTTATTGGTTGCATCGGGGGGCTGCCGCCCCCCGCACCCCCCGCTTTTTTCTCTCTTTTTTTTGGTTGCATCGGGGGGCTGCCGCCCCCCGCACCCCCCGCTTTTTTCTCTCTTTTTTAGTTGCATCGGGGGGCTGCCGCCCCCCGCACCCCCCGCTTTTGGGTTGAGGGAGTGAAAAAATGTAGTGGAAACTCTTTTAAAATCGATCAATCAATCTTACAATCAATCGATATCAATCGATATCTGATCGATATCAAGCAGTGACGTATTGCAATCACGTGTCTAAATAGTTTACCACATGTTCCATCCATTATAGCATCGATTGTACCAGCACACAGCCTATTCAACGTCTATTCACACTCATTCACACGCTATCGCCCGACGCGCGCTGTCCTCATCGCTCTCTCGCCCGCTGTTCACACATCCCAAGTGGTGTAGTGGTCTAAGGCGCACGGGCGCGCCTCAATCTGCCGCACCCACGGGTTCGATCCCGGTACGGGCAGAGGATTTTGCTGACATCTCAGCATCGTCCTCGGTCCCCTTGTACCATTACATCATCGAGAAATTTGCATATATGCAAATGAGCCGTCGCGTGACGGAGAAATTCGCCTTACCATATACTGTAGATAGAGACTAGCCTGGGAGTGGCCATGTTTTTGCTTTGGAGGGAGTGGAAATTTATCTTTGCTTTTGTTTTACCTCCAAGGGGGGGCTGCCGCCCCCCCTTGGACCCCCCCCCCCCCCCCCCCGCCGAGGGGGCTCCGCCCCCCTCGACCCCCCGCTTCTTCTCTCTTTTTTTATTGCATCGGGGGGCTGCCGCCCCCCGCACCCCCCGCTTTTTTCTCTCTATTTTTGGTTACATCGGGGGGCTGCCGCCCCCCGCACCCCCCGCTTCTTTCTCTTTTTATTGGTTGCATCGGGGGGCTGCCGCCCCCCGCACGCCCATCTACCATGAACAGTCAGGACACACGCCGCACTGTTCCAGCCGAGGAGCCACAATTCCCCACTGTAGGATTGTGTGTGCTACCAGATAACCCATCATGCTCTATGTCGGAATCAGGCTGATAAACAAACATTCACTTTAAATTTGAAAGTGGAGTTTTCACTCCGTTACACTACGTGAAAACAACCGTTTTCACTCACCATCACCAAACGCGGGAAAGGGGAGGGACACAGCTTTATTCCGGCGGTTGCATCACATATGTACATGGACATGAAACATGACGTCACTGGGATTAATGTGAGGTGGGAAGAGGGGGAGGAGGGAGGGGATCGCGCGAGATGTCCTCCTAGGCGAGGTAGACGTCGTCCCGGCTGCACGAGGGAGATGGGGGATGGGAACGGAGAGGGGTGAAGATGTCTGCTGCACGCGATCCGCGCTTGAAGGCACCGGAGTGATCTAATGACTGAAAAAAGCTGAAATGGATGAATTAGGTTGCCGGTGATGACAGAAGCCTCGACGTGTCGAACGAGAAGATCCGAAGCGGTGAAGTATAGACACGATGTATGAAGTGAAGACGATGATTGATGTATAGGTAGTGCTAGTGAATATGACACTGTCCCGTCAGGGCATACGCGATCACAACCTACGAAGTCATGTCGCCGCTGACACAAGAAAAACATAGCCTCACTATTGCTATAGTGGGCCCGCAGATGAGTGGAAGCAATCCTGAGCTAAGTGCGAGTCTATTATATAATTCACTTCTCTCGCGTACGTCTATATGCCCATGAACAATAGTACGATTACCGTAATACACTCTGAGTACTGGAGACGCATTTTGCATTCATCACCGTGTACTCCTCTTGTAACGCAGTGGTATTGTCAGGAGAAACACACGTGATACCGGCGCTTGAGTGGTGCGTGGGGCCGATGCTGGAGACACTGCGAACCTACGCTGAGAGACTGTATCCCGCGCCTCTACGCCTCCCCCTGCGAGGATTGAAGGGCAAAAACGGCGGCCCCTCAAGCCATACCGACGCGAAACGAGTAGGAGGCTTAACAACAATCTCGTTTCACTCCACATAAGAAGACGACTTTTGTCTCCACAGTGTTCGACCTGCAAAACCATATACCATGTTTTCTTCCTCGTCGCCCTTCTTCCGTTGATTTCCGTCTCTCTCTCTCTATCCGTCATGTCTACTGCTTGACTTATCGCTGTCCCCGAGTCTGTCCGTGTGAAACTATTCGAATCAACTCATAGACCAAAGTCGAGTGTATGTAGGCAAGCGCCGCCTTAGCACGAACCGCTGATAGAGGAGGGTGGGCGGAAGTAAAACGGCGGAGGGTGGGTGGAGTGATGGAGCGCGAAAACGCCACATTTTCACTCCGTTACACTACGTGAAAACAACCGTTTTCACTCACCATCACCAAACGCGGGAAAGAGGAGGGACACAGCTAGAACAAGCAAAGATCGAAAGGAGAAGGCATAGCAGGAGCACTAGTAAAGAGTAAGATAATGTAGATCTTATCCCTCCGTGACACCCACCCGCTCCCTTGTCATATCTACCCTTAGAATTGCGTAGGGTCGCGTGCGCCGACTCATCCAAACCTTGCGTGATCACGCATTACCAACGCATCGATGACACACCAGTGGGCAAAAGCCAAAACCTTTTCACAGTAATCTCAAAGAACCTGAGAGAAAACTGATAGCAAGTAACACTTAGGAGGTGCAGAGAGAGAGGATGCGAGCGACTCCTAACATAGAAAGATTATCAAGAAACTAAAGTAAAACTGGCAATGCGACCATATGTACTGTACTGTACGTGTACAACCACCGCTCCCCTTTACCAACCAATTATTGCCGAACAAAACGTACACGGTACACGCGAATCTACAACATGTGTGTTACCCAGCATATACCCCAAACAACGCTCGACCAAAGAGTACTGCTATGATATATCACCTCATATTACGTCACGCAGTATCGCTGCTGGTCAACTGAATTCCGCCACCAAGTACGCATTCGGATAAAAAAGTGAAGATCCCAGTAGCCACTTGCGCTTAGTATTCGTGGTGTATCTAAAGGCATGTAGCGGGAGTGAGTAATACACACATCACCTTAATCGCCTCCTCGCATCACATACCACGCAGCTACAAAACGGATGATTAAATAAGCGAGAGGGCGGGACGAGTGGTACGAATCGGATAATCGATAATCAGCTGTAAGCAATAAGCACCGTCCATAGAGCTCAAGAAAACATCAAATCCTAAATCGTAGATGCACGTAACGATACGTTGAATTCAAACAGCAATATTCCCGCCATACTTGTCCTGTGGCTGGCCCGTCGAACTGCTTCCACTGCTACCCAGATGAGGCCAAAACGCGCGCCCTCCATGCACTCTATCAAAACTGACCAGCTAGTCAGTATAGTCCAAAAACATGTCCGGTGCCTGTCACGATGTTGACGGAAAACGCAGATCAGTAGCGCACCTCACATCTCACATGCGTAATTTGTAGCGCTATGAACTTGAGACAGTAGTGTGTATGAGGTTCGTCATGGAAGTACTTACAAAAACCGGACAGAAAAGCATGTATAAACAAGGATACTGTTACCATCAGCACCTTATCCTCCTGCTGCAAAGACTTGGGGAGCGGGATTGTGCCAACTGCCAATTTCGGACTAGTCTCCAGCCCAAAAGTCTGTCATTGTAAATTGTTCCATATCACATTCGACTCACGGGACTGGGGAAAAACATTTCCCATACATCGCCGGCTCACGAGCCATCCCAGGGAAGCTGTTCCCACATGTCGCCGGCTCAAGAGCCATACCGGGGAAACTGTTCCCATCCATCTCCGGCTCAAGAGCCATACCAGGGAAGCTGTTCCCTATCACATTTGGCTCAGAAGCCATCCGGGGAAACTGTTCCCATCCATCGCCGGCTCAAGAGCCATACCAGGGAAGCTGTTCCCAATCACAGCCGGCTCAGGAGCCATCCGGGGAAACTGTTCCCGATTCCTACTCAAAAGCCCACACGTAGAGTCAAAACTCCCTCTTGCGATCGCTCGCCGCTCTGGGGTTAGCCTCGTCCACCAACTCGCATGGTCGGTGGTCAGTCATAGCCTAAAGAACTTACCATACACGAAACGAACTGAAAAATGACTAACGCCTATTCCATGAGACAAACGCGACACCGACACTCCGACTCCGAAGCAACAACCACATGCCAAAATATTCGAGGAGCATTCCACTGCGAAGGCCACGCGTTGATAAACGAGAGCTATGGCTGTTATGATAGTACTAGACAACTAATTATTGATGGAGGCCAAAATCAGTGCTGGTAAGCTGACCGAAATTTCAAACATGAAAAAGCCGGAACTAGGCCGTTAGAGCAAAAAACAAAGACGCAGACCATTGATACATCTATTCGCGAAACAAAGTCACTAGATGCGCTCAGCCATACGGCAAAAGACCTGTATACTACAACCTTTACCTCGCTTCTCACCACGCTATATTAACTAAGACAAATAAGGTCACAACTGAGCGAAAAAAAACCAACACTGAAAATCTCTAAACCACACAAATCGCTTAGAATTGAGAAACCCATGAAAACTGACAGAAACGATCTAAAACGTAAATTATATAATCTATATACACATATAAAACTAGCCTGGGAGTGGCCATGTTTTTGCTTTGGAGGGAGTGGAAATTTATCTTTGCTTTTGTTTTACCTCCAAGGGGGGGCTGCCGCCCCCCCTTGGACCCCCCCCCCCCCCCCCCCGCCGAGGGGGCTCCGCCCCCCTCGACCCCCCGCTTCTTCTCTCTTTTTTTATTGCATCGGGGGGCTGCCGCCCCCCGCACCCCCCGCTTTTTTCTCTCTATTTTTGGTTACATCGGGGGGCTGCCGCCCCCCGCACCCCCCGCTTCTTTCTCTTTTTATTGGTTGCATCGGGGGGCTGCCGCCCCCCGCACCCCTCGCTTTTGGGTTGAGGGAGTGAAAATGAGAGAGGAAAGGCTTTAAAACTTGTGCAAAAATCATAAAGACATGGGCAAAAACGTTTGGGAGCAGCGGGATTCGAACCACGGACACTCACTTGACACGCCCGCATCATAGCCACTACACTATCCGGGAGACGTTCTCATGCGCTCAAAACCCATTCACTATCCTTCTGACACTTGTCGAAAGAAAGCAAAATATTCCGAGCCAGACGGGATTCGAACCCGGGACCGTCTGCTTGACAGGCTGACGCTCTACCGCCTGAGCAATTAGTAGCTACGCGCTGCCTCCCGCAAAGCCCGCACTCGTCTCGGCCCGCTCGGTCGCATACACAATACACAGAAATCACTTGCAATCAATCGATATCAATCGATATCTAATCGATATCAAGCAGCGACGTATTGCAATCACGTGTCTAATCACTTTACCACATGTTCCATCCATCGTAGCTTCGATTCCGAAAGCGCACAGCCTATTCAACGCCTATTCACACCCATTCACACGCTATCGCCCCGACGCGCGCTGTCCTCATCGCTCTCTCGCGCTCTGCTCACACAAGCCCAAGTGGTGTAGTGGTCTAAGGCGCACGGGCGCGCCTCGATATGCCGCACCCACGGGTTCGATCCCGGTACGGGCAGAGGATTTTGCTGACATCTCAGCATCGTCCTCGGTCCCCTTGTACCATTACATCATCTGGAAATTTGCATATATGCAAATGAAGCTTATAGTCGCGTTCCGGAGAAATTTTCCTTACGATATACTATAGGTAGGAGACTAGCATCAGCGAATGCTTTCTGAGGCAAATGGAGAGCTTTTGTGGAGTTTGTGTGTGCTCGCTGTGCTCGCACTGTGCTCGCGCTGCGCGCTTCGCCTGGGTGCGGCGAGAGATACGCGTGCGCGCGCGCGTGCTCACCGACGCGTGCGGCTCGCCTTGCGACGGCGGCCGACATCCCTTCCGCCCCCCCCCCCGTGCGCTGTTCGCACGCGCTACGGTACGCTACCGTATGCCGTACGCGCGCGGCGCGTCTCCGCCATCCCACTCGTCGCCGCGCGCGCACTTTTGCCTCTCGTAGTTGGGTTTTTTGCGCAAAAGTTGCGATTCCCGACGCTTTCTCTCGGCAACTCTTCACAACTCTCTTCACAACTTTACTACAACTCAACTATCTACAAAGGCTTTTTACGACGTTCAAATAAAGGAAATCGATAAATTAAAAAGTAAGAGGGTGAGTGAATATGCAACGATTCAGGGGAAAAAGAGAAAGAGGACGACCCTCGCAAAATGAGGGCCGTCTCCCAATCTTTCCCACCCCCGATATCGTTGAAATCTACAAGCGGTACCAAACTATTGTAATCTACAGTAACCCCGACCCACATCTCCTTCCTGATGATCCCCGAACAGGCAGGCGACATCGGCGGTCTCCTGGCAGATCGGCAGTTGTTGAGCTGATTACCTGGAACAGTGACGTCATTATAGATCAATAATCTGTCGATTATCAATCGATAATCAAGAGATGGAGAGAGAGTGAGGGAAGGAGAGAGACATCTTCCCCTCGCTCCTCAGCCATGAGGCTCGTCCATAGCAAGCGGCGGACACCGACAGCAACTTTATCGACGACGACGGCAGGGCGTTCGGCTCCTGCGGTGGCAGGAGCAGGGGAACCTGCTACGGCGGCGGCAGGGGCAAGGGGCCCTGCTACACTGATGGCAGGGGCAGGGGACCCTGCTACGGCGGCGGCAGGGGCAAGGCCCTGCTACGGCGGCGGCAGGCCGGCCCGGCAGCAGCAGCAGCTCCTTCTGAAAGGACGATCATTGATTACATGATAAGACGACCTGTCGGTGCGGCAACCGTCGCAACTCACTCGCAACATTAGGTACTCACTATTATCTTACAATATCTATCCCACCCCACCTCCTCTTACATGCAGGCGGCATCGCCGGCGGACCGACACGGCGATGGCATCCCCAGCACGGCAACTGAGTCTCCGGTTCAGTTTCGTGGCGGGTCCAGCACGGCCTCGGCTTCGCGAAGGGTCCTTCTCGGCACGACTCTGCATCGGCCCTGGAACTGGTAGGTTGAACTCGGTGCGGCGGTTCCAGGACGAGGCGGTTCGGGCATGGCTCCGGTCTGACCAAGCAACCGCCTGGCGTCGTAGCAATCAATCGGTTATTGGCTCACGCATTTTTCAAATTAATGGACATAAGTGGTTATGCGCTTCCTCGTATAAGAACACAACGGGATTACGAAAGATGATAGAGCATGACAAAGAAAGGAGAAGAATAAAACAAGTAACTAACGCAGAAAAGGATGAATTGAAAAACACACAATTTACTTAATCGATTACTCGATGATTTTCACAATTGGAATTTGAATGAGGGCAAGTTGCAAGATGAGTCGAGTGTCGCAAGTTTGACTGCTCGTCATTTTTGTGTGCTAGGACAGCCGAAATCGGCTGTCCTGTCGTCTTCCACTTTGAAGGTACAATGTGTGTATAACTTGATTTTAAAATGTTACCATAGATGAACTTGCACATTCTGCTGATTCTCTTGGGCCTTATATTGTCTCAACCCCCCTTTGATCAACTCCAAATCGCTAGGAATTATGATGCCATCAGAACTTTCGCTAGAACACGTAAGCAAATATATGTAAAACGAATTAGATTCGAAAAAACATAGATTTGACCGAGATGGCAACATCTGGATTATCCTGTATCACGGACATACTCGAAGAAGACCTACAAATCATACAAATTGCCCCGCCCGCATATCCTTATCCAGATCTAGTTTATTATGTCTTCAATTCTTTACATGAAATCGAAAATATTGTACGACGTATGATCACGAGAGAAAGCATCCAGGGTTTGATTAAAACTGTAATCGTAGATGTATAAACTGAAATATATTTTACGGTATCAACACAAGAATTATTCTACGTCTCAGTCAATTATTATCTAATATTGATACCTTCGCCACACAAATCAGACAGCAATACAGGCAGCTGTGGTTAAGGGGAAGTTCGTTTGAATATGAAATATTATTTCTATTAAACTACGTGTTTAGATGGGAGAGTTAACATAGATTTGGATATTTTGATCGCAAGAGCTCATGAAATGTACGACAATCAAGTAAATGTTGGTTCATCGACACGTAAAAGAAGTCACACCGGATGTTATGGCGGTGGGGGAGGGGGATCGTGTAGAGATCAACTAAGGAATTCGAATAACCACCTACCATGTACTTCGATGTCTCTCGGTAATAGATCGAGACATATATATGTTTATATATCGCAATATTTTTGATCAACCGACTACGATATTTGAACCATTACAAATTCAAACGACGCAAGATAGTGAAGATGGTACCCACGAGAACGATGATAACTCGTCAAATGACAGGACAAGTAAGCAAAGGACTCATTTCGAATAAACGATTCATTTCTACAGCAATTGAAATATTACTAAACAATATGATATCGCAAATCGAGCAGGGTGACAATGATGGTAATTAAAAACATTTCCAAGACAATCTTTATATAGTTATCGTTTAGGTATACCGAAAGAAGTTGATGGAGATGAAATGGAAGAAGGTGAACTCCCGGATGATGAGACCCCGCCGAAACGAAGGAAGAAATATAAAAAGGAGAAGAAGTCGCGCAAATAAAGAAAAAACCAATTTTTTTGTAATGTGATTGGTAGAAGTTGTAGTAGTGTTTTCGCCCGATAAAGTATGATTAATCTGCGTGTTAAGCGATTGAAGTCTATGAATAATGCGGCAGTTAGAGTGAGGACAACGTTCACACACATCAGGAATCGGACAACAGAGATTAAGCGATGTGGGAAAAAATGATGACGAAATAAAAAAAAAGACAGAAAAAGTGAGAAATCATCACTTTTCATGAGTGTATTAGCTAACTGAAGAGACACCAACTAACACAATGGTTGAATCGAGTTGTTCATAGATAATTAAAAGGTGTGTCCTACCATAATTTATGATCAAGTTTGTGTATGTCTTAATGTCGTCGCTTGTCTTTTCGGATGATATTTTTTTGACTCATATCACGATTATAATGGTTGTAGGTAGGCTACAATGGACGCGTTGGAGCGTGTGCCGAAGGAACGTTGCGTCGTTTCGTTCAGGTTTCTTTTGTTTTGTTTTTTGTCGAACTTTTGCGTTAAAAGTGAAACAAATGTGACCGCGATGATAGTAGAAACGACGAAAAGAAACCGTAGTTCGACAAATTTCCGTGCAAAGTAATCAAGAAGATAGTCACCAAGTGTCCACTAAATTTCCACTTCAATTCAAACATCCCGTTAAACATACAATAGACACAACACGGATAATGTGAAAAGATTTATTGATCAAGCAAGAAAAACCCTGAGAAGGGAAAAGAATCTGTGATCATCAAAAACACATTTTAGAATTTAGAAGTAGTAGTAGATCTCCGCTCAGATCTAAAGACAAGAACCTCTTCTCTATTTATAACGTTACCCACGATTCCCCGGTTGTCTCCAATCCGAGTACTGAGCGAGCGCACAGTTGCTTGACTTGCCAGTTCGGATGGGATGGCGTATATCCAACTGGCTATGAACGTTGATAAGAGAATTGGATCAAGTGTAAAGATTGATTGTCGATTACTGCTGCTTGACAATGTCGTGGTAGACAATGTTTCTCACTAACATCTGAGGAGCGCCATTTGCGTCAGGAACGCAAGGCCATTTCGTGTACACCTTGAGCCCTTTAGAGCTTCGAATGCGTGAAAACGCCACGTACATCTGTCCGTGCGAGAAGGGTTTATCACGAAGAATGATACCCACTTTGTCGAACGTCTGTCCTTGCGACTTGTTTATTGTCATAGCATAGGACAGACGAACGGGGAACTGAATTCGCTCGTACGCCAAATCACTCTTGGTATCTTCGTACGTTAGACGAATCTTCGGAATCATCACTGGCTGGTTTGAACCAGTTGTGAGGTTTTTGCACATAAGAATGTTATCGCTAATGGCTTCGACAATGAGGCGTGTACCATTACAGAGACCCTCAGTCACATTCAAGTTGCGCAGCAACATAACGATACATCCGATCTTCAGTTTGAGCTTATGAGGAGGGAAACCAGAGGGTGTGTCCCGCCAAATGTGCTCAATATTTGCGGGAAACCGCACTCGACAATTGCCGGTGATTCCGCTCAGGTAATCGAGCGGCGCATCCATGGAAACACTCTCCACCACCGGACCAATACACTTGTTCAGAATATGGTCGTTGATGCGAAGTGAATCCTGGTTCTTCAATACCAGAATAGCGCGTTTCGAAATCTCACTGGGATCAGCAAGAACCGACGCATCATACATACCATCGATAATTTCCGACTCGGTTTTGGCCATGTTTTCGGACGGTATCTTGAGACACCCATTCACCTTTTCATGCGTACCGTTTCCGACAGTTTCGAGGAACTGCACAAACTCTTTCTCGTCGGCGTTTACTCGCATATTTTGTGTAAGTTTAAAGTGTTTGAATAGAGACCAGAACTTGCTCTTATTCACACACTCATCGATGGCCAATATCGGATCGCGGTTTTTGACGACCGGGAGGAGTTGTTTCCAATCCCCTCCAAGAATCACGATCGTACCACCAAACGGTTTCTTATCGAGGCCGACTGGTGCCACGAGTCTGAGGGCTCCTTCTACGCAATCAAGAGCATACTTGTGAGACATCGTACATTCATCCCAAATCACAACGTCAGCTTCCGCAAGGTTGCGACCACTATTCATGTGAGATTTGATGGTACTCTTGCTGTCTTCGTTCAGATTGAGCGGAAGATAGAACGCTGCGTGAACAGTTCGTCCGCCTTCCATCAGAGTGGCAGCGATACCCGTCGACGCAACCACGACAACCTTTTTACCGATTTTCGCACACTCTCGTATGATTCTTTGATAGACAAACGTTTTCCCAGTACCACCACTACCTTGGAGGGAGAAGCAATAGTCTTGTCGGTCACTCTTCGACAGAACTACCGACTGCATAACGCTATCGACAAACGTTTGCTGTTCGGTGTTCAGTGTGCCATTTAGTATGTTTCCAGTACCACTCACACTACTATCATGATCAGGAATGGATTGATCATTAAGCGGAGGTGGAATACCGAAATCAATCAATTTGCAGTTGTTCTGTTCCAGAATCCACTGAAGACGTCTTTTGCCAGTTTCGATGTTCTCATCGAGTGTTTTTGAGAGATTTCGTGGAGCCATATACTCTTTATACTTATCCCAGAGGGCACGAGCATTGGGTGGCTTACAATGCATGAGTAGAGTAGCAAATAGACCCCTCAACTTTTTAGGCATATTGATATCCTTTGCCTCATCTAGGATACGATCCCATATGGCCTCGTCGTTGATGAGTCCGGCTCGTATGGCTGCTTCGTTGTATGAGTTGTAAACAACACCGTTCACTGTTCGTCCGTCAATCCAAGAGAATACGGGACGAGACATGAGAATCAATCGAAGCGCAAAGAGCTCGGTTTGACGGGGGCTGTATGCACATACACGTGTCACTTTACGAATTTTTCGTTTATGTGGTGTGAAAACACCAGCCTTGTCATCGTAACGGAAATGAATGGCAACTTCCTCGAATTTCATCTTTTTCACTTTGGGATCTTGCGTGGTACTCATCAATTCGAAATACGCCTTCAACATGGTGGGTCTATTGGCAGACTTTGGCGTTTCGCCCATTGCAAAGAATAGATTTTCCTTGCCTTCGAGATGCAAGTACAGTTGCCTCACAATGTGAGTGGAATAGACAAGTTTATAACCACGCAGACGCCACGCTGCCTCAATTGGAGAGACGTATCGTAACGAGGTGTGTATTTGAGCCTCGTCAAAGTTCACGTTACCCTTTTTGTCCATAAACTTTTTCAACTCGTCCAATTTACCGCTATTCACAACTCCTATCAAGGTGTCAACACCTTTAGTTATATACTTTGATATATACTTGACGGTCTTGCTGCTCGCCACATACTCAACATTAATGTGACATTTGAATGCGAGTAATAGGAACGGATTGTAGGGTACGACATCACGGTTAGTTATGAGCACTTGCTTCTTGTGGTCAAAGTACTCCTGCCGCATGTTGGCGGGACGAGGATATAGCGGACGGCCACAAGGCAACAATCCGTAATCGTCTCGATAAGGTTGAGGGAAATTTTTTTTACAATAAGCCGGATTTTTCTGCCGACACTGATAGTTTGGTTTGTTGGAACACGGACTATGAATCATCAGTTTCAACACCAATTCACGTAGTAATAACTTTTTCTCGTAATCTGGATCAGTGTCCTTTGTGCTCGGATCAGGAATTTCCGGTATTTCAGCCTTGATGTACTGACACACTTCGTCCTCTGTCAACTCTCTTTCGAGTGTGACGAGTAGATGACAGTGTACCATGCCGCGTTTTTGGAATTCGATACGATACCACATTGCAGCAACTTCCCCGAATATCTTCTTTACACGAATCAGTTCGACCACTTGCTTAAATTTTTCGTGGCAGACTCGCGCAACAATATCGGGATCGTTATCGGCATTGGCTCCGATCAAGTTTTCCTTAATTTCCGGCCAATCCTCATTGCCAGTGATCGTGATAAAGAGAGTGGGTTTACCACAGTGTGCCACAATAGCCATACCGTTGTGGTACTGTTCTTGGCACCAACGGTAGCTACCCACGTAGGTTTTCGGAAGATATACAAATGAACCCAGCTTTATTTTATAGAAATCGAGTCGACGCTGTATAGCTTCCATGTATTCGTTTCGATCAATTTTACACAACTCAAACTGGGTTTTTTTGATATGGTGTAAGCGGGCAGCTTCAATACGAGTGAAGTTGAATAGATTAAAGAGCGGTGTAACTCTACCCATACCCAAAAGCCAGTGGTTGATGAGATTTTCATCTGTGCGACGGGTGCAGTAGACGAAATGCTCTCGCTGAGATACGAACAATCGTTTTTTGGAACGAGTTTGTTGTTCTCCTTCGATTCCGAGATTCATATCATCATCGTCACTCACGTCAGGTTCTCCCTGATCACGTGGTGTGGTGGAAGTCACCTTGTTTTTCGTAGACACATACGGTATTCCATTTTCATAAAAATGTCTTCCATCATCAAACAACAGAGGGAAAGTGAGAGGAGTGGCGTTGCGGTCGAAGAATGGCATCTCCGAAAATTGTCCACGATTTTTATCGTATACAATAGTGCCATGTTGAATCTCTTCGGGTGTCGGTGGTCGCTCTGTACTTGCGTACAGTAGCGCCACGTTGTTGGTATTGGGGAGATTCAACGTACCCTCGTGTGCATTTCCAATCAAATACTGATCCCGCTCCTTACGGTATTGTAAGAAACACATTTGAATGTAAGTGGTTTCGTCTTGACCGGTGGCCGCACGCAATCGCTCTTTACGACGTTCAGCTTGCAACATGAGATCGTACATTTGTAGGTAGGCTCGAGTGTAGGGATTGTTGTCCTTCATACACTGAATCAAACCCGCCAAAATGTCGTTATCAATGTCTTTGTCTGCCACGTCGAAATGAGTCTTTTCGGGTATGTAGTAGTGTTGCGCGAACGCAGCACACGAACTCTCTGATGGAATGAGATGACAGATTCCCGCTCTCATTTGACCCTGCAGCACAGTAACAGGTTCACCTCGAGGCAAATCCTGTACCGTACTGAACGACAGAGAAGCCATAGCAAGCAGTTGGTTGTAACGATGCAACGCTCTATAGCACTGATTTGTGGGTTGACGTTGCTCAAGAGTGGGATTTGCAATATCAAACAAAAGCGCAAACTCTGGACGAGTAGAGCGTTTGAATGGAGAGTTCTCAATGTGTACATCTCCGTTTTTACAACACACTCCATGACTCTCTGAAGCAAAATTGTTACTCTTACAGAACTGATGTTTACACGGTATCATCGGACCGAGGTGTTGGTAGTCAGGCAGTTCACTGTACCGACTGGCTGCGTTGAAAAATTTGAACGTCTTGCGTTGATATCTATTAGCAGCGTGTATCGTTTTTGATTGACGACGATCAATAGCTTTACGCAATTTGACAGCCAGATCATTTTGTGTTAACTGAGTAGAGACCTGGGTGGCATTCAGCATCAAACTTTGTTGATCTTTTGCTTGGTTTTGCTGGACAAACGAAGGTTGTGTTGAAATATTCGCCATTTGAATGACATCACTTTGCATCATATTGACCATTTTTTGAAGTCTATTGTCGGCATCAACATTGCTGCTAGTACCATATGACTTCTGTTGCGACTCTATAATCGCAGCACTGATCAGAGCATGACGTTCATTCTGTTTCTGAGCCAACGCTGTTATTTGCGCAAGTTTACCTTCATCAATAGTGTCTTTGCTTTTCTGCTGACGACGACGTTTTACCTTTTCCGATCCAGATGGGCACTGCTTTTTCTTTGGGGGAGTGTTCACACTCATGTTGTCGTTGAACTGAGATGTGATTCCCGATAGCATTCCATCATCAGAGCTCAACATAGAGTGGCTCGATGTAGAAGGAACTGCGCGAACAGGCTTCGGAATAGGAACAGTAACAGGCTGCCCATTGTTGGACGCCATAGACTCTGAAGACGATGAGAGAGCGGCTCGCTTGCGAAACGCAATCATGTTTTTCTTCTGTGGAGAAATAGGTTTGAGATGCACGGAGCGCGACATAGGGATAGCCGGAGGAGGCATCATGGTATGAGGCTTAGGCGGGGCCTGAATCGGAACTCCCATTTGTGCAGTTGCAACTTGAGCCACTGTCTGCCGCGTCATTGCCGTTTGAAAAGACGGTACAGTTATTGGATGCATCGTCGGAGCGGCCATAGGCAACGCAGGGAAATGAGGTGCCATCATACCCGCATGACTCACGAGAGGCGCGGGCATCACCATCGACCCAGCCACAGTGCTGTACATTGGTCCGCTGAACAGAGGCATCTGTGGCTGAGGCAGCAGGAACGGCTGCTGCACGACGCGGCGCCTGGCATTGAGCTCATTTTGCACATGCGCGCGGTATGCGGCCACGAACTGAGGCATGTGCATCGTGTTCGTGATAGAGCGGTTGTTGAGCAGGTTTTCGATGTTCCGAAGAACAAAGAAACCGCAAGACTTACTATCCCTCTGTTGATCACTGCGAATACGATCCGATATCTGAGGCAGACCGGGAAGCAACACAGGCACAATGGCAGGGATGAGAAAAGTGCGCACGTGATGCAGCACCGGGTCTGTGGGTGCGATACGAGCGCTGTTGAACATGCTATCAATATAGTAGACCGTGTTCATACGCACCTTGTAGACCAGCATATAATAATGCCCATCAACGTTAAGGCTAGCCTGATAGCGGTGTTCGGCAAACTTGAGCACCGGGATAACCACCACCTCTGGCACAACCACGTTGTGTTTGGAGACGTAGGGGTCAACATTCACAGCTACTCTACGAAGAGCGTTGATATCGCACAGATCAATGTTGTCAAACTGTTGCCAGTAGCTAACATTCACAACCCATACGTTTCGCATGCTGGCATTTGCCACAATGATATCAGCAATGATATCTAGATCCGAGTTCTCGAGAGAAACTCCGGGATGAGAGTAGTCAACGGGACGAGCCATCTACAAATAACACCTGGATTTAAAGTTTTTTAAGGAAGTTTAAATACCATTTATAATACCCAAATTAATTACAATACATCTCATTTTACCAAGAGCACACCACGTCAGCTGTGCTGGAACGTGGTGGGCAGCCACACCACGTCAGCTGTGCTGGAACGTGGTTGGCAAGCGGTACAGCTGTGCTGAATACCGTAATCACGCTTATTGTTAGTGATACCAAATCATATAATTTTACTCAATTTACCAAAAGCACACCACGTCAGCTGTGCTGGAACGTGGTGGGCAGCCACACCACGTCAGCTGTGCTGGAACGTGGTTGGCAAGCGGTACAGCTGTGCTGAATACCGTAATCACGCTTATTTTTAGTGATACCAAATCATATAATTTTACTCATTTTACCAAAAGCACACAACGTCAGCTGTGCTGGAACGTGGTGGGCAGCCACACCACGTCAGCTGTGCTGGAACGTGGTTGGCAAGCGGTACAGCTGTGCTGAATACCGTAATCACGCTTATTTTTAGTGATACCAAATCATATAATTTTACTCAATTTACCAAAAGCACACCACGTCAGCTGTGCTGGAACGTGGTGGGCAGCCACACCACGTCAGCTGTGCTGGAACGTGGTTGGCAAGCGGTACAGCTGTGCTGAATTCCGTAATCACGCTTATTTTTAGTGATACCAAATCATATAATTTTACTCATTTTACCAAAAGCACACCACGTCAGCTGTGCTGGAACGTGGTGGGCAGCCACACCACGTCAGCTGTGCTGGAACGTGGTTGGCAAGCGGTACAGCTGTGCTGAATACCGTATTCGCGCTTATTTTATTGGTACCACATCTTTAAAAAAATACCAAATGAAGAGGGTGGGCAGCTACACCAAGTTTGACACCACGTATTGCAATGATTACTATAAATGAGTAAGTTAGAACGTATTTAACTTAAGTTTTATCTTTTAATATAAATTGTTGCAGACACGCGCCTATGGGAACGTCCTGCCGGTCTGCTGCGCCATCGTCACGTTCAAGGTATGTTCCGAGGTAGTAACGTTAGAGTGTTATGTAGTTATGTAGTTCTTGTTGTTGTTTTATTATTTTACAACTTGTTCTACATGTAAGTCTGATACACAATTCGCAAAATCGTAGTGTTTGGTTGTGCGTTCAGTGTTGCACGGTGATACACAAATGATGAGAAATGGTCAGCTGTTGTATGCGTGTTTTGGGTTTGCTGATTTGTTTTGTGATGTTTTTATTAGTCATGTTTATTTCAATATATGTATATAAATGTATATCGTTTAGGTGTTCGAAATCAAGACCGGCGTGATGAGGAACGATAGTGGGGCCCGCAACCGTGCACTGCATCTTTAGCGAGGCCGCCAAGGTGTGTTTATATTTTTAATTTAACGATGTGTGATGATGTTGACTATCTTCTTCTTCTGTAGCATGTCTGTGATCTTTATTATTTGATTTGCTGTGTATAATACAGTTCGTTTCAGACCCTCTCCTACCAAATCGGCACCTTCTCCAGCGACGTCGACGGCGGTGTGTTCAAGGTGTGATTGGTATTTTCTTTCCACTCTCTGTTTTTGTTACTTTTGTTACTGTATATATTTATTAACCACATCATTGACATTGTAATATTGATCCAAAAGATGCATCAGACAAAATTGGTATATAATATGCAATAAAACGCCCACCTCGTACACCGAAGACTGGAGAGAAAGGAAGGGAGCAGAGAACTGAATACACAACCACCTCGAGAAACGAACAGTGGTGCAATGATAGGAACTCGAAATTACACGTCTCATCCCTTGTTGTTTTGTATTTCATGTTGGTTTATTAGTCCGCAACGTGTTCTACATTTTTGTTTCAGGACGTGCTCACTGATGAAGTCTATGCGCTGCGCCACCAGCCACCACAACATGTTCAATGGCAAGGAGCATGGAAAGGTACGTTCTTACGGTAGTTACAGTAGTTTTACCGTATTCTTAGGACGGCGAGATGCGGCGGGGGCGGGCGGGCTTATGTGGACGGGGAGGCCGGACGAACAGAAGTGGGATCCGCAGGTGGGGAGGGAGGGGGGGGGGTCATGTAACTAACGTAGTCGACTGTAGGAACGATCGATAGGGGGGTGTGAGCGGTGAGAGCCAACGCACGCATTGATATTGATTACCGTATTCTTAGGACGGCGAGATGCGGCGGGGGCGGGCGGGCTTATGTGGACGGGGAGGCCGGACGAACAGAAGTGGGATCCGCAGGTGGGGAGGGAGGGGGGGGGGGGTCATGTAACTAACGTAGTCGACTGTAGGAACGATCGATAGGGGGGTGTGAGCGGTTGGGAGGAGGTTCTCGATGGCGAGGACCACCCTCAGTCGCTTTTTCTCCCCGTTCGATCGGATATTTACGCACCATTCTATTTATTGACTGTTGATCGGATATTGATTGGTGATGACGTGCATTTTCTCAGGTGTCATTGCGCACGCACCTGCTGCCCCGTGAGACCTTCCCCGTTAGACCAGGGACAACCACGGAGCGTAGAAAGGTACAACAACTTCTTACTCCTTCTCTTTTTATCCCTTCTCCCCACCATTTCTCTTTCTCTCTCTCTCTCTTTTACTCGATCGATATCGGGGGTGGGTGTGTTTGGGAGATGGTTTTCGTTGGCGAGGGCCGTCCCCACTCACTCTTTCCTCTGAATCCTTCGATTAGCACGCACCCTATCTCTCACTCCTCATATTGTTGTTTCACCTGCAAAATGCCTGCAAAATCGAATCCGGCGCAGTGATTTTCACATGTTTTGCCAACGCACGCAATGTCATATTTTTTGCAAACGCACTGGAAAATGCGACATCCTCTAATCTGACCGTATCCGAAATTCAAACTACCGTACCCGGGTGTGTCGTACCGGATATAGAAAAAACAGAAGCGACTGCCATTCGAACTTGCTTCACTCTTCTATTTTTTTCAAACTTATTTTGTATCTGTTTTCTGACCGCGTGCAAAGTACCGTATGCCTAATTTGGACAAATCTGCAGTGCGAAAATTAGGAGTACTGTACATACAGTACCCTACAGTAAGTGCAGTACCTTACCACTCGCGCGCGTACAGCTATCAACTGGACGTGTGCACGCCATCACTATTCAATCGATATGCGATCGATTTATACAGAGAGATGGAGAGAGAGAGAGAGAGAGAGAGAGAAGGGGAGAGAGAGAGAGAGACTCCTACACTCCTCTTCTCCTATTCTCTCTCTCCATCTCCCTCTCTATCTCCCCCCTGCTCCCTCTCTCCCTCCCTCTCTCCCTCGCTCCCTCCCTCCCTCCATTTCTCTCTCCATCTCTCTCTCCCTCCAACCTTTCTATCACTACTTTTCCACAAACCAACTCAAACAATCCACTACATACCACTTATTTAACTCAAATAAACTCAAAACAACCAGGTACGAACACTTTATCCTCACAGAACACAATCAATTTTTTTTTTTAATCTTGAAGTCGGTGATGCAGTCTTGACGGTCTTGAGACGGACCCGTGAACCTGATCACGTAGTAGATTCCAGTCCATTGGAGACGTCGCACATAAATGATTTGATTATTAAGGTTTAAGGAAGAGAGATTAGGGAGTCAGACAGAGAAAAAACGCACCTCAGAACGTCGTCCAATGAGGCAGTCAGGCACTGCAAACGGGGTACAGGAAAGCGTCAGAGGCTGAAATGAATTAAAAGTGAACTACGGAGATTAGGATTACGGTACGTACTAATCGATAACCGATCAATATTAAGGGGGTTGGAGTAATGCGTGATAACTGAACGATTCAGGGGAAAGAGTGAAAGAGGACGACCCTCGCCAAACCAGAGCCGTCTCCCAATCACTCCCACCCCCGGAATCGATCAAATCTACGGTCGGTACTAAACTACTGTAATCTACAGTACTCCTAACCCACAACTCCTCCTTGCCGCTCCCCGAACATCCGGTCTGGGTCGATGGCGTCCTGACTGAGCGGCAGATGTTAGAGCTGATCGCCTGGAACAGTGACGTCATCATCAATCGATTTTCTGTTGATTATCAATCGATAATCAACAGAATAGAGAGAGAGAGGGGGAGAGAGAGAGAGCGAGAGAGAGCGAGAGAGAGCGAGAGAGCGAGAAAGAGAGGGGGAGAGAGAGAGAGAGAGAGAGACCTCCTCACCTCGCTGCTCAGCACGGCGGCTCCTCCACGGCGGGCGGCGGCAGGGGGAGCGGCTCCGGCACCGGCCTCGGCAGGGGCACCGGCAGCAGGGGCAGCAGCTCCCGGCCCGGCAGTAGGGGCAGCAGCATCCGGCCCGGCAGTAGGGGCAGCAGCACCCGGCCCGGCAGCAGGGGCAGCAGCACCCGGCCCGGCAGCAGGGGCAGCAGCACCCGGCCCGGCAGCAGGGGCAGCTCCATCTGAAAGGACGATCACTCCGTACCTGGCAACCGACCTCCCTCCACGACCGCCGCCGCATCAACTGACCACCCTTCCGTCGTCATTTCTCACATCGACTCAAGCCACGCCCACTCTGTCTGGCGCGCAGTGGCACAAGCTAATATTTTTAATTTATGCTAACATATTCCTGTCCAGAAAAATCGCTTCCCACTCTCAAGTATACCAATGACTAGCATCAGCGAATAGTGAGTCAAATGGAGCATGCTTCTGAGGGGGCGGCGCTCGTACTACCGTATGCTCGCCGCTGCGCGACTCGCTCGGGGAGCGACGGGAGAGACGCGCGTGCTCGCCGCTGCGCGGCTCGCTCAGCGTACTGTAGCTACCGCAGTATGCCTGTAGCGACAGTCGCGCAGTTGGCGTCGCGCGCGCACTTTCGCCTCTCGTAGTTGGGTTTTTTGCGGAAAATTTGCGATTCCCGACGCTTTCTCTCGGCAACTTTTGCGTTTTACGACGTTCAAATAAAGGAATTACGCTTCTCGGCAACGCTTCGGACCGCCACCATCTCCTGGTCATTCGCAATTGCGTGCAAGAGCGGTGGGGTGTGGCAGATAGCACGTTTGCATTGCAATTTGTTTTCACAAATTCGAATACGGTCTGAGTTGAGTTATTTTGTTGTGTCTGCACAGCATCATCACCAGAGAACAGCACGTTCGCATCCAATGACATCAGCTGCAGCAAATAAATACTTTAAAAAAACACGAAGGACGTGTTCCTATCAATACAAAATGGATGTATGCTTGCATCCAATCGAATGAAGCAAGCTTCTCGAAAAGCGGCAGCGGAAACTCTTGTTTTCGACTCGTAGAACCTGTCGCAGCGCCGGGATTTATCAGTCATAGCGACAAATGTGCGCCGGGTTCACGGACAGCAATCAAATTTATATCCTACAACCTTGTTGGATAGTTTGACTCTCGTTCCGAAAGCGTGCAATACCAGTTCAATAAAGAAAACTACGGTCTGAGTTCTGTTTAAACTTATCGGCAAAATGTATGCTTTCAAAACGTTTTGCTGACTTCCAAGTATGTTTAGAAGTCAACAAAAAAAAGAAAAAAAAAGAAAAATTTGAACTGCAGTACCATCAGAACAACAGAAAGAACGATTTAAAACACTTATGTTGTTGTGTTTGAAACGTATTGGCAAAACTTATGTTTTCAATGTAATCCAAACAATGTTTCAAAATCAACAAAACAATCTGCCCCGGAGCGGAATCGAACCAACGATCGTGAGATTGTCAGCCGAACGCGCTACCAGCTGAGCTATGAGAGCGCTGAGATCGGGAGCGGTTAATTCCGTGACGTCTCAAACCTTGCAGAGTGGTCTCATGAGTGCAATGCGCATCCACGCGATCATCTCTCCGCACCTATCCACTATCCATTTTACCATGCTGGCATGGGCGTTGTGGTGTAGTGGATAGCGCGTCTGCCTCATGATCGTGCCTCCCGAGTTCGAATCCGGCGCAGTGATTATCACATGTTTTACTAATACACGTGATGCCATTTTTTTTCTAGCACAATGGAACATGCGAGACATCCTCTACACCGACCGATATTCAAACTACCGTACCCGGGTTTGTCGTGCCGGATATAGAAAAAACATCGACGTGAAGAAATGAAAAACAAAAGCAACCGCGCTCCCATAGTGTTTCGTCGTACACACCACGGTGTCGCACGGTGATGCACGGATGACGTGCAGTAAGTCGTCAGCTGTGCCTGCGTGGTTTTTGTTTGTTGGTTCATTTTGTTTTGTTTTCACAATATGATTCGTGTAGTAAAGTGTTTGATATCATTTGTCATTACTATCTTCACGTGCTATATGTGTTTGTTTCGCTTGCCGCACTCGTTTCGTATTGTTTTCGTTCATGTTGTATTTTCTATTATCTTTGAATTTCCTTGTTGTTGTTTTGTAATGTATGCTCGTTTATCAGTCCGCAACGTGTTCTACATTTATGATATTATTTGTTGCAGGGCGCAGCGCCACCAGCCACCTCACAGTCCGTTCCAGGTGGGTATTGATCACCATTTTTCATGTATTGTTAAAATATGTTTCACCTTTTTTAGGGGTTTGTATATGAAAGTGTATTTCGTTCAGGTGTCAGATGCCAAGACCGGCCTGGTCAGGAACTACGGAGTGTGATACAACGAGGAGGAGCGAGCCGAGTCGGAGGAGGAGCGAGCCGATCCGGAGTAGGAGCGAGCCGAGCGGCAGGAGCGAGCCGGGAGGAGCAGTGCTGAGCTGCGAGGTGGGGAGGACTCTCTCTCTCTCTCTCTCCCTCTCTCTCTCTCTCTCTCTCTCTCTTTTTTTTTACTCGATCGATATCGGGGGTGGGAGTGTTTGGGAGATGGTTTTCGTTGGCGAGGGCCGTCCCCAATCACTCTTTCCTCTAAATCGTTCGATTAGCACGCATCCTACCTCTCTTCCCGTTCTCTCCCTCTCTCTCTCTCACTCTCTCTCTCTCTCTCTCTCTCCATCTTTCCCTCTTTATGTCTATTATTTCAGCAGTGATTATTAATCGATTGAGTATGTATTCGTTGTTGTATTGTTCAATGTCAATAAACCCACGCTGGCATGGTCGTTGTAGTGTAGTGGATAGCGCGTCTGCCTCATGATCGTACCTCTCGAGTTCGAATCCGGCGCAGTGATTTTCACATCTTTTGCCAACACATGCAATGTCATAGTTTTGCTATCACACTGGAAAATGCGACATCCTCTATACCGACCGATATTCAAACTACCGTACCCGGGTTTGTCGTACCGGTTATCAAAAAAAAATCATAAGCGAGTGACATTCGAAAGTGCTTCAATGTTGTTTTTTTTCCAATTTACTTTGTGTCTGTTTTTATGACGGCGGTCAAAGTACCGTATGCCTAATTCGGACCGAACTGCAGTGCGAAAATTAGGAATACTGTATATACAGTATCCTACGGTAAATGCAATACCTTAACACTCGCGCACGCACAGCTAAAAAATGGACGTGTGCACGTCAGCACTAATCAATCGAATAATCGATCGATGTCCCCCCAACAGGGAGAGAGAGAGAGAGAGAGAGAAGACTCCTGCACTCCTCTCCTCCTCCTTCCTCCCCCTCTTACCCCACTCCCTCCAAATTTTCCGCCAAAACATTTGGTATTGGTTTTACGACGGCGTTCAAAGTACCGTATACCTAATACGGACCAAGTTGCAGTACGGAAATTAGGAATACTGTCCATACAGTATTCCTAAGTGAGCGCAGTACACTCGCGCGTGCAGCTAACAACTGGATGTGCGATAGATATTCAATCGATAATCGATCGATGTTCACACACACACACACACACACACACACACACACACAGAGATAGAGAGATAGAGAGAGAGAGAGAAAGAGAGAGAGAAGACTCTTACATTCCTCTTCTTCTTTTCTCTCTCTCTCTCTCTCTCTCTCCATCTCTCTATCATCCCTCCAACTTTTCCATTACTATTTTTCCACAAACCAACTCAAACAATCCACTTCACTTCACTTCAACTTTATTTCACTTCAAACAACTTCAAACACTTCAAACAACAAACAACAAACAACAAACAAACAAACACTTCAAACTTTAAACTATTTAACTGAACTAAAAACAACCAGGTACGAATACTTTATCCTCACAGAACACAATCAATCTTTTCTTTAATCTTGTTTATTTAGCAGTCGTGATGGTCTTGAGACTGGTAGACACAGAGCGTGGTAGATTCGTCACTTGGTAGAGTCCAGTCCATTGGAGACGGCGCACATAAATGATTGGATTATTGAGGTTTGAGAAAGAGAGATTAGGGAATCAGACAGAAAAAAAACGCACCTCATAACGCCGTCATATGGTCCAGCCGGGCACTGAAAACGGATACTGGAACACGTTATAGGCTGAAATGAGTAAAAGTGAACTACAGAATTAAGGATTACGGTACGTCCTAATCGATATTCGATCAATGGAAAGGGGCAAAGGTGAGTGATTATGCAACGATTCAGGGGAAAGAGAGAAAGAGGACGACCCTCGCCAAACGAGGGCCGTCTCCCAATCTCTCCCACCCCCGATATCGTTCAAATCTACAGTCGGTACGAAACTACTGTAATCTACAGTAACCCCGACCCACATCTCTTTCCTGCTGCTCCCCGGAGAGGATGGCGAAGTCGGCGGCCAGCTGACAGATCGGTAGATGCAGGTGTAGTCGGCTGGAACGGTAACGTCATTATCAATCGATATTCTGTTGAAAATCAATCGATACTCAACAGAAAGGGAGAGAGAGAGGGAGAGAGAGAGGGGGGAGCGAGAGAGAGAGAGAGAGAGAGAGAGAGAGAGAGAGATCCTCACCTCTCTGTTCTGCAATGCCTCTCCTCCACGGCGGCAGGTGCAGGCGGCCATCCAACGGCCGCGGCAGGTGCGGCTGGGGCAGCAGCTCCCGGACGGCGGCAGCAGGGGCGGCGGGTCCGGGGCGGGAGCAGCAGCACACGGCCCGGTAGCAGGGGCAGGGGCAGCCGGACGGCGGCGGCAGGGTCGGCGGGTCCGGGGCGGGAGCAGCAGCACACGGCCCGGTAGCAGGGGCAGGGGCAGCCGGACGGCGGCGGCAGGGTCGGCGGGTCCGGGGCGGGAGCAGCTTCAGTCCGGCCCGGCAGCAGGGGCAGGGGCAGCCGGACGGCGGCAGCAGGGGCGGCGGGTCCGGGGCGGGAGCAGCTTCAGTCCGGCCCGGCAGCAGGGGCAGGGGCAGCCGGACGGCGGCAGCAGGGGCGGCGGGTCCGGGGCGGGAGCAGCTTCAGCCCGGCCCGGCAGCAGGGGCAGGGGCAGCCGGACGGCGGCGGCAGGGGCGGCGGGTCCGGGTGCGGCGGGTCCGGGGCGGCGGGTCCGGTACTACAGTAAGCTACGGTAACTACAGTATCCCCTCCCCCCTCCCCACCTGCGGCTCCGGCGGCGGGCGGCGGGTCCGGGTGCGGCGGCGGCGGGTCCGGGGCGGGGGGGGGGGGTCCGGGGCGGGGCGGCGGCTCCGGGTCGGGGAGGGGAGGGGGAGGGGGGAGGAAGGTACCTGTCAGCCGCCCAGCACGGCCGCCGCCGCATCAACTGACCACTCACCCCCCGTCATTCCTTACCTCACCTTTCGCCCCGCCCACTTCATTATGCGCGCATGCAAATGAAGCATTCCCGCCACCGCGCGCGCGGTGCACGCTAATTCTCCTAATTTATTCCTTGCGCAGAAAATTGCCTTCCCACTCTCAAGTATACCAATGACTAGCATCAGCGAATAGTGAGTCAAATGGAGCATGCTTCTGAGGGGGCGGCGCTCGTACTACCGTATGCTCGCCGCTGCGCGACTCGCTCGGGGAGCGACGGGAGAGACGCGCGTGCTCGCCGCTGCGCGGCTCGCTCAGCGTACTGTAGCTACCGCAGTATGCCTGTAGCGACAGTCGCGCAGTTGGCGTCGCGCGCGCACTTTCGCCTCTCGTAGTTGGGTTTTTTGCGGAAAATTTGCGATTCCCGACGCTTTCTCTCGGCAACTTTTGCGTTTTACGACGTTCAAATAAAGGAATTACGCTTCTCGGCAACGCTTCGGACCGCCACCATCTCCTGGTCATTCGCAATTGCGTGCAAGAGCGGTGGGGTGTGGCAGATAGCACGTTTGCATTGCAATTTGTTTTCACAAATTCGAATACGGTCTGAGTTGAGTTATTTTGTTGTGTCTGCACAGCATCATCACCAGAGAACAGCACGTTCGCATCCAATGACATCAGCTGCAGCAAATAAATACTTTAAAAAAACACGAAGGACGTGTTCCTATCAATACAAAATGGATGTATGCTTGCATCCAATCGAATGAAGCAAGCTTCTCGAAAAGCGGCAGCGGAAACTCTTGTTTTCGACTCGTAGAACCTGTCGCAGCGCCGGGATTTATCAGTCATAGCGACAAATGTGCGCCGGGTTCACGGACAGCAATCAAATTTATATCCTACAACCTTGTTGGATAGTTTGACTCTCGTTCCGAAAGCGTGCAATACCAGTTCAATAAAGAAAACTACGGTCTGAGTTCTGTTTAAACTTATCGGCAAAATGTATGCTTTCAAAACGTTTTGCTGACTTCCAAGTATGTTTAGAAGTCAACAAAAAAAAGAAAAAAAAAGAAAAATTTGAACTGCAGTACCATCAGAACAACAGAAAGAACGATTTAAAACACTTATGTTGTTGTGTTTGAAACGTATTGGCAAAACTTATGTTTTCAATGTAATCCAAACAATGTTTCAAAATCAACAAAACAATCTGCCCCGGAGCGGAATCGAACCAACGATCGTGAGATTGTCAGCCGAACGCGCTACCAGCTGAGCTATGAGAGCGCTGAGATCGGGAGCGGTTAATTCCGTGACGTCTCAAACCTTGCAGAGTGGTCTCATGAGTGCAATGCGCATCCACGCGATCATCTCTCCGCACCTATCCACTATCCATTTTACCATGCTGGCATGGGCGTTGTGGTGTAGTGGATAGCGCGTCTGCCTCATGATCGTGCCTCCCGAGTTCGAATCCGGCGCAGTGATTATCACATGTTTTACTAATACACGTGATGCCATTTTTTTTCTAGCACAATGGAACATGCGAGACATCCTCTACACCGACCGATATTCAAACTACCGTACCCGGGTTTGTCGTGCCGGATATAGAAAAAACATCGACGTGAAGAAATGAAAAACAAAAGCAACCGCGCTCCCATAGTGTTTCGTCGTACACACCACGGTGTCGCACGGTGATGCACGGATGACGTGCAGTAAGTCGTCAGCTGTGCCTGCGTGGTTTTTGTTTGTTGGTTCATTTTGTTTTGTTTTCACAATATGATTCGTGTAGTAAAGTGTTTGATATCATTTGTCATTACTATCTTCACGTGCTATATGTGTTTGTTTCGCTTGCCGCACTCGTTTCGTATTGTTTTCGTTCATGTTGTATTTTCTATTATCTTTGAATTTCCTTGTTGTTGTTTTGTAATGTATGCTCGTTTATCAGTCCGCAACGTGTTCTACATTTATGATATTATTTGTTGCAGGGCGCAGCGCCACCAGCCACCTCACAGTCCGTTCCAGGTGGGTATTGATCACCATTTTTCATGTATTGTTAAAATATGTTTCACCTTTTTTAGGGGTTTGTATATGAAAGTGTATTTCGTTCAGGTGTCAGATGCCAAGACCGGCCTGGTCAGGAACTACGGAGTGTGATACAACGAGGAGGAGCGAGCCGAGTCGGAGGAGGAGCGAGCCGATCCGGAGTAGGAGCGAGCCGAGCGGCAGGAGCGAGCCGGGAGGAGCAGTGCTGAGCTGCGAGGTGGGGAGGACTCTCTCTCTCTCTCTCTCCCTCTCTCTCTCTCTCTCTCTCTCTCTTTTTTTTTACTCGATCGATATCGGGGGTGGGAGTGTTTGGGAGATGGTTTTCGTTGGCGAGGGCCGTCCCCAATCACTCTTTCCTCTAAATCGTTCGATTAGCACGCATCCTACCTCTCTTCCCGTTCTCTCCCTCTCTCTCTCTCACTCTCTCTCTCTCTCTCTCTCTCCATCTTTCCCTCTTTATGTCTATTATTTCAGCAGTGATTATTAATCGATTGAGTATGTATTCGTTGTTGTATTGTTCAATGTCAATAAACCCACGCTGGCATGGTCGTTGTAGTGTAGTGGATAGCGCGTCTGCCTCATGATCGTACCTCTCGAGTTCGAATCCGGCGCAGTGATTTTCACATCTTTTGCCAACACATGCAATGTCATAGTTTTGCTATCACACTGGAAAATGCGACATCCTCTATACCGACCGATATTCAAACTACCGTACCCGGGTTTGTCGTACCGGTTATCAAAAAAAAATCATAAGCGAGTGACATTCGAAAGTGCTTCAATGTTGTTTTTTTTCCAATTTACTTTGTGTCTGTTTTTATGACGGCGGTCAAAGTACCGTATGCCTAATTCGGACCGAACTGCAGTGCGAAAATTAGGAATACTGTATATACAGTATCCTACGGTAAATGCAATACCTTAACACTCGCGCACGCACAGCTAAAAAATGGACGTGTGCACGTCAGCACTAATCAATCGAATAATCGATCGATGTCCCCCCAACAGGGAGAGAGAGAGAGAGAGAGAGAAGACTCCTGCACTCCTCTCCTCCTCCTTCCTCCCCCTCTTACCCCACTCCCTCCAAATTTTCCGCCAAAACATTTGGTATTGGTTTTACGACGGCGTTCAAAGTACCGTATACCTAATACGGACCAAGTTGCAGTACGGAAATTAGGAATACTGTCCATACAGTATTCCTAAGTGAGCGCAGTACACTCGCGCGTGCAGCTAACAACTGGATGTGCGATAGATATTCAATCGATAATCGATCGATGTTCACACACACACACACACACACACACACACACACAGAGATAGAGAGATAGAGAGAGAGAGAGAAAGAGAGAGAGAAGACTCTTACATTCCTCTTCTTCTTTTCTCTCTCTCTCTCTCTCTCTCTCCATCTCTCTATCATCCCTCCAACTTTTCCATTACTATTTTTCCACAAACCAACTCAAACAATCCACTTCACTTCACTTCAACTTTATTTCACTTCAAACAACTTCAAACACTTCAAACAACAAACAACAAACAACAAACAAACAAACACTTCAAACTTTAAACTATTTAACTGAACTAAAAACAACCAGGTACGAATACTTTATCCTCACAGAACACAATCAATCTTTTCTTTAATCTTGTTTATTTAGCAGTCGTGATGGTCTTGAGACTGGTAGACACAGAGCGTGGTAGATTCGTCACTTGGTAGAGTCCAGTCCATTGGAGACGGCGCACATAAATGATTGGATTATTGAGGTTTGAGAAAGAGAGATTAGGGAATCAGACAGAAAAAAAACGCACCTCATAACGCCGTCATATGGTCCAGCCGGGCACTGAAAACGGATACTGGAACACGTTATAGGCTGAAATGAGTAAAAGTGAACTACAGAATTAAGGATTACGGTACGTCCTAATCGATATTCGATCAATGGAAAGGGGCAAAGGTGAGTGATTATGCAACGATTCAGGGGAAAGAGAGAAAGAGGACGACCCTCGCCAAACGAGGGCCGTCTCCCAATCTCTCCCACCCCCGATATCGTTCAAATCTACAGTCGGTACGAAACTACTGTAATCTACAGTAACCCCGACCCACATCTCTTTCCTGCTGCTCCCCGGAGAGGATGGCGAAGTCGGCGGCCAGCTGACAGATCGGTAGATGCAGGTGTAGTCGGCTGGAACGGTAACGTCATTATCAATCGATATTCTGTTGAAAATCAATCGATACTCAACAGAAAGGGAGAGAGAGAGGGAGAGAGAGAGGGGGGAGCGAGAGAGAGAGAGAGAGAGAGAGAGAGAGAGAGAGATCCTCACCTCTCTGTTCTGCAATGCCTCTCCTCCACGGCGGCAGGTGCAGGCGGCCATCCAACGGCCGCGGCAGGTGCGGCTGGGGCAGCAGCTCCCGGACGGCGGCAGCAGGGGCGGCGGGTCCGGGGCGGGAGCAGCAGCACACGGCCCGGTAGCAGGGGCAGGGGCAGCCGGACGGCGGCGGCAGGGTCGGCGGGTCCGGGGCGGGAGCAGCAGCACACGGCCCGGTAGCAGGGGCAGGGGCAGCCGGACGGCGGCGGCAGGGTCGGCGGGTCCGGGGCGGGAGCAGCTTCAGTCCGGCCCGGCAGCAGGGGCAGGGGCAGCCGGACGGCGGCAGCAGGGGCGGCGGGTCCGGGGCGGGAGCAGCTTCAGTCCGGCCCGGCAGCAGGGGCAGGGGCAGCCGGACGGCGGCAGCAGGGGCGGCGGGTCCGGGGCGGGAGCAGCTTCAGCCCGGCCCGGCAGCAGGGGCAGGGGCAGCCGGACGGCGGCGGCAGGGGCGGCGGGTCCGGGTGCGGCGGGTCCGGGGCGGCGGGTCCGGTACTACAGTAAGCTACGGTAACTACAGTATCCCCTCCCCCCTCCCCACCTGCGGCTCCGGCGGCGGGCGGCGGGTCCGGGTGCGGCGGCGGCGGGTCCGGGGCGGGGGGGGGGGGGTCCGGGGCGGGGCGGCGGCTCCGGGTCGGGGAGGGGAGGGGGAGGGGGGAGGAAGGTACCTGTCAGCCGCCCAGCACGGCCGCCGCCGCATCAACTGACCACTCACCCCCCGTCATTCCTTACCTCACCTTTCGCCCCGCCCACTTCATTATGCGCGCATGCAAATGAAGCATTCCCGCCACCGCGCGCGCGGTGCACGCTAATTCTCCTAATTTATTCCTTGCGCAGAAAATTGCCTTCCCACTCTCAAGTATACCAATGACTAGCATTAACGCGATCAACGAACGAAAAAGCGAACGCTTCTGAGGGCGCGGCGCTTGTACTACGGTATGCTCGCGCTGCGCGCTTCGCTCGGGGAGCGGCGGGAGGGGTGCGTGCTCGCCGCTGCGCGGCTCGCTCAGCGTACTGTAGTTACAGTATGCCTGTAGCTACAGTACGCTGAGCGAGCTGCGCGGCACGCCTCCCTCCCGCCGCTCCCGCTCCTCCCTGGCCGTCGCTCCGTGGTCGTCGCTCCGCTCCTCCCTGGCCGTCGCTCCGCTCCGGCGCTCCGCTCCGCCCGCTCCTGCCGCTCCGCTCGCTCCGGCGGCGGCGGCTCAACCAAGGCAACCACCCAGGATGGCCGCCGCCGTGTCGACTGACCACTCACCCCCCGTCATTTCTCACATCGACTCAAGCCACGCCCACTCTGTCTGGCGCGCAGTGGCACAGGCTAATATTTTTAATTTATGCTAACATATTCCTGTCCAGAAAATTGCCTTGCCACTCTCAAGTATATCGGTGACTAGCATCAGCGAATGCTTTCTGAGGCAGGACGTGGGCGTTTTTGTGGTGGTCGCTTGGGCGAGTGCCGCGCCGGCTGCGCTGCGCGCAACCATCATGCGTCGCGCGTGCGCGTCCCTCTCTCTCACCCACTCCCCCCCTCTCGCAGTCTACCTACCGCGACTCGCCTCTCCTCGTCAGTCGCGCTCGCGCCCTCGCGCCCGCCCTCTAACGCCCACTTTCGCCTCTCGTAGTTAGGTTTTTTGCGAGAAATTTGCGATTCCCGACGCTTTCTCTCGGCAACTTTTGCGTTTTACGACGTTCAAATAAAGGAAATACGCTTCTCGGCAACGCTTCGGACCGAAAACTTCGGACCGAAACAACCCCCCCCCCCACAAAAAAAGTTTCGCACCTGTTGTCCTTGAGAAAGAAGATGAGAAGAAACGGGGGAGCAAGATTCACAGCGACTACTCTTAAAGAGGAGAAGGGAGAAAAATGACCACGAATCGTACCCGCCATGTAATAATCGAACATTTCGGAATTCAACTTTGCATGAATGCAAATTTCAGTGTCAGCGTGTGAAATTGAAATTTGCGTGGGAAGAAATGACGACAAATGGGTCATCTGAAACGGTAGACGAATTTGTGTCACTCGTCTGTTGTCACTCAACGAGTGGATCTGTGAGCATGACTGGTCCCCCGCATCGCCATTCTCTCCATCGACAACTCGAAGAGCTGCGACAGGAGACCCGTGTGCTACGACAAGAAGCCAAAGAGGATCGGCGGCTCATTCGGAAAGTGGCGGATCGCACATTCGAGTCCGATCTGTACATAAAGAAAACCGCGGAAGGCATGGATCAGGGTTTGTTGAATGATTATCAATCGATTATGGATATATAACTTTTGCGTTTAGGACCCGTGGAGTTTCTGAAGACGCACCTCTCGGAGGAGCACTTTAAGAAAATTGCGAAAGCAAAGGAGACCGACAAGTTCTTCCTCGTCACCGCATTCTCACCGACCGTGGCTGAAGAGATAATAAAGCGACTTACGTGAGTTACTGTGTTCAGTTTCATTTCGTCTCTTTTTTCGTATATTAAGACAGTTTTAACACATGATTTTCAGCGAGCACGGATACGATGCCAAGCCGTGGAAACTGACCACCCGGAACTTCCGGAAGAAGAACTCGCGCGAGTCCACTCGTTTCAACAAGGAGGAGATGAAGCGGCGTGAGAAGGAGGCTGAGAAACGTGTCACGGCGGGAGTCAAAGCTGGGAGCGGTGGTGATGGTGGTGATGGTGGTGGTGGTGGTGGTGGTGGTGGAAGCCACCACCATCACCATCATCACTACCAAGGGTACTTTTTCCGTCGTTAATAATACAAGTGCTCTCCTGTTTGTACCAGTGCTGTCGTTAATAAAACATGAAATAAAACATCAGATGTTGTTGTAATTGATGAAATGGTTTTGAATATGCTTTATATGGTTTTGATTCTTGAGGGTTCTTGATGCAAAACACTCCGTCGATACGCGGAATCGAACCACTGGACGTGCGATTGCCAGGCAAACCCGCTACCACCTCAACCATTAGTGCGCTTTAACAGCAATCTCCTAGTTCCTCGACAATGGCGGTCTGGCCACATGAGTGCATTGTGCTCATTGGCAATCATCTCTCCGCTCCTATCCTCTCTCCATTCGATATTGCCGGTATGGCCGTTGTGGTGTAGTGGATAGTGGGTCTGCCTCTCGATTGCGCCTCTCGAGTTCGAATCTGGCCCAGTGATTGTCACGTGTTTTGCAATCACACGTGACGTCATAGATTTGCTATCACTCTGCAAAATGCGACATCCTCTATTCCGACCGTATTCCGGCGTGCAAAGTACCGTATACCTAATTAGAAGTAGGAGCATGTGAAATTGCCAGTGAGCCTGTCTTTGATTAGCTTTCTCTCGCTCACCGTACCCGAAATTTGAACTGCAGTACCATCAGAAAAACAGAAAGAACGATTTAAAACACTTATGTTGTTGTGTTTGAAACGTATTGGCAAAACTTATGTTTTCAATGTAATCCAAACAATGTTTCAAAGTCAACAAAACAATCTGCCCCGGAGCGGAATCCATCCAACGATCGTGAGATTGTCAGCCGAACGCGCTACCAGCTGAGCTATGAGAGCGCTGAGATCGGGAGCGGTTAATTCCGTGACGTCTCAAACCTTGCAGAGTTGTCTCATGAGTGCAATGCGCATCCACGCGATCATCTCTCCGCACCTATCGTGCCTCCCGAGTTCGAATCCGGCGCAGTGATTTTCACATGTTTTGCTAGTACACGTGATGTCATTTTTTTTTTGCTATCACACTGGAAAATGCGACATCCTCTATTCCGACCGTATCCGATATTCAAACTACCGTACCCGAGTGTGTCGTACCGGATATAGAGAATACAGAAGCGACTGCTATTCGAACGTGCTTCACTGTTCCATTTTTTTTTAAATTATTGTGTATGTTTTCTAACGGCGTGCAAAGTACCGTATACCTAATTAGAAGTACGAGCATGTGAAATTGCCAGTGAGCCTGTCTTTGATTGGTTTTCTCTCGCTCACCGTACCCGAAATTTGAACTGCAGTACCATCAGAGAAACAGAAAGAACGATTCGAAACACTTATTTTGTTGTGTTTGAAACGTATTGGCAAAACTCATGTTTTCAATGTAATCCAAACAATGTTTCAAAATCAACAAAACAATCTGCCCCCGAGCGGAATCGATCCAACGATATTGAGATTGTCAGCCGAACGCGCTACCAGCTGAGCTATGAGAGCGCTGAGATTGCGAGCGGTTAATTCCGAAACGTCTCAAACCTTGCAGAGTGGCCTCATGAGTGCAATGCGCATTTCGTCAATTCGTCTCTCCGCACCTATCCACAATTCATTTAATCATGCTGGCATGGACGTTGTGGTATAGTGGATAGCGCGTCTGCCTCATGAACGTGCCTCCCGAGTTCGAATCCGGCGCAGTGATTCTCACATGTTTTGCCAACACACGCATTGTCATAGTTTTGCTATCACAATGGAACATGCGAAACATCCTCTATACCGACCGTATCCGATATTCAAACAACCGTACCCGGATGTGTCGTACCGGATATAGAGAAAACAGAGACGACTGCCGTTCGAACGTGCTTCACTGTTCTATTTTTTTTTTAAATTTATGTTGTGTCTGTTTTCTGACGGCGGTCAAAGTACCGTATACCTAATTAGAAGTACGAGCATGTGAATCTGCCAGTGAGCTTGCCTTTGATTGGCTTTCTCTCGCTCACCGTATCCGAAATTCAAACTGCAGTACCATCAGAAAAACAGAAAGAACGATTTTAAAACACTTATGTTGTTGTGTTTGAAACGTATTGGCAAAACTTTTGTTTTCAATGTAATCCAAATAATGTTTCAAAGTCAACAAAACAGTCTGCCCCGGAGCGGAATCGATCCAACGATCGTGAGATTGTCAGCCGAACGCGCTACCAGCTGAGCTATGAGAACGCTGAGATCGGGAGCGGTTAGTTCCGTGACGTCTCAAAGCTTGCAGAGTGGTCTCATGAGTGCAATGCGCATCTCCGCGATCATCTCTCCGCACCTATCCACTATCCATTTTACCATGCTCGCATGGGCGTTGTGGTGTAGTGGATAGCGTGTCTGCCTCATGATCGTGCCTCCCGAGTTCGAATCCGGCGCAATGATTTTCACATGTTTTACTTATACACCTGATGTCATTTTTTTCTATCACACTGGAAAATGCGACATCCTCTATACCGACCGATATTCAAACTACCGTACCCGGGTTTGTCGTGCCGGATATAGAAAAAACATCGACGTGAAGAAATGAAAAACAAAAGCAACCGCGCTCCCATAGTGTTTCGTCGTACACACCACGGTGTCGCACGGTGATGCACGGATGACGTGCAGTAAGTCAGCTGTGCCTGCGTGGTTTTTGTTTGTTGGTTCATTTTGTTTTGTTTTCACAATATGATTCGTGTAGTAAAGTGTTTGATATCATTTGTCATTACTATCTTCACGTGCTATATGTGTTTGTTTCGCTTGCCGCACTCGTTTCGTATTGTTTTCGTTCATGTTGTATTTTCTATTATCTTTGAATTTCCTTGTTGTTGTTTTGTAATGTATGCTCGTTTATTAGTCCGCAACGTGTTCTACATTTATGATATTATTTGTTGCAGGGCGCAGCGCCACCAGCCACCTCACAGCCCGTTCCAGGTGGGTATTGATCACCATTTTTCATGTATTGTTAAAATATGTTTCACCTTTTTTAGGGGTTTGTATATGAAAGTGTATTTCTTTCAGGTGTTAGATGCCAAGACCGGCCTGGTCAAGAACTACGGAGTGTGATACAACGAGGAGGAGCGAGCCGAGTCGGAGGAGGAGCGAGCCGATCCGGAGTAGGAGCGAGCCGAGCGGCAGGAGCGAGCCGGGAGGAGCAGTGCTGAGCTGCGAGGTGGGGAGGACTCTCTCTCTCTCCCTCTCTCTCTCTCTCTCTCTCTCTCTCTCTCTCTCTTTCTTTCTCTTTCTCTTTCTCTCTCTCTTTTTTACTCGATCGATATCGGGGGTGGGAGTGTTTGGGAGATGGTTTTCGTTGGCGAGGGCCATCCCCAATCACTCTTTCCTCTAAATCGTTCGATTAGCACGCTTCCTACCTCTCTTCCCGTTCTCTCCCTCTCTCTCTCTCTCTCTCTCTCTCTCTCTCTCTCCATCTTTCCCTCTTTATGTCTATTATTTCAGCAGTGATTATTAATTGATTGAGTATGTATTCGTTGTTGTATTGTTCAATGTCAATAAACCCACGCTGGCATGGGCGTTGTGGTGTAGTGGATAGCGTGTCTGCCTCATGATCGTGCCTCCCGAGTTCGAATCCGGCGCAGTGTTTTTCACATGTTTTACACGTGATGTCATACTTTTGCTATCACACTGTAAAATGCGACATCCTCTATACCGACCGTATCCAATATTCAAACTACCGTACCCGGGTTTGTCGTACCGGTTATCGAAAAAAAAATCATAAGCGAGTGACATTCGAAAGTGTTTCAATGTTTTTTTTCCAATTTACTTTGTGTCTGTTTTTATGACGGCGGTCAAAGTACCGTATGCCTAATTTGGACCGAGCTGCAGTGCGAAAATTAGGAGTACTGTACATACAGTATCCTACAGTAAATGCAGCACCTTGAAACTCGCGCACGCACAGCTAACAAGTGGACGTATGCACGCCATCACTATTTAATAGATATTCGATCGATGTCCCCCCAACAGGGAGAGAGAGAGAGAGAGAGAGAGAGAGAGAGAGAGAAGACTCCTGCACTCCTCTCCTCCTCCTTCCTCCCCCTCCTACCCCACTCCCTCCAAATTTTCCGCCAAAACATTTGGTATTGGTTTTACGACGGCGTTCAAAGTACCGTATACCTAATACGGACCAAGCTGCAGTACAGAAATTAGGAATACTGTCCATACAGTATTCCTAAGTGAGCGCAGTACACTCGCGCGTGCAGCTAACAACTGGATGTGCGATAGATATTCAATCGATAATCGATCGATGTTCACACACACACACACACACACACACACACACACACAGAGAGAGAGAGAGAGAGAGAGAGAGAGAGAGAGAGAGAGAAGACTCTTGCACTCCTCTTCTTCTTCTTCTCTCTCTCTCTCTCTCTCTCTTTCTCTCTCTCTCTCTCCATCTCTCTATCATCCCTCCAACTTTTCCATTACTATTTTTCCACAAATCAACTCAAACAATCCACTTCCAACTTCACTTCACTTCAAACACTTCAAACAACAAACAACAAACAAACAAACAAACAAACACTTCAAACTTCAAACTATTTAACTGAACTCAAAACAATCAGGTACGAATACTTTATCCTTACAGAACACAATCAATCTTTTTTTTAATCTTGTTGATGTAGCAGTCCTGATGGTCTTGAGACTGGTAGACACAGAGCGTGGTAGATTCTTCACGTGGTAGAGTCCAGTCCATTGGAGACGGCGCACATAAATGATTGGATTATTGAGGTTTGAGAAAGAGAGATTAGGGAATCAGACAGAAAAAAAACGCACCTCATAACGCCGTCATATGGTCCAGCCGGGCACTGAAAACGGATACTGGAACACGTTATAGGCTGAAATGAGTAAAAGTGAACTACAGAATTAAGGATTACGGTACGTCCTAATCGATAATCGATCAATGGAAAGGGGCAAAGGTGAGTGAATATGCAACGATTCAGGGGAAAGAGAGAAAGAGGACGACCCTCGCCAAACGAGGGCCGTCTCCCAATCTCTCCCACCCCCGATATCGTTCAAATCTACAGTCGGTACGAAACTACTGTAATCTACAGTAACCCCGACCCACATCTCTTTCCTGCTGCTCCCCGGAGAGGATGGCGAAGTCGGCGGCCAGCTGACAGATCGGTAGATGCAGGTGTGGTCGGCTGGAACGGTAACGTCATTATCAATCGATATTCTGTTGAAAATCAATCGATACTCAACAGAAAGGGAGAGAGAGAGGGAGAGAGAGAGGGGGGAGCGAGAGAGAGAGAGAGAGAGAGAGAGAGAGAGATCCTCACCTCTCTGTTCTGCAATGCCTCTCCTCCACGGCGGCAGGTGCAGGCGGCCATCCAACGGCCGCGGCAGGTGCGGCGGGGGCAGCAGCTCCCGGACGGCGGCAGCAGGGGCGGCGGGTCCGGGGCGGGAGCAGCAGCACACGGCCCGGTAGCAGGGGCAGGGGCAGCCGGACGGCGGCGGCAGGGTCGGCGGGTCCGGGGCGGGAGCAGCAGCACACGGCCCGGTAGCAGGGGCAGGGGCAGCCGGACGGCGGCGGCAGGGTCGGCGGGTCCGGGGCGGGAGCAGCTTCAGTCCGGCCCGGCAGCAGGGGCAGGGGCAGCCGGACGGCGGCAGCAGGGGCGGCGGGTCCGGGGCGGGAGCAGCTTCAGCCCGGCCCGGCAGCAGGGGCAGGGGCAGCCGGACGGCGGCGGCAGGGGCGGCGGGTCCGGGGCGGGAGCAGCTTCAGCCCGGCCCGGCAGCAGGGGCAGGGGCAGCCGGACGGCGGCGGCAGGGGCGGCGGGTCCGGGGTCGGCGGGTCCGGGGCGGCGGGTCCGGGGCGGCGGGTCCGGTACTACAATAAGCTACGGTAACTACAGTATCCCCTCCCCCCTCCCCACCTGCGGCTCCGGCGGCGGGCGGCGGGTCCGGGTGCGGCGGCGGCGGGTCCGGGGCGGGGGGGGGGGGCGGGTCCGGGGCGGGGCGGCGGCTCCGGGTCGGGGAGGGGAGGGGGAGGGGGGAGGGGAGTAGCTGGCGACCGCCCAGCACGGCCGCCGCAGCATCAACTGACCACTCACCCCCCGTCATTTCTTACCTCACCTTTCGCCACGCCCACTTCATTATGCCGGCATGCAAATGAAGCATTCCCGCCGCCGCGCAGACTGTGCAAGCTAATTCTCCTAATTTATTCCTTGCGCAGAAAATCGCCCTCCTATTCTCAAGAAATCTATGACTAGCATCAGCGAATAGTGAGTCAAATGGAGCATGCTTCTGAGGGGGCGGCGCTCGTACTACCGTATGCTCGCCGCTGCGCGACTCGCTCGGGGAGCGACGGGAGAGACGCGCGTGCTCGCCGCTGCGCGGCTCGCTCAGCGTACTGTAGCTACCGCAGTATGCCTGTAGCGACAGTCGCGCAGTTGGCGTCGCGCGCGCACTTTCGCCTCTCGTAGTTGGGTTTTTTGCGGAAAATTTGCGATTCCCGACGCTTTCTCTCGGCAACTTTTGCGTTTTACGACGTTCAAATAAAGGAATTACGCTTCTCGGCAACGCTTCGGACCGCCACCATCTCCTGGTCATTCGCAATTGCGTGCAAGAGCGGTGGGGTGTGGCAGATAGCACGTTTGCATTGCAATTTGTTTTCACAAATTCGAATACGGTCTGAGTTGAGTTATTTTGTTGTGTCTGCACAGCATCATCACCAGAGAACAGCACGTTCGCATCCAATGACATCAGCTGCAGCAAATAAATACTTTAAAAAAACACGAAGGACGTGTTCCTATCAATACAAAATGGATGTATGCTTGCATCCAATCGAATGAAGCAAGCTTCTCGAAAAGCGGCAGCGGAAACTCTTGTTTTCGACTCGTAGAACCTGTCGCAGCGCCGGGATTTATCAGTCATAGCGACAAATGTGCGCCGGGTTCACGGACAGCAATCAAATTTATATCCTACAACCTTGTTGGATAGTTTGACTCTCGTTCCGAAAGCGTGCAATACCAGTTCA
Source organism: Rhabditoides inermis (assembly GCA_963966185.1). NCBI lineage: Eukaryota > Metazoa > Nematoda > Chromadorea > Rhabditida > Rhabditidae > Rhabditoides > Rhabditoides inermis. The sequence goes on from CAWZYM010000418.1 coordinate 194,510, forward strand.
ATAAAGAAAACTACGGTCTGAGTTCTGTTTAAACTTATCGGCAAAATGTATGCTTTCAAAACGTTTTGCTGACTTCCAAGTATGTTTAGAAGTCAACAAAAAAAAGAAAAAAAAAGAAAAATTTGAACTGCAGTACCATCAGAACAACAGAAAGAACGATTTAAAACACTTATGTTGTTGTGTTTGAAACGTATTGGCAAAACTTATGTTTTCAATGTAATCCAAACAATGTTTCAAAATCAACAAAACAATCTGCCCCGGAGCGGAATCGAACCAACGATCGTGAGATTGTCAGCCGAACGCGCTACCAGCTGAGCTATGAGAGCGCTGAGATCGGGAGCGGTTAATTCCGTGACGTCTCAAACCTTGCAGAGTGGTCTCATGAGTGCAATGCGCATCCACGCGATCATCTCTCCGCACCTATCCACTATCCATTTTACCATGCTGGCATGGGCGTTGTGGTGTAGTGGATAGCGCGTCTGCCTCATGATCGTGCCTCCCGAGTTCGAATCCGGCGCAGTGATTATCACATGTTTTACTAATACACGTGATGCCATTTTTTTTCTAGCACAATGGAACATGCGAGACATCCTCTACACCGACCGATATTCAAACTACCGTACCCGGGTTTGTCGTGCCGGATATAGAAAAAACATCGACGTGAAGAAATGAAAAACAAAAGCAACCGCGCTCCCATAGTGTTTCGTCGTACACACCACGGTGTCGCACGGTGATGCACGGATGACGTGCAGTAAGTCGTCAGCTGTGCCTGCGTGGTTTTTGTTTGTTGGTTCATTTTGTTTTGTTTTCACAATATGATTCGTGTAGTAAAGTGTTTGATATCATTTGTCATTACTATCTTCACGTGCTATATGTGTTTGTTTCGCTTGCCGCACTCGTTTCGTATTGTTTTCGTTCATGTTGTATTTTCTATTATCTTTGAATTTCCTTGTTGTTGTTTTGTAATGTATGCTCGTTTATCAGTCCGCAACGTGTTCTACATTTATGATATTATTTGTTGCAGGGCGCAGCGCCACCAGCCACCTCACAGTCCGTTCCAGGTGGGTATTGATCACCATTTTTCATGTATTGTTAAAATATGTTTCACCTTTTTTAGGGGTTTGTATATGAAAGTGTATTTCGTTCAGGTGTCAGATGCCAAGACCGGCCTGGTCAGGAACTACGGAGTGTGATACAACGAGGAGGAGCGAGCCGAGTCGGAGGAGGAGCGAGCCGATCCGGAGTAGGAGCGAGCCGAGCGGCAGGAGCGAGCCGGGAGGAGCAGTGCTGAGCTGCGAGGTGGGGAGGACTCTCTCTCTCTCTCTCTCCCTCTCTCTCTCTCTCTCTCTCTCTCTTTTTTTTTTACTCGATCGATATCGGGGGTGGGAGTGTTTGGGAGATGGTTTTCGTTGGCGAGGGCCGTCCCCAATCACTCTTTCCTCTAAATCGTTCGATTAGCACGCATCCTACCTCTCTTCCCGTTCTCTCCCTCTCTCTCTCTCACTCTCTCTCTCTCTCTCTCTCTCCATCTTTCCCTCTTTATGTCTATTATTTCAGCAGTGATTATTAATCGATTGAGTATGTATTCGTTGTTGTATTGTTCAATGTCAATAAACCCACGCTGGCATGGTCGTTGTAGTGTAGTGGATAGCGCGTCTGCCTCATGATCGTACCTCTCGAGTTCGAATCCGGCGCAGTGATTTTCACATCTTTTGCCAACACATGCAATGTCATAGTTTTGCTATCACACTGGAAAATGCGACATCCTCTATACCGACCGATATTCAAACTACCGTACCCGGGTTTGTCGTACCGGTTATCAAAAAAAAATCATAAGCGAGTGACATTCGAAAGTGCTTCAATGTTGTTTTTTTTCCAATTTACTTTGTGTCTGTTTTTATGACGGCGGTCAAAGTACCGTATGCCTAATTCGGACCGAACTGCAGTGCGAAAATTAGGAATACTGTATATACAGTATCCTACGGTAAATGCAATACCTTAACACTCGCGCACGCACAGCTAAAAAATGGACGTGTGCACGTCAGCACTAATCAATCGAATAATCGATCGATGTCCCCCCAACAGGGAGAGAGAGAGAGAGAGAGAGAAGACTCCTGCACTCCTCTCCTCCTCCTTCCTCCCCCTCTTACCCCACTCCCTCCAAATTTTCCGCCAAAACATTTGGTATTGGTTTTACGACGGCGTTCAAAGTACCGTATACCTAATACGGACCAAGTTGCAGTACGGAAATTAGGAATACTGTCCATACAGTATTCCTAAGTGAGCGCAGTACACTCGCGCGTGCAGCTAACAACTGGATGTGCGATAGATATTCAATCGATAATCGATCGATGTTCACACACACACACACACACACACACACACACACAGAGATAGAGAGATAGAGAGAGAGAGAGAAAGAGAGAGAGAAGACTCTTACATTCCTCTTCTTCTTTTCTCTCTCTCTCTCTCTCTCTCTCCATCTCTCTATCATCCCTCCAACTTTTCCATTACTATTTTTCCACAAACCAACTCAAACAATCCACTTCACTTCACTTCAACTTTATTTCACTTCAAACAACTTCAAACACTTCAAACAACAAACAACAAACAACAAACAAACAAACACTTCAAACTTTAAACTATTTAACTGAACTAAAAACAACCAGGTACGAATACTTTATCCTCACAGAACACAATCAATCTTTTCTTTAATCTTGTTTATTTAGCAGTCGTGATGGTCTTGAGACTGGTAGACACAGAGCGTGGTAGATTCGTCACTTGGTAGAGTCCAGTCCATTGGAGACGGCGCACATAAATGATTGGATTATTGAGGTTTGAGAAAGAGAGATTAGGGAATCAGACAGAAAAAAAACGCACCTCATAACGCCGTCATATGGTCCAGCCGGGCACTGAAAACGGATACTGGAACACGTTATAGGCTGAAATGAGTAAAAGTGAACTACAGAATTAAGGATTACGGTACGTCCTAATCGATATTCGATCAATGGAAAGGGGCAAAGGTGAGTGATTATGCAACGATTCAGGGGAAAGAGAGAAAGAGGACGACCCTCGCCAAACGAGGGCCGTCTCCCAATCTCTCCCACCCCCGATATCGTTCAAATCTACAGTCGGTACGAAACTACTGTAATCTACAGTAACCCCGACCCACATCTCTTTCCTGCTGCTCCCCGGAGAGGATGGCGAAGTCGGCGGCCAGCTGACAGATCGGTAGATGCAGGTGTAGTCGGCTGGAACGGTAACGTCATTATCAATCGATATTCTGTTGAAAATCAATCGATACTCAACAGAAAGGGAGAGAGAGAGGGAGAGAGAGAGGGGGGAGCGAGAGAGAGAGAGAGAGAGAGAGAGAGAGAGAGAGAGATCCTCACCTCTCTGTTCTGCAATGCCTCTCCTCCACGGCGGCAGGTGCAGGCGGCCATCCAACGGCCGCGGCAGGTGCGGCTGGGGCAGCAGCTCCCGGACGGCGGCAGCAGGGGCGGCGGGTCCGGGGCGGGAGCAGCAGCACACGGCCCGGTAGCAGGGGCAGGGGCAGCCGGACGGCGGCGGCAGGGTCGGCGGGTCCGGGGCGGGAGCAGCAGCACACGGCCCGGTAGCAGGGGCAGGGGCAGCCGGACGGCGGCGGCAGGGTCGGCGGGTCCGGGGCGGGAGCAGCTTCAGTCCGGCCCGGCAGCAGGGGCAGGGGCAGCCGGACGGCGGCAGCAGGGGCGGCGGGTCCGGGGCGGGAGCAGCTTCAGTCCGGCCCGGCAGCAGGGGCAGGGGCAGCCGGACGGCGGCAGCAGGGGCGGCGGGTCCGGGGCGGGAGCAGCTTCAGCCCGGCCCGGCAGCAGGGGCAGGGGCAGCCGGACGGCGGCGGCAGGGGCGGCGGGTCCGGGTGCGGCGGGTCCGGGGCGGCGGGTCCGGTACTACAGTAAGCTACGGTAACTACAGTATCCCCTCCCCCCTCCCCACCTGCGGCTCCGGCGGCGGGCGGCGGGTCCGGGTGCGGCGGCGGCGGGTCCGGGGCGGGGGGGGGGGGGGTCCGGGGCGGGGCGGCGGCTCCGGGTCGGGGAGGGGAGGGGGAGGGGGGAGGAAGGTACCTGTCAGCCGCCCAGCACGGCCGCCGCCGCATCAACTGACCACTCACCCCCCGTCATTCCTTACCTCACCTTTCGCCCCGCCCACTTCATTATGCGCGCATGCAAATGAAGCATTCCCGCCACCGCGCGCGCGGTGCAAGCTAATTCTCCTAATTTATTCCTTGCGCAGAAAATTGCCTTCCCACTCTCAAGTATATCAATGACTAGCATCGACGAACTTGGTAGGCAAATGGAGCATGCTTCTGAGGGGGCGGCGCTCGTACTACCGTATGCTCGCCGCTGCGCGACTCGCTCGGGGAGCGACGAGAGAGAGACGCGCGTGCTCGCCGCTGCGCGGCTCGCTCAGCGTACTGTAGCTACCGCAGTATGCCTGTAGCGACAGTCGCGCAGTTGGCGCCGCGCGCGCACTTTCGCCTCTCGTAGTTGGGTTTTTTGCGGAAAATTTGCGATTCCCGACGCGTTCTCTCTACTACTTTTGCGTTATGCGGCATGAAAATGTGCGAGATGAGAGAAGAAACGACAAAGGAGAACCGAAGATCGACAAAGTTCCGGTCAAAGTTATTAAGAAGCAAATCACCAAGAGTCCACTAACATTCCACTTCATTCCACACATACCGTAAAACATGAAATAGACACAACACGGATAATATGAAAATATTTATTGATCAAGCAAGAAAAACCGATGGAGGGTAAAAGAATCTATGATCATAGAAAATAAATTCTGAATGTTAGTTATAATAGTAGATTTCCGCGTATTATATTGATCAGTAGTCTTTTAATTTTAATTTTTTTAATGAAGAAATGATAGTTATACTACTTTTGTCAAGGGGTACATCCAGGGTACACACATCATGACATAAGTAGTATAACTATCGAAATTGTTTGCTTATCATAAGGCGGAACATCAACGGTTCGCACATCACGATGAATTGATTTTCTTTGACATTATGAAACTTGTGATTAAAAATATTGATGCTACTTATGTCAAGGGGTACATCCAGGGCACACACATCATGACGTAAACAACATAACCATCAAAATTCATAATTAATCATCAAGGGGAACATCCAGAATTCGCACATCATGATGAATAGTTTTTATTTGAACTTTATGGAAATAGTGATGCTACTTTTGTCAAGGGGTACATCCAGGGCACACACATCATGACAGAAGAAGCATAACTATTATCAATGTCAGGGGGTACATCCAGGGCACACACATCAAGACATCGATTTAAACATAGATAACAATTGCAATGGTATTTAATGAATTTTAATCAAATTTTCGAGAGGTTTCGTTTTACTACAGTATTCGTCAAGGAGATCATAGATTTACAATATCCTTGTACACAATATTTCTCACCAGCATCTGAGGTTCACCATTTGCATCAGGAACAAGAGGCCATTTAGTATACACTTGGAGACCTTTAGAGCTGCGAATGCGGGAAAACGCCACATAAAGTTGACCATGAGAAAAAGGTTTGTCGCGGAGAATAATTCCAACTTTATCGAATGTCTGACCTTGAGATTTATTTATCGTCATGGCATATGATAGGCGCACGGGAAATTGAATTCTTTCGTATGCTAAGTCACTTTTAATATCTTCATATTTTAAACGAATTTTAGGAATCATGACCGGTTGATCAGAGCCATTTGTAAGATTTTTGCAAAGCAATATAGTGTCACTGATAGCGGTAATTATGAGTCTGGTTCCGTTACAGAGCCCTTCAGCAACATTCAAATTTCTCAGTAACATTACTATGCACCCAACTTTTAGTTTTAGTTTATGCGGAGGGAATCCAGAAGGTGTATCTTTCCAAATGTGTTCCATATTTGCTGCAAAACGAACACGACATCTTCCCGATGTTCCAGACAGATAATCGAGTGGAGCGTCCATTGAGACACACTCCACCGTATCACCTGAGCACTTACTCAAAATGTATTCATTTATGTGAAGGGAATCTTGATTTTTCAAAACCAAAATAGCTCGTTTGGCTATTTCCACGCTATCAGCGAGTATTGTAGCATCATACATTTTATCAATTATGTCAGACTCACTCATAGCAATATTTTCAGAAGGTATTTTGAGACATCCATGTATTTTTTCGTGATTTCCATTACCCACAGATTCAAGGAATTTTACGAAATCTTTCTCATCCGCATTTACACGCATGTTTTGTGTGAGTTTGTAGTGTTTGAACAGTGACCAAAACTTACTTTTATTGACGCATTCGTTAATGGATGTGATAGGGTCACGATGCTTCACTACGGGTAGCAATTGTTTCCAGTCACCACCAAGAATCATTACGGTTCCACCGAACGGTTTTTTGTCCAGATCAACAGGAGCCACAAGTCTAAGAGCACCGTCAGCACAGTCCAAAGCATACCTATGCGACATAGTGCATTCATCCCAAATTATTACTTCCGCTTCTGCAAGATTTCGACCAGCGTTGGTGTGAGATTTGATATGGCTTTTACTATCTTCATTGAGGTCAAGGGGAAGGTAAAATGCAGCATGAACCGTTCTCCCGCCTTCCAACAACGTCGCAGCAATACCAGTTGATGCAACCACAACAACTTTTTTGCCAAGTTTTTGACATTCTTGAATTATTCTTTGATATACAAAAGTTTTTCCTGTGCCACCACTGCCTTGCAACGAAAAGCAGTAATTTGTACGTGCTTGCTTAGATTGACCAACAGTTTGCATCACATCGTTTACAAATGTTTGTTGTTCACGGTTTAGATTACCATTCGAACCATTTCCATGATGACTGACTGCACCGTCAGGATTAGATTGATCATTTGCGGGAGGAGGAATTCCATAATCTATCAGTTTAGAACCATGTTGTTCAAGAATCCATTGTACTCTTCTCTTTGCAGTTTCTATGTTTTGATCCACAGTTTTGGAAATATTTCGTGGAGCCATGTATTCTTTGTATTTGTCCCATAGCGCAAGCGCATTAGGGGGTTGGCAATGCATCAATATTGATGCGAATAAACTCCTTAATTGTTTAGGCATATTTTTATCTTTAGCCTCATCGAGGGTGCGATCCCAAATAGTATTGTCATTAATGAGACCTGCGCGTACAGCTGCTTCATGGTAAGAGTTGTATACCACTGAGTTGACGGTCAATCCGTCTTTCCATGAAAACACTGGTCGAGAAAGGAGAATCAATCGGAAAGCGAAAAGTTCAGTTTGGCGAGGGCTCACTTCTCCCAAACGAGTGACTTTACGTATACGACGAACATGTGGTGTGAATACTCCATTTTTTTCATCGTAACGGAAATTAATCGCAACATCTTCAAATTTCATCTTTTTCACGTTATCATCCTTGGTCGTACTCATAAGATCAAAATAGGCCTTGAGCATAGTATGTTTATTAGGTGATTTTGGTTGTTTTCCAAACGCATAATAAAGGTTCTCTGCACCCTGGAGATGTACGTGAAGAATTTTTACGACATGCGTGGAGTACACGAGTTTATATCCTCGGAGGCGCCATGCTGCCTCGACAGGCGACACATACCGTAAAGCAGTGTGGATTTGAGCCTCGTCAAAGTTTACGTTACCCTTTTCGTCCATGTATTTTTTCAGTTCTTCCATGTTTCCCGAATTCACAACTCCAATAAGTGTATCCACCCCTTTTGTGATATATTTTGATATGTACTTGATAGTTTTGCTACTCGCCACATACTCAACATTGATGTGACATTGGAGTGCCAGAAGAAGAAATGGGTTGTATGGTACTACATCACGATTAGTGATGTGTACTTGTTTCTTATTATCAAAGTACTCTTGTCGGATATTTGCGGGACGAGGATAAAGCGGTCTGCCGCAAGGCAACAATCCATAATCGTCTCGATAAGGTTGAGGGAAGTTCTTTTTACAATATGCAGGGTTTTTCTGCCGGCATTGATAATGAGGTTTATTAGAACAAGGTTTATGAATCATAAGTTTAATAACGAGTTCCCGTAACTTAAGTTTGTCGGCATAATCGGGATCAGAATCTTTTGTTTTTTCATCAGGCAGTTCAGGAATTTCAGCTTTTATGTATTCACATATTTCTTTCTCTGTCAATTGTCTGGTCAAAGTGACAAGCAAATGACAATGAACCATTCCTCGTTTTTGAAATTCAATTCTATACCACATAGCGGCAACTTCGCCAAAGATTTTTTTAACTCGAATCAAGTCCACAACCTGTTTGAATTTTTCGTGACACACTCTCGCGACAATGTCTGGATCGTTATCTGCATTTGCTCCGATAAGGTTTTCTTGAATTTCAGGCCAGTTTTCATTACCAGTAATTGTGATAAAGAACGTGGGTTTACCGCAATGCGCGACTATAGCCATGCCGTTATGATACTGTTCTTGACACCAACGATAACTTCCCACGTATGTACGCGGTAAGTACACGAAAGAACCCAATTTTATCTTATAGAAATCAAGTCTGCGCTGAATAGCTTCCATGTATTCATTTCTATTGATTTTGCATAACTCAATTTGTGTTTTAGTTATGCCATGCAAACGAGCAGCTTCAATCCGAGTGTAGTTGAATAAATTGAATAGAGGTGTTATCCTACCCATACCAAGTAACCAATGATTTGTTAAATTTTCGTCGGTGCGACGAGTGCAATATATGAAATGCTCTCGTTGAGATACGAACTGACGCTTTTTAGAACGAGATTTGTTTTCAGTTCCTTCCGTTTCCAGATTCATATCGTCATCATCACTCACATCTGGCTCTGCCTGATCACGAGATGTTTCAAGGGAAACTTTGTCTCTCATCGAAATGTAGGGAACACCGGTTTGATAGAATTGATTGCCGTCAGGAAATAGTAATGGAAAGGTGAGAGGCGTAGCGTTTCTATCGAAGAACGGCATTTCAGAAAATTGTCCACGATGTTTATCATATACGATGGTGCCATGTTGAATTTCTTCGGCGGTTGGAGGTCTTTCCGTACTCGCATAAAGCAAAGCAACGTTATTTGTTGTTGGGAGATTGAGTGTTCCTTCATGTGCGTTTCCAATAAGATACTGATCTCTTTCTTTGCGGTATTGCAAGAAACACATTTGTATATATGTCTGTTCATCTTGACCTGTTTGCAAACGCAATTGTTCTTTCCGACGCTCTGCTTGAAGCATCAAATCGTACATTTGCAAATATGCACGTGTATATGGGTTGTGTTCCTTCATGCACTGTATCAATCCAGTCAAAATATCGTGATCTAAGTCTTTATCCGCCACATCGAAATGTGTTTTTTCAGGAATATAGTAATGTTGCGCAAAAGCAGCACATTCTCTTCCCGATGGTACCAAATGACAAATTCCAGCTCTCATGTTGCCTTGAAGAACGGTTATGGGTTCACCTCGAGGTAAGTTTTGAACCGTGTTAAATGATAGAGAGGCCATAGACAGTAGTTGATTGTATCGGTGCAACATTCTGTAGCACTGTGTCATGGGTTGACGTTGTTCAAGAGTAGGGTTGACCGCGTCGTATAATTTTACAAATTCAGGACGTGTTGTACGTTTAAAGGGTGAATCTTCAATGTGAACTTCCCCATTTTTGCAACACGCACCGTGACTTTCAGTTGCGAAATTATTACTTTTACAAAATTCATGTTTGCAAGGAATCATGGGTCCGAGATGTTGATAGTCAGGAAAATCGTGATACTTACTTGCTGCGTTGAAAAAGTTGTAAGTTTTTCGTTGGTATTTTCCTGTTTTTCGGCTGACATCAGCTTGACGTCGATCGACAATTCTACGTCTTTTAATAATTTCATCATTTTGTGTGAGTTGTGTTGAAATTTTTGATGCATCCATTTGCAGCTGATTATGTTTTTTGTTTGCATTTTGATGAATTTGAGAAGGAAAACCAGTTTGTATAGATGCAGTTTGATAAGAATCTTTGGCAATGAGATTATACATTGCATTCATAGTGTTTTGATTGATAGAATTAGATTCAGATTTCTGAGTATCATCCGTGTTTAGAATGGGTGTAATTGTACCAGTGGTTTGCAATTGTTTTAATGCTTTATTGACTGATGATTTTGTGTTAACTGATTGTTGATTTTGGTTTTGTGCCATAGCAATGATCTTAGCAATTTTATCCTCATCTACAGTTTCTTTTGTTTGCTGTTGACGACGTTTTTTCGCCTTGTCAGAGCCAGACCTACACTGTCTTTTTTTGGTTGGTGTGTTGACGGTGACATTGTCATCGAATCGTGCAGTGATTCCAGACATGACACCATCTTCAGAGTTCAACAAAGACATATTCGAGTTTGAAGGAGCCGTGTGAACCGGAGTTGAGTCTATCATTGATACGTTCGAATTGGATGTAGCCGCGCTCATAGGCTGTGGCATAGGTTCATTGTGGGAAGAGGTAGACTCGATCGAGGATGACAGAGCTGCTCGTTTACGATAAGCTATTAGGTTTTTCTTTTGAGGTGATATGGGCTTCTGATTTTTTACGCGTATCATTGGTATGGCCGGAGGAGGCATGGAAGTAGGAAGCACAGCTGGTGCTTGATTCGGAGAAACCATCCTCGCAGACGCAGGATGAGTTATCGTATGCCTGGACATGGGCGATTGAAACGGCGGAACCTTGATAGGAGCCGTGATAGGAGGCACACTAGGAAGTGCAGGAAACTGCGGCATTCCAATATGTGCAAAAGGAACGAGAGGAGCGGGATTGGGGACAAATGTAGCAACACTGCTGTATGATGGCCCGTTATGCGTCATCATTTGTGGCTGAGGCAGAAGAAAAGGCTGGTGAATGATGCGGCGCCTCGTGTCAAGCTCATTCTGCACATGAGCACGATATGCGGCCACCAAAGCAGGGGTGTGCATTGTGTTGCAGATACCGCGATTGTTTAATAGATTGTCGATGTTTCGAAGAACAAAGAATCCACAAGACTTATAGTCACGTTGCTGATCGCTGCGGAGACTATCGCTGACCTGTGCGGGTACGGATTGACCAGGAATGAGATAAGGAATGAGGAATGTGCGCAGATGGTGGAGGACAGGGTCTGTGTTAGAAATACGAATGCCGCTGAACATGCTGTCCACGTAGAACAGCGTGTTGTTGCGAACATTGTAAATGAACATGTAAAAGTGCCCATCTACACTGAGAGCCGCATTGTAGCGGTGACCAGGAAAGGTGAGAATGGGAAAGATCAGAAAGTTAGGAAAGGGGCTTGTCTCATTGAATTTAGCAAGAAACATGTTCATGTCATTCAACTGGAAACGACTGAGAAAGGCAGTAGGATGACACAGATCAATTTGATCGTATTGCTGCCAATAGTCTACGCTCACAACCCACACGTCACGAGTTATTGCATTGGAAACAATTGACTGACAGATAATGTTGAAATCCTCATTATCCAAGGAAGTTCCGGTATCGGTGTAATTGACAATAGGTCGGAACATCTACATGTTAACTTGAGGTACAATACTGAAAGAAAGCGCACCTCACAAGAAAGCTGATGACCAGAAGACGAGTCGACTGGTCGGAAGGTAGAACAGAGAAAGAATGATGATGCTGTCATTTTTCGAGTCGAGACGACATCTAATTTGTACACACTTAGAATAACCCGCCCACTTCCATGCACAACTCAACTGACGGAAAACGGTTCTTTACTACCACGTCTCCACTTTATTCCACACATTCCGTAAAACATGAAATAGATACAACATGGATAATATGAAAAGATTTATTGATCAAGCAAACCACAACCACAAAACAAGCAAACCAGAACCACAAAACAATCACCAGGATCATTATACATAAATGCACATTTTATAATGAAAACTCAATTGTATCATATATTAATTGCATTATAATTGTCATAAGATGAATTCAATGGAACACATTTAATCTGGAAAAAGTTATATATCAAATAATCTATGACATTTAAGATGATCACCTTGAGGGATATGCGAAGGAGTGAAAGACAATGCCAAGTTATCGTATTTGGAATGTTTTCTGAATGAAAATGTTAGGGTTTATATTATAAAATAGTACCTTAATATACTCATTGTGAAGTTGATGTTGTGATATCATGCATTCTTGATCACATAATGGAACACCGGCATGATTCAGGCGGGCAAAGCGGGTACGATGTATAATCGTCTACCCACTTCTCGCCCTTTGTGGGAGTGCTTGTCTTTGCCCTTGTCTTGGTTCCAATTACGCCGATACGCTTGAGACGGGTCTTCACCATCTTCTGCTTCTTGGGAGTCTTCTGCGCAAGAACGTCCCTTATGTGGTGACTGCCATCGGCGCGCTCAGTCACTGTATCGTTCATGGTAGGAGCGGCAGGGATGTCATCAGAGGGTGCATCAGACGGGATGTTCATGTTATCCTGGTCCTCGATGAATGCGTACGCACGATCCTGACTGTGTCCACTATCACGGATCCAATCGTCTCCATCCTCGAAGTTAAAGTCGTTGTCGTGATCGGTCTCATCGCGGACATGATGAATATCATCTGTGGGATGGTGTATCTCGTGGCGATTGTGGTCGCTCTTAGTCATGAATCGCTCCCTCCATTGCTCTATGTTCACTTTCGGAATTTGGTAATTCTCCAGAGTAGAGTGATTTACACCACTCTTGGGGTTCCCGCGAGACGAACGTTTCTATATTACATATGACGGTTAATTTGGGATACCGCATGAACTTACTCTTTTGGCATTGTAGCTGAGATAGGATCCGTACCGAGCAGACCGCATTCCCCTGTTCCTAAATTCAATTCAATATAAATGAAATGAATTTTTTTCATTACCTGAGGATGACTTGAGCCTTCTCAACATCACCCGATGCGCGAAAATCTACTCGAATGGTTGTGCTGTGAGGGTGGAGACGGTAGGCACACTTGATGTGCGACAAGCCCAACTTCAAGAAGAAGTCCGTCGGGTGTTCGGGAATGTCTTCGATAAATAAATAGGTACGGAATTTTTCATTATACTCACTCAAAGGGACCTTGTAAACGAAAATCGTAGATTTATATACTTCTCTGCCCAGTGCATCGAGTTCTTTAGATATATGAGCTATATCGTCCATAGCTTTTATGATCTAAAAATCGGACATGAATATGACACACAGAACTCTTTAGCAATACTAACTCTAAAAGATGAATATACGTGTATGTCACGCCGACACGTAACGCACACTTTTGTGTGAAAATGAGGAACCGACCTCACCGGACGAGATGGATGGCAGAAAATGACAATGCTTCGATGCTCTTTCGCGACCAACCCACAACGTATTTTTCGATTTAGCATGTTCGATTCGTGAGAAATGAGTTCATTTAGACTCTCAATTTTTCACGTTTTTTTCAGTCTCATGAGAGCAACTCATCTCTCCGATCTCTCTCAACTCGAACTGCAGTACCGATCAGAAAAACAGAGAGAAGGAATTGAAGCACCTATTTTGTAACGTATTGGCAAAAGTTATGTTTTCAATGTAATACAAACAATATTTCAAAGTCAATAAAACATTCTGCCCTGGAGCGGAATCGAACCAACGATCGTGAGATTGTCAGCCGAACGCGCTACCAGCTGAGCTAAGAGAGCGCTGAGATTGCGAGCGGTTAATTCCGTGACCTCTCAAACCTTGCAGAGTGGTGTTGTGAGTGTAATGCGCATTTCGTCAATTCGTCTCTCCGCACCTGTCCACTATCCATTTCACCATGCTGGCATGGACGTTGTGGTGTAGTGGATAATGCGTCTGCCTCATGATCGTGCCTCTCGAGTTCGAATCCGGCGCAGTTGTTCTCACATGTTTTGTCAACACATGCATTGTCATAGTTTTGCTATCACAATGAAACATGCGACATCCTCTATACCGATCGTATCCGATATTCAAACTACCGTACCCGGGTTTGTCATACCGGATATAGAGAAAACAGAGACGACTGCTATTCGAACGTGCTTCACTGTTCTATTTTTTTTAAATTTATTGTGTGTTTGTTTTCTGACGGCGTGCAAAGTACCGTTTACCTAATTAGAAGTACGAGCATGTGAAATTGCCAGTGAGCCTGTCTTTGATTGGCTTTCTCTCGCTCACCGTACCCGAATTTTGAACTGCAGTACCGATCAGGAAAACAGAGAGAACTATTTAAAACACTTATTTTGTTGTGTTCGAAACGTATTGGCAAAACTTATGTTTTCAATGTAATCCAAACAATGTTTCAAAGTCAACAAAACAAACTGCCCCGGAGCGAAATCGAACCAACGATCGTGAGATTGTCAGCCGAACGCGCTACCAGCTGAGCTATGGGTGCGCTGAGATTGCGAGCGGTTAATTCCGTAACGTCTCAAACCTTGCAGAGTGGGCTCATGAGTGCAATGCGCATTTCGTCAATTCGTCTCTCCGCACCTATCCACAATTCATTTGATCATGCTTGCAAGGACGTTGTGGTATAGCGGATAGCGCGTCTGCCTCATGATCGTGCCTCCCGAGTTCGAATCCGGCGCAGTGATTTTCACTTGTTTTGCCAACGCATACAATGTCATATTTTTGCTATCACAATGGAACATGCGAGACATCCTCTATACCGACCGTATCCGATATTCAAACTACCGTACCCGGTTTTGTCGTACCGAATATAGAAAAACAGAGACGACTGCCATTCGAACGTGCTTCACTGTTCTATTTTTTTCAAACTTTTTTTTTGTCTGCTTTCTGACCGCATGCAAAGTACCGTATGCCTAATTTGGACAAAGCTGCAGTGCGAAAATTAGGAGTACTGTACATACAGTACCTTACAGTAAGTGCAGTACCTTAACACTCGCGCACGCACAGCTAACAACTGGACGTGTGCACGTCACTAATCCATCGATAATCGATCGATGTCCCCCCAACAGGGAGAGAGAGAGAGAGAGAGAGAGAGAGAGAGAGAAGACTCCTGCACTCCTCTCCTCCTCCTTCCTCCCCCTCCTACCCCACTCCCTCCAAATTTTCCGCCAAAACATTTGGTATTGCTTTTACGACGGCGTTCAAAGTACCGTATACCTAATACGGACCAAGCTGCAGTACGGAAATTAGGAATACTGTCCATACAGTATTCCTAAGTGAGCGCAGTACACTCGCGCGTGTAGCTAACAACTGGATGTGCGATAGATATTCAATCGATAATCGATCGATGTTCACACACACACACAGAGAGAGAGAAAGAGAGAGAGAGAGAGAAGACTCTTACACTCCTCTTCTTCTTTTTCTCTCTCTCTCTCTCTCTCTCTCTCTCTCTCTCTCCATCTCTCTATCATCCCTCCAACTTTTCCATTACTATTTTCCCACAAACCAACTCAAACAATCCACTTCAAACTTTACTTCACTTCAAACAACAAACAACAAACAAACAAACAAACAAACAAACAAACACTTCAAACTTCAAACTATTTAACTGAACTCAAAACAACCAGGTACGAATACTTTATCCACACAGAACACAATCAATCTGTTTTTAAATCTTGTTGATGTAGCAGTCTTGTTGGTCTTGAGATTGGTAGACACAGAGCGTGGTAGATTCGTCACGTGGTATAGTCCAGTCCATTGGAGACGGCGCACATAAATGATTGGATTATTGAGGTTTGAGAAAGAGAGATTAGGGAATCAGACAGAGTGAAAACGCACCTCATAACGCCGTCATATGGTCCAGCCGGGCACTGAAAACGGATACTGGAACACGTTATAGGCTGAAATGAGTAAAAGTGAACTACGGAATTTAGGATTACGGTACGTACTAATCGATAATCGATCAATGGAAAGGGGCAAAAGTGAGTGAATATGCAACGATGCAGGGGAAGGAGAGAAAGAGGACGACCCTCGCCAAACGAGAGCCGTCTCCCAATCTCTCCCACCCCCGATATCGTTCAAATCTACAGTCGGTACGAAACTACTGTAATCTACAGTAACCCTGACCCACATCTCTTTCGTGCTGCTCCCCGGAGAGAATGGCGATGTCGGCGGCCACCAGACAGAGCAGTAGATGCGAGTGAGAGTCTGGAACGGTGACGTCAATATCAATCGACAACATGTTGATTATTAATCGATAATCAACAGAGAGGAAGAGAGAGCGAGAGAGAGAGAGAGCGAGAGAGAGAGAGAGAGAGAGAGAGAGAGAGAGAGAGAGAGAGAGATCCTCACCTCTCTGGTCTGCATTGCGACTCCTCCCCGGCGGCAGGTGCTAGTGGCCATCCAACGGCTGCGGCAGGTGCAGCAGGGGCAGCAGCACACGGCCCGGCTGCAGGGGCAGCAGCACACGGCCCGGCTGCAGGGGCAGCAGCACACGGCCCGGCTGCAGGGGCAGCAGCACACGGCCCGGCTGCAGGGGCAGCAGCACACGGCCCGGCTGCAGGGACAGCAGCATCCGGCCCGGCTGCAGGGGCAGCAGCATCCGGCCCGGCTGCAGGGGCAGCAGCACACGGCCCGGCTGCAGGGGCAGCAGCATCCTCCCGGCCCGGCAGCAGGGGCAGCCTCCCGGTCCGGCAGCAGGGCAGCAGAATCCTCCCGGCCCGGCAGCAGGGGCAGCAGAACCCGGCCCGGCAGCAGCAGCACCTGAACGGACAATCATTGCGTACCTGGCAACCGACCTCCCTCCACCACCGCCGCCGCATCGACTGACCCTCACAGCCGTCGTCATTTCTTACGTCGACTCACGCCACGCCCACTTTGTCTGTCGCATACGGCCGCCCTGTCTGGCGCATACGCTGTCCGTCTGGCGCCACCGTCTACGGCCGAACGGTGCACGCTAAGCGCGCTATTTTATGGAGATGAAAAATAATGAGATGGAAATGAGATTTGGGCGGAAAAAATCGCCCTCCTATTCTCAAGTAATCTATGACTAGCATTAACGAATAGTGAGTCAAATGGAGCATGCTTCTGAGGGGGCGGCGCTCGTACTACCGTATGCTCGCCGCTGCGCGACTCGCTCGGGGAGCGACGGGAGAGACGCGCGTGCTCGCCGCTGCGCGGCTCGCTCAGCGTACTGTAGCTACCGCAGTATGCCTGTAGCGACAGTCGCGCAGTTGGCGTCGCGCGCGCACTTTCGCCTCTCGTAGTTGGGTTTTTTGCGGAAAATTTGCGATTCCCGACGCTTTCTCTCGGCAACTTTTGCGTTATGCGACGTTCAAATAAAGGAATTACGCTTCTCGAATTACTCTCCGGACCGCCACCATCTCCTGGTCATTCGAAATTGCGTGCAAGAACGGTGGGGTGCTACAACAACAACAGCTACAACCTTGTTGGATAGTTTGACTATCGTTATGAAAGCGTGCAATACCAGTTCAATTAAAAAAACGTTCTGTTGAAACTTATCGGCAAAATGTATGCTTTCAAAACGTTTTGTCGACTTCCAAACTATGTTTAAAAGTCAACAAAAAGATTTGCCCATGAGCGGAATCGAACCAACGATCGTGAGATTGTCAGCCGAACGCGCTACCAGCTGAGCTACGAGTGCGCTGAGATTGCGAGCGGTTAATTCCGTAACGTCTCAAAGCTTGCAGAGTGGCCTCATGAGTGCAATGCGCATTTCGTCAATTCGTCTCTCCGCACCTATCCACTATCCATTTTACCATGCTGGCATGGGCGTTGTGGTATAGTGGATAGCGCGTCTGCCTCATGATCGTGCATCCCGAGTTCGAATCCGGCGCAGTGATTCTCACATGTTTTGCCAACACACGCATTGTCATAGTTTTGCTATCACAATGGAACATGCGACATCCTCTATACCGACCGATATTCAAACTACCGTACCCGGGTTTGTCGTACCGGATATAAAGAAAACAGAAGCGACTGCTATTCGAACGTGCTTCACTGTTCCATTTTTTTAAAATTATTGTGTATGTTTTCTAACGGCGTGCAAAGTACCGTATACCTAATTAGAAGTACGAGCATGTGAAATTGCCAGTGAGCCTGTCTTTGATTGGTTTTCTCTCGCTCACCGTACCCGAAATTTGAACTGCAGTACCATCAGAGAAACAGAAAGAACGATTCGAAACACTTATTTTGTTGTGTTTGAAACGTATTGGCAAAACTCATGTTTTCAATGTAATCCAAACAATGTTTCAAAATCAACAAAACAATCTGCCCCGGAGCGGAATCGAACCAACGATCGTGAGATTGTCAGCCGAATGCGCTACCAGCTGAGCTATGAGTGCGCTGAGATCGCGAGCGGTTAATTCCGTGACGTCTCAAACCTTGCAGAGTGGTCTCATGAGTGCAATGCGCATCCACGCGATCATCTCTCCGCACCTATCCACTATCCATTTTACCATGCTGGCATGGGCGTTGTGGTGTAGTGGATAGCGCGTCTGCCTCATGATCGCGCCTCCCGAGTTCGAATCCGGCGCAGTGATTTTCACATGTTTTACTAATACACGTGATGCCATTTTTTTCTATCACAATGGAACATGCGAGACATCCTCTATACCGAACGATATTCAAACTACCGTACCCGGGTTTGTCGTGCCGGATATAGAAAAAACATCGACGTGAAGAAATGAACAACAAAAGCAACCGCGCTTCCATAGTGTTTCGTCGTACACACCACGGTGTCGCACGGTGATGCACGGATGACGTGCAGTAAGTCAGCTGTGCCTGCGTGGTTTTTGTTTGTTGGTTCATTTTGTTTTGTTTTCACAATATGATTCGTGTAGTAAAGTGTTTGATATCATTTGTTATTACTATCTTCACGTGCTATATGTGTTTGTTTCGCTTGCCGCACTTGTTTCGTATTGTTTTCGTTCATGTTGTATTTTCTATTATCTTTGAATTTCCTTGTTGTTGTTTTGTAATGTATGCTCGTTTATCAGTCCGCAACGTGTTCTACATTTATGATATTATTTGTTGCAGGGCGCAGCGCCACCAGCCACCTCACAGTCCGTTCCAGGTGGGTATTGATCACCATTTTTCATGTATTGTTAAAATATGTTTCACCTTTTTTAGGGGTTTGTATATGAAAGTGTATTTCTTTCAGGTGTTAGATGCCAAGACCGGCCTGGTCAAGAACTACGGAGTGTGATACAACGAGGAGGAGCGAGCCGAGTCGGAGGAGGAGCGAGCCGATCCGGAGTAGGAGCGAGCCGAGCGGCAGGAGCGAGCCGGGAGGAGCAGTGCTGAGCTGCGAGGTGGGGAGGACTCTCTCTCTCTCCCTCTCTCTCTCTCTCTCTCTCTCTCTCTCTCTCTCTCTCTTTTACTCGATCGATATCGGGGGTGGGAGTGTTTGGGAGATGGTTTTCGTTGGCGAGGGCCGTCCCCAATCACTCTTTCCTCTAAATCGTTCGATTAGCACGCATCCTACCTCTCTTCCCGTTATCTCCCTTTCTCTCTCTCTCTCTCTCTCTCTCCATCTTTCCCTCTTTATGTCTATTTTTTCAGCAGTGATTATTAATCGATTGAGTATGTATTCGTTGTTGTATTGTTCAATGTCAATAAACCCACGCTGGCATGGGCGTTGTGGTGTAGTGGATTGTGCGTCTGCCTCATGATCGTGCCTCCCGAGTTCGAATCCGGCGCAGTGATTTTCACATGTTTTGCCAACACATGCAATGTCATAGTTTTGCTATCACAATGGAACATGCGACATCCGCTATACCGACCGTATCCGATATTCAAACTACCGTACCCGGGTTTGTCGTACCGGATATAGAAAAACAGAGACGACTGCCATTCGAACGTGCTTCACTGTTCTATTTTTTTTCAAACTTATTTTGTGTCTGTCTGCTTTCTGACCGCATGCAAAGTACCGTATGCCTAATTTGGACAAAGCTGCAGTGCGAAAATTAGGAGTACTGTACATACAGTACCTTACAGTAAGTGCAGTACCTTAACACTCGCGCACGCACAGCTAACAACTGGACGTGTGCACGTCACTAATCCATCGATAATCGATCGATATCCCCCCAACAGGGAGAGAGAGAGAGAGAGAGAGAGAGAAGACTCCTGCACTTCTCTCCTCCTCCTTCCTCCCCCTCCTACCCCACTCCCTCCAAATTTTCCGCAAAAACATTTGGTATTGGTTTTACGACGGCGTTCAAAGTACCGTATACCTAATACGGACCAAGCTGCAGTACGGAAATTAGGAATACTGTCCATACAGTATTCCTAAGTGAGCGCAGCACGCGCGAGTGTCGCAGCACGCGCAAACAACTTGATGTGCACTCCTCACACTTCTCCTCTCTCTCTCTCTCTCTCTCTCTCTCTCTCTCTCTCTCTCTCTCTCTCTTTCTACAGTATCATAATCCAAAAACAGTTGAGTAGGAGAAAGAAAAGAAGGAGAGAGAGAGAAAGAGAGAGATGGATGGAAAGAGAGGGAGAGGGAGAGGAACGGAGTGGGGGAGAGAGAGAGAGAGAGAGAGAGAGAGAGAGAGAGAGAGAAAGAGACTCAACAACTTTTTCAACAAAAACAACAACAACAACCAAACAACAACAACAACAAACAACAACAACTCAAGTTTCAACTCAACAATCCCAAAAACCAACTATGAATCAGTCCACTGCCAATACCACTACTGCCACATCTCAAACAACCTCGAAACAACATGGTACAAATGGATTTATTGACATTGAGAAATACAACAACGAATACATATTCAATCGATTAATAATCACTGCTGAAATAATAGACATAAAGAGGGAAAGATGGAGAGAGAGAGAGAGAGAGAGAGAGAGAGGGGGGGAGAGAACGGGAAGAGAGGTAGGATGCGTGAAAATCGAAAGATTCAGAGGAAAGAGTGAGTGGGGACGGCCCTCGCCAACGAGAACCACCTCCCACTCAATCCCACCCCCGATATCGATCGAGTAAAGAGAGAGAAAGAGAGAGAGAGAGAGAGAGAGAGAGAGAGAGAGAGAGACCTCCCCACCTCGCAGCTCCCAAACGGCTCCTCCCAGCTCGCTCCTCCCGCCTCCCGCTCGGCTCGCTCGGCTCCTCCTCCCGCCCGCTCCCGCTCCTCCAGCTGCTCCCGCTCCTCCAGCTGCTCCAGCTGCCCCCGCTCCCGCTCCCGCTCCTCCCGCTCGGCTCGCTCGGCTCCTCCTCCCGCCCGCTCCCGCTCCTCCAGCTGCTCCCGCTCCCGCTCCCGCTCCTTCCGCCGCTCCTCCCGCCGCTCCTCCCGCTAGGATCGCTCGGCTCCTCCTCCCGCCAGCTCCCGCTCCTCCAGCTGCTCCCGCTCCCGCTCCTCCAGCTGCTCCCGCTCCCGCTCCTCCAGCTGCTCCCGCTCCCGCTCCTCCAGCTGCTCCCGCTCCCGCTCCTCCAGCTCCCGCTCCCGCTCCTCCCGCCCGCTCCCGCTCCTCCAGCTGCTCCCGCTCCCGCTCCTCCCGCTCCGCTCCGGCGGCGGCGGCTCAACCAAGGCAACCGCCTAGGATGACCGCCGCCGTGTCGACTGACCCCCTCGACGCCGTCATTCCTTACGTCCACCCTTTGGCCACGCCCACTTCATTATGCCGGCATGCAAATGAGGCGTTCCCGCCACCGCGCAGTGGCACAGGCTAAGATATACTAATTTATGGTAAATAAGGGCTGCGGAGAAAATCGCCTTGCCACTCTCAAGTATACCAATGACTAGCCTGGGAGTGGCCATGTTTTTGCTTTGGAGGGAGTGGAAATTTATCTTTGCTTTTGTTTTACCTCCAAGGGGGGGCTGCCGCCCCCCCTTGGACCCCCCCCCCCCCCCCGCCGAGGGGGCTCCGCCCCCCTCGACCCCCCGCTTCTTCTCTCTTTTTTTATTGCATCGGGGGGCTGCCGCCCCCCGCACCCCCCGCTTTTTTCTCTCTATTTTTGGTTACATCGGGGGGCTGCCGCCCCCCGCACCCCCCGCTTCTTTCTCTTTTTATTGGTTGCATCGGGGGGCTGCCGCCCCCCGCACCCCTCGCTTTTGGGTTGAGGGAGTGAAAATGAGAGAGGAAAGGCTTTAAAACTTGTGCAAAAATCATAAAGACATGGGCAAAAACGTTTGGGAGCAGCGGGATTCGAACCACGGACACTCACTTGACACGCCCGCATCATAGCCACTACACTATCCGGGAGACGTTCTCATGCGCTCAAAACCCATTCACTATCCTTCTGACACTTGTCGAAAGAAAGCAAAATATTCCGAGCCAGACGGGATTCGAACCCGGGACCGTCTGCTTGACAGGCTGACGCTCTACCGCCTGAGCAATTAGTAGCTACGCGCTGCCTCCCGCAAAGCCCGCACTCGTCTCGGCCCGCTCGGTCGCATACACAATACACAGAAATCACTTGCAATCAATCGATATCAATAGATATCTAATCGATATCAAGCAGCGACGTATTGCAATCACGTGTCTAATCACTTTACCACATGTTCCATCCATCGTAGCTTCGATTCCGAAAGCGCACAGCCTATTCAACGCCTATTCACACCCATTCACACGCTATCGCCCCGACGCGCGCTGTCCTCATCGCTCTCTCGCGCTCTGCTCACACAAGCCCAAGTGGTGTAGTGGTCTAAGGCGCACGGGCGCGCCTCGATATGCCGCACCCACGGGTTCGATCCCGGTACGGGCAGAGGATTTTGCTGACATCTCAGCATCGTCCTCGGTCCCCTTGTACCATTACATCATCTGGAAATTTGCATATATGCAAATGAAGCTTATAGTCGCGTTCCGGAGAAATTTTCCTTACGATATACTATAGGTAGGAGACTAGCCTGGGAGAGGGAGTGGATACAAGTTTTGGAATGAAAAGTGGTTTTGTTTAGCGAAAGAAATCGAAGTTCTGAAAAAATGGTCTCAACTTTTTTTACCTCAAGGGGGGGCTGCCGCCCCCCCTTGGACCCCCCCGCCGAGGGGGGCTCCGCCCCCCCTCGACCCCCCCTCTATACAGTTCTATATTCTTCCTGCTATGCGTCCGATACATCAAAGTGCGATATCGAGGGTTGCGGTAGTTTTCATATCCGAGGCATTGGATAAGCGAGTGGTTGAGGGAGTGGTTGAGGGAGTGGTTGAGGGAGCGGTTGAGGGAGTGGTTGAGGGAGTGGTTGAAGGAGTGGTTGAGGGAGTGATTGAGGGAGTGGTTGCGGGAGTGGTTGAGGGAGTGGACCCCCCTCCCACACCTTCCAGTACAGTCTGCTGTGCGTCCGATGCGTCAACGGGGTGCTGCTCGAGGAGGATAAAACACGACCAAACAGTAAAAAAAAGTCACAATCATTCTGAATCAATCCCAAATCCATTATCAATACCGTACCCCGCAACCCACCATCACAATCACATCATAACAACAAGTGAGCGAAAGAGAGTTTTATTTGTTCCATTAAACTACAACACAATTTATGTTTCAATACTACAAATACACATCAATATTCTAGTCAATTAATGTGAACAAATAAATAAAATGAGGGTCTACCTTAAATCGACGAGAGTGCGTCCGCGTCCGACGTCCCCAGCGACGACGCCTCACACGAGCAGGGAGCAGGACAGGGGAGCCTAGAACAACATGTGACGATAGCTCACAAAATGGAAAAAACAATAAAATATAATTTACAACATACCTTGAACTCGGTGACGACGGGTCAGCAGACCGGCAGCTCGTCCCCGTAGACGAAAGACTGCAACAATTTGTATAAAACAACAACTGAAGTACAACACAAAGCAATTTAGTAATTAATTTAACATAAAACTATATGAGACATATCAAAAACCCAAACACACCTTGAACACGATGGCGTCGATGCGGCAGAAGAAGCGGCCGATTGAAGAGGTGTTTCTCTGAAAGACATTGTATTGTACATAGTACAACGATCACAAACAACGACATAAGAAGAACACAGTACAATGATCATAGTGAAACGTAAACAAAAATAAATGAATAACACGCACCTTGAACGCCTCGGTTCCGTCGCCGCACGACGTAGCTTGCTTGTCCAACTTTGATCACCCTGAAACAAATAATAATAAACATGTAGAACACGTTGCCAACTAATAAAACAACAACGCAATACAAAACAACAACAAAATCAACGAAATTCAAAAACATTCGAAATTGCATGATGTGCGAAAACGCGACTAAACGAGTGCGACACGCAATACAAACGCTAACAGCACGTCAAATTGGTATCGACAAAAAATATAAAACACATTGCAACACGAATCATATTATAAAAACATCGAAAAACAAAGAAATAAACAAAAACACGCACGCCCAGCTGATTGAATTGTCATCATCACTGTGCTACACCATACACACCGCACAACGAAACACGATGTTTTTGCGAAACGCGTTTCAAGCGATTATTTTGATATTAAACGCATATCAAAGAGACAAAACGTGATTAGAACAAAAGAATATAATAAAAAGAAAATATTGAAACATACAAAACATGCCCACAACGCATACCCGCTTCATTACAGTCGATTGCACGCACCAACCAATTAAAACCCGTGCACTGATGCGTTTAATCACTATTAATCAATCGATATCAATGCAAAACGTATTCGATACACATGCCCAATCACTCCCCAACACTTTCCACGCATTGTTCCCTTGCGCAATCATCGATATCATTCGCAATCACCCATTCACACACACACACACGTGCGCTATCGCAGGCCACGCCCCCTCGCTGCATCCTCATTGCTCTCTCGCGCTCTGCTCGCACAAGCCCAAGTGGTGTAGTGGTCTAAGGCGCACGGGCGCGCCTACACTCGCCGCACTCGCGGGTTCGAATCCCGGCGCGGGCAAAGGATTTTGCTGACATCTCAGCATCATCACGAGTCCTCCAGCCATTACAAAAGTCACAAAAATATGCAAATGAAGCTTATAGTGGCGTCACAGAGAAATTTCCCTTGCTATATACTATAGGTAGGAGACTAGCCTGGGAGAGGGAGTGGATACAAGTTTTGGAATGAAAAGTGGTTTTGTTTAGCGAAAGAAATCGAAGTTCTGAAAAAATGGTCTCAACTTTTTTTACCTCAAGGGGGGGCTGCCGCCCCCCCTTGGACCCCCCCGCCGAGGGGGGCTCCGCCCCCCCTCGACCCCCCCTCTATACAGTTCTATATTCTTCCTGCTATGCGTCCGATACATCAAAGTGCGATATCGAGGGTTGCGGTAGTTTTCATATCCGAGGCATTGGATAAGCGAGTGGTTGAGGGAGTGGTTGAGGGAGTGGTTGAGGGAGCGGTTGAGGGAGTGGTTGAGGGAGTGGTTGAAGGAGTGGTTGAGGGAGTGATTGAGGGAGTGGTTGCGGGAGTGGTTGAGGGAGTGGACCCCCCTCCCACACCTTCCAGTACAGTCTGCTGTGCGTCCGATGCGTCAACGGGGTGCTGCTCGAGGAGGATAAAACACGACCAAACAGTAAAAAAAAGTCACAATCATTCTGAATCAATCCCAAATCCATTATCAATACCGTACCCCGCAACCCACCATCACAATCACATCATAACAACAAGTGAGCGAAAGAGAGTTTTATTTGTTCCATTAAACTACAACACAATTTATGTTTCAATACTACAAATACACATCAATATTCTAGTCAATTAATGTAAACAAATAAATAAAATGAGGGTCTACCTTAAATCGACGAGAGTGCGTCCGCGTCCGACGTCCCCAGCGACGACGCCTCACACGAGCAGGGAGCAGGACAGGGGAGCCTAGAACAACATGTGACGATAGCTCACAAAATGGAAAAAACAATAAAATATAATTTACAACATACCTTGAACTCGGTGACGACGGGTCAGCAGACCGGCAGCTCGTCCCCGTAGACGAAAGACTGCAACAATTTGTATAAAACAACAACTGAAGTACAACACAAAGCAATTTAGTAATTAATTTAACATAAAACTATATGAGACATATCAAAAACCCAAACACACCTTGAACACGATGGCGTCGATGCGGCAGAAGAAGCGGCCGATTGAAGAGGTGTTTCTCTGAAAGACATTGTATTGTACATAGTACAACGATCACAAACAACGACATAAGAAGAACACAGTACAATGATCATAGTGAAACGTAAACAAAAATAAATGAATAACACGCACCTTGAACGCCTCGGTTCCGTCGCCGCACGACGTAGCTTGCTTGTCCAACTTTGATCACCCTGAAACAAATAATAATAAACATGTAGAACACGTTGCCAACTAATAAAACAACAACGCAATACAAAACAACAACAAAATCAACGAAATTCAAAAACATTCGAAATTGCATGATGTGCGAAAACGCGACTAAACGAGTGCGACACGCAATACAAACGCTAACAGCACGTCAAATTGGTATCGACAAAAAATATAAAACACATTGCAACACGAATCATATTATAAAAACATCGAAAAACAAAGAAATAAACAAAAACACGCACGCCCAGCTGATTGAATTGTCATCATCACTGTGCTACACCATACACACCGCACAACGAAACACGATGTTTTTGCGAAACGCGTTTCAAGCGATTATTTTGATATTAAACGCATATCAAAGAGACAAAACGTGATTAGAACAAAAGAATATAATAAAAAGAAAATATTGAAACATACAAAACATGCCCACAACGCATACCCGCTTCATTACAGTCGATCGCACGCACCAACCAATTAAAACCCGTGCACTGATGCGTTTAATCACTATTAATCAATCGATATCAATGCAAAACGTATTCGATACACATGCCCAATCACTCCCCAACACTTTCCACGCATTGTTCCCTTGCGCAATCATCGATATCATTCGCAATCACCCATTCACACACACACACACGTGCGCTATCGCAGGCCACGCCCCCTCGCTGCATCCTCATTGCTCTCTCGCGCTCTGCTCGCACAAGCCCAAGTGGTGTAGTGGTCTAAGGCGCACGGGCGCGCCTACACTCGCCGCACTCGCGGGTTCGAATCCCGGCGCGGGCAAAGGATTTTGCTGACATCTCAGCATCATCACGAGTCCTCCAGCCATTACAAAAGTCACAAAAATATGCAAATGAAGCTTATAGTGGCGTCACAGAGAAATTTCCCTTGCTATATACTATAGGTAGGAGACTAGCCTGGGAGTGGCAATGAGTTTTTGTTTGGAGTGAAAATACTATTCTTGAAATTTAAAAAAAACAAATTTGAAAATTCATCAAAACTTTTTTTTATCTCAAGGGGGGGCTGCCGCCCCCCCTTGGACCCCCCCGCCGAGGGGGGCTCCGCCCCCCCTCGACCCCCCCCTCTATTCACATATTCCAACGCCCTGCTATTCTGCCGTTTCGTCAAAGTGCATTATCGCGGTTTGAGGTAGTTTTCATACCCGAGGAAGAGGATAAGCGAGTGGTTGAGGGAGTGGTTGAGGGAGTGGTTGAGGGAGTGGTTGAGGGAGTGGTTGAGGGAGTGGTTGAGGGAGTGGTTGAGGGAGTGGTTGAGGGAGTGGTTAAGGGAGTGGTTGAGGAGTGGTTGAGGGAGTGGACCCCCCTGCCCCCCCCTTCGAGTGAATCGTACAGTCTGCTGTGCGTCCGATGCGTCAACGGGGTGCTGCTCGAGGAGGATAAAACACGACCAAACAGTAAAATAACAAAAATCACAATCATTCTGAATCAATCCCAAATCCATTACCAATACCGTACCCCGCAACCCACCATCACAATCATATCATAACAACAAGTGAGCTAAAGAGAGTTTTATTTGGTCCATTAAACTACAACACAACGTATGTTTCGATACTACAAATACACATCAAAATTCTAGTCAATTAATGTAAACAAATTAATAAAATGAGCGTCTACCTTGAACCGTCGAGAGTGCGTCCGCGTTCGACTTGAGCTTCTTCTTCTTCTAGTCCAGCGACGACGCCCCACACGAGCAGGGAGCAGAACAGGGGAGCCTTGAACAACATGTGACGATAGCTCACAAATTGGAAAAAAAAACAATAAAATATAATATACAACATACCTTGAACACGATGGCGTCGATGCGGCAGAAGAAGCGGCCGATTGGAGAGGTGTTGCTCTGAAAGACACTGTATTGTGCATAGTACAACGATCACAAACATACGACATAAGAAGAACACAGTGCAAAGATCATAGTGAAACGTAAACAAAAATAAATGAATAACACGCACCTTGAACGCCTCGGTTCCGTTGCCGCACGACGCAGCCGGCTTGTCCAACTTTGATCACCCTGAAATGAATAATAATAAACATGTAGAACACGTTGCGAACTAATAAAACAACAACGCAATACAAAACAACAACAAAATCAACGAAATTCAAAAACATTCGAAATTGCATGATGTGCGAAAACGCGACTAAACGAGTGCGACACGCAATACAAACGCATACAGCACGTCAAATTGGTATCGACCAAAATTATAAAACACATTACAACACAAATTACATAATAAAACATCGCAAAACAAAGAAATAAACAAATCACGCACGCACAGCTGTTTGAATTGTCATCATCGTGCATGGGTGCTACACCATACACACCGCACAACGAAACACGATGTTATTGCGAAACGCGTTTCAAGCGATTATTTTGATATTAAACGCATATCAAAGTGACAAAACGCGATTAGAACAAAAGAATATAATAAAAAGAAAAAATTGAAACAAACAAAACATGTCCACGACGCATACCCGCTTCATTACAGCCGATTGCACGCACCAACCCATTAAAACCCATGCATTTGATATGTTTAATCACTATTAATCAATCGATATCAATGCAAAACGTATTCATTACATCAGCCCAATCACTCCCCAACACTTTGCACACATTGTCCTCTTCATCCTCGTTGCGCAATCATCGATATCATTCGCCATCACCCATTCACACTCACACGCTATCGCAGGCCACGCCCCCTCGCTGCCACCTCATTGCTCTCTCGCGCACTGCTCACACAAGCCCAAGTGGTGTAGTGGTCTAAGGCGCACGGGCGCGCCTACACTCGCCGCACTCGCGGGTTCGAATCCCGGCGCGGGCAAAGGATTTTGCTGACATCTCAGCATCATCACGAGTCCATCAGCCATTACAAAAGTCGCCGTAATATGCAAATGAAGCTTATAGTGGCGTCACAGAGAAATTTCCCTTGCCATATACTATAGGTAGGAGACTAGCCTGGGAGTGGC
This sequence comes from Rhabditoides inermis, assembly GCA_963966185.1. Lineage (NCBI taxonomy): Eukaryota > Metazoa > Nematoda > Chromadorea > Rhabditida > Rhabditidae > Rhabditoides > Rhabditoides inermis. Next base: position 223,659 of record CAWZYM010000418.1, read on the forward strand.
CATGTTTTTGCTTTAGAGGGAGTGGAAGTATATAAATTTTATTTGGTTGTGAAAAAGTTTTGAAAATTTTCTAAAAACTTTTTTTCACCTCAAGGGGGGGCTGCCGCCCCCCCTTGGACCCCCCCGCCGAGGGGGGCTCCGCCCCCCCTCGACCCCCCCTTTCTTCTTTCTTTTTATTGCATCGGGGGGCTGCCGCCCCCCGCACCCCCCGCTTTTGGATTGAGGGAGTGGAAAAAGGAGAGGAGAGGCTTTAAAACTTGTGCAAACTTCATAAAAGGCATGGGCAAAACATTTGGGAGCAGCGGGATTCGAAACCCGGACACTCACTTACGGCGCCCGCATCATAGCCACTACACTACCCGGGACACGTATTCATGTGCTTAAAACCCATTCACTATCCTTCTGACACTTGTCGAAAGAAAGCAAATTATTCTGAGCCAGACGGGATTCGAACCCGGCACCGTCTGCTTGAAATGCGGACGCTCTACCGCCTGAGCAATAGTGGCTACGCGCAGCCTCCCGCAAAGCCCGCACTCGTCTCTGCCCGCTCGGTCACATACACAATACACAGAAATCACTTGCAATCAATCGATATCAATCGATATCTAATCGATATCAAGCATTGACGTATTGCAATAACGTGTCTAAATAGTTTACCACATGTTCCATCCATTATAGCATCGATTGTACCAGCACACACCCTATTCAACGCCTATTCACACCCATTCACACGCTATCGCCCCGACGCGCGCTGTCCTCATCGCTCTCTCGCACAGTGCACGCACAAGCCCAAGTGGTGTAGTGGTCTAAGGCGCACGGGCGCGCCTCGATCTGCCGCACCCACGGGTTCGAATCCCGGTACGGGCAGAGGATTTTGCTGACATCTCAGCATCGTCCTCGGTCCCCTTGTACCATTACATGATCGAGAAATTTGCATATATGCAAATTGCGCTTATAGTCGCGTCACGGAGAAATTTTCCTTACGATATACTATAGGATGGGAGACTAGCCTGGGAGTGGCCATGTTTTTGCTTTAGAGGGAGTGGAAGTATATAAATTTTATTTGGTTGTGAAAAAGTTTTGAAAATTTTCTAAAAACTTTTTTTCACCTCAAGGGGGGGCTGCCGCCCCCCCTTGGACCCCCCCGCCGAGGGGGGCTCCGCCCCCCCTCGACCCCCCCTTTCTTCTTTCTTTTTATTGCATCGGGGGGCTGCCGCCCCCCGCACCCCCCGCTTTTGGATTGAGGGAGTGGAAAAAGGAGAGGAGAGGCTTTAAAACTTGTGCAAACTTCATAAAAGGCATGGGCAAAACATTTGGGAGCAGCGGGATTCGAAACCCGGACACTCACTTACGGCGCCCGCATCATAGCCACTACACTACCCGGGACACGTATTCATGTGCTCAAAACCCATTCACTATCCTTCTGACACTTGTCGAAAGAAAGCAAATTATTCTGAGCCAGACGGGATTCGAACCCGGCACCGTCTGCTTGAAATGCGGACGCTCTACCGCCTGAGCAATAGTGGCTACGCGCAGCCTCCCGCAAAGCCCGCACTCGTCTCTGCCCGCTCGGTCACATACACAATACACAGAAATCACTTGCAATCAATCGATATCAATCGATATCTAATCGATATCAAGCATTGACGTATTGCAATAACGTGTCTAAATAGTTTACCACATGTTCCATCCATTATAGCATCGATTGTACCAGCACACACCCTATTCAACGCCTATTCACACCCATTCACACGCTATCGCCCCGACGCGCGCTGTCCTCATCGCTCTCTCGCACAGTGCACGCACAAGCCCAAGTGGTGTAGTGGTCTAAGGCGCACGGGCGCGCCTCGATCTGCCGCACCCACGGGTTCGAATCCCGGTACGGGCAGAGGATTTTGCTGACATCTCAGCATCGTCCTCGGTCCCCTTGTACCATTACATGATCGAGAAATTTGCATATATGCAAATTGCGCTTATGGTCGCGTCACGGAGAAATTCGGCTTACGATATACTTTAGATAGAGACTAGCCTGGGAGTGGCCATGTTTTTGCTTTAGAGGGAGTGGAAGTATATAAATTTTATTTAGTTGTGAAAATTTTTTGAAAATTTCCTAAAAACTTTTTTTTACCTCAAGGGGGGGCTGCCGCCCCCCCTTGGACCCCCCCGCCGAGGGGGCTCCGCCCCCCTCGACCCCCCCCCCCCCCCGCTTCTTCTCTCTTTTTTGGTTGCATCGGGGGGCTGCCGCCCCCCGCACCCCCCGCTTCTTCTCTCTTTTTTGGTTGCATCGGGAGGCTGCCGCCCCCCGCACCTCCCGCTTTTGGGTTGAGGGAGTGAAAAAATGTAGTGGAAACTCTTTTAAAATAGTGCAAAAATCATAAAGACATGGGCAAAAACATTTGGGAGCAGCGGGATTCGAACTCCGGACACTCACTTGATACGCCCGCATCATAGCCACTACACTATCCGGGAGACGTTCTCATGCGCTTAAAACCCATTCACTATCCTTCTGACACTTGTCTAAAGAAAGCAAAATATTCTGAGCCAGACGGGATTCGAACCCGGCACGGTCTGCTTGACATGCGGACGCTCTACCGCCTGAGCATTAGTGGCTACGCGCAGCCTCCCGCAAAGCCCGCACTCGTCTCGGCCCGCTCGGTCACATACACAATACACAGAAATCACTTGCAATCAATCGATATCAATCGATATCTAATCGATATCAAGCAGTGACGTATTGCAATAACGTGTCTAAATAGTTTACCACATGTTCCATCCATTATAGCATCGATTGTACCAGCACACAGCCTATTCAACGTCTATTCACACTCATTCACACGCTATCGCCCGACGCGCGCTGTCCTCATCGCTCTCTCGCGCTCTGCTCACACAAGCCCAAGTGGTGTAGTGGTCTAAGGCGCACGGGCGCGCCTCGATATGCCGCACCCACGGGTTCGATCCCGGTACGGGCAGAGGATTTTGCTGACATCTCGGCATCGTCCTCGGTCCCCTTGTACCATTACATGATCGAGAAATTTGCATATATGCAAATTGCGCTTATGGTCGCGTCACGGAGAAATTCGGCTTACGATATACTTTAGATAGAGACTAGCCTGGGAGTGGCAATGAGTTTTTGTTTGGAGTGAAAATACTATTCTTGAAATTTAAAAAACAAATTTGAAAATTCATCAAAACTTTTTTTTATCTCAAGGGGGGGCTGCCGCCCCCCCTTGGACCCCCCCGCCGAGGGGGGCTCTGCCCCCCCTCGAACCTGCGAGTGGTCTAAGGCGCACGGGCGCGCCTACACCCCCTGCTATTCTGCCGTTTCGTCAAAGTGCATTATCGCGGTTTGAGGTAGTTTTCATACCCGAGGAAGAGGATAAGCGAGTGGTTGAGGGAGTGGTTGAGGGAGTGGTTGAGGGAGTGGTTAAGGGAGTGGTTGAGGAGTGGTTGAGGGAGTGGACCCCCCTGCCCCCCCTTCGAGTGAATCGTACAGTCTGCTGTGCGTCCGATGCGTCAACGGGGTGCTGCTCGAGGAGGATAAAACACGACCAAACAGTAAAATAACAAAAATCACAATCATTCTGAATCAATCCCAAATCCATTACCAATACCGTACCCCGCTGTTTGAATTGTCATCATCACTGTGCTACACCATACACCGCACAACGAAACACGATGTTTTTGCGAAACGCGTTTCAAGCGATTATTTTGATATTAAACGCATATCAAAGTGACAAAACGCGATTAGAACAAAAAAATATAATAAAAAGAAAATGTTGAAACAAACAAAACATGTCCACGACGCATACCCGCTTCATTAAAGCCGATTGCACGCACCAACCCATTAAAACCCGTGCATTTGATATGTTTAATCACTATTAATCAATCGATATCAATGCAAAACGTATTCATTACATCAGCCCAATCACTCCCCAACACTTTGCACGCATTGTTCCCTTGCGCAATCATCGATATCATTCGCCATCACCCATTCACACACACACACACTTGCGCTATCGCAGGCCACGCCCCCTCGCTGCATCCTCATTGCTCTCTCGCACAGTGCACACACAAGCCCAAGTGGTGTAGTGGTCTAAGGCGCACGGGCGCGCCTACACTCGCCGCACCCACGGGTTCGATTCCCGGCGCGGGCAAAGGATTTTGCTGACATCTCGGCATCATCACGAGTCCATCAGCCATTGCAAAAGTCGACGAAATATGCAAATGAAGCTTATAGTGGCGTCACAGAGAAATTTTCCTTACGATATACTATAGGTAGGAGACTAGCCTGGGAGTGGCCATGTTTTTGCTTTAGAGGGAGTGGAAGTATATAAATTTTATTTGGTTGTGAAAAAGTTTTGAAAATTTTCTAAAAACTTTTTTTCACCTCAAGGGGGGGCTGCCGCCCCCCCTTGGACCCCCCCGCCGAGGGGGGCTCCGCCCCCCCTCGACCCCCCCTTTCTTCTTTCTTTTTATTGCATCGGGGGGCTGCCGCCCCCCGCACCCCCCGCTTTTGGATTGAGGGAGTGGAAAAAGGAGAGGAGAGGCTTTAAAACTTGTGCAAACTTCATAAAAGGCATGGGCAAAACATTTGGGAGCAGCGGGATTCGAAACCCGGACACTCACTTACGGCGCCCGCATCATAGCCACTACACTACCCGGGACACGTATTCATGTGCTCAAAACCCATTCACTATCCTTCTGACACTTGTCGAAAGAAAGCAAATTATTCTGAGCCAGACGGGATTCGAACCCGGCACCGTCTGCTTGAAATGCGGACGCTCTACCGCCTGAGCAATAGTGGCTACGCGCAGCCTCCCGCAAAGCCCGCACTCGTCTCTGCCCGCTCGGTCACATACACAATACACAGAAATCACTTGCAATCAATCGATATCAATCGATATCTAATCGATATCAAGCATTGACGTATTGCAATAACGTGTCTAAATAGTTTACCACATGTTCCATCCATTATAGCATCGATTGTACCAGCACACACCCTATTCAACGCCTATTCACACCCATTCACACGCTATCGCCCCGACGCGCGCTGTCCTCATCGCTCTCTCGCACAGTGCACGCACAAGCCCAAGTGGTGTAGTGGTCTAAGGCGCACGGGCGCGCCTCGATCTGCCGCACCCACGGGTTCGAATCCCGGTACGGGCAGAGGATTTTGCTGACATCTCAGCATCGTCCTCGGTCCCCTTGTACCATTACATGATCGAGAAATTTGCATATATGCAAATTGCGCTTATAGTCGCGTCACGGAGAAATTTTCCTTACGATATACTATAGGATGGGAGACTAGCCTGGGAGTGGCAATGAGTTTTTGTTTGGAGTGAAAATACTATTCTTGAAATTTAAAAAACAAATTTGAAAATTCATCAAAACTTTTTTTTATCTCAAGGGGGGGCTGCCGCCCCCCCTTGGACCCCCCCGCCGAGGGGGGCTCCGCCCCCCCCTCGACCCCCCCCCTCTATTCACATATTCCAACGCCCTGCTATTCTGCCGTTTCGTCAAAGTGCATTATCGCGGTTTGAGGTAGTTTTCATACCCGAGGAAGAGGATAAGCGAGTGGTTGAGGGAGTGGTTGAGGGAGTGGTTGAGGGAGTGGTTGAGGGAGTGGTTGAGGGAGTGGTTGAGGGAGTGGTTGAGGGAGTGGTTGAGGGAGTGGTTAAGGGAGTGGTTGAGGAGTGGTTGAGGGAGTGGACCCCCCTGCCCCCCCTTCGAGTGAATCGTACAGTCTGCTGTGCGTCCGATGCGTCAACGGGGTGCTGCTCGAGGAGGATAAAACACGACCAAACAGTAAAATAACAAAAATCACAATCATTCTGAATCAATCCCAAATCCATTACCAATACCGTACCCCGCAACCCACCATCACAATCATATCATAACAACAAGTGAGCTAAAGAGAGTTTTATTTGGTCCATTAAACTACAACACAACGTATGTTTCGATACTACAAATACACATCAAAATTCTAGTCAATTAATGTAAACAAATTAATAAAATGAGCGTCTACCTTGAACCGTCGAGAGTGCGTCCGCGTTCGACTTGAGCTTCTTCTTCTTCTAGTCCAGCGACGACGCCCCACACGAGCAGGGAGCAGAACAGGGGAGCCTTGAACAACATGTGACGATAGCTCACAAATTGGAAAAAAAAACAATAAAATATAATATACAACATACCTTGAACACGATGGCGTCGATGCGGCAGAAGAAGCGGCCGATTGGAGAGGTGTTGCTCTGAAAGACACTGTATTGTGCATAGTACAACGATCACAAACATACGACATAAGAAGAACACAGTGCAAAGATCATAGTGAAACGTAAACAAAAATAAATGAATAACACGCACCTTGAACGCCTCGGTTCCGTTGCCGCACGACGCAGCCGGCTTGTCCAACTTTGATCACCCTGAAATGAATAATAATAAACATGTAGAACACGTTGCGAACTAATAAAACAACAACGCAATACAAAACAACAACAAAATCAACGAAATTCAAAAACATTCGAAATTGCATGATGTGCGAAAACGCGACTAAACGAGTGCGACACGCAATACAAACGCATACAGCACGTCAAATTGGTATCGACCAAAATTATAAAACACATTACAACACAAATTACATAATAAAACATCGCAAAACAAAGAAATAAACAAATCACGCACGCACAGCTGTTTGAATTGTCATCATCGTGCATGGGTGCTACACCATACACACCGCACAACGAAACACGATGTTTTTGCGAAACGCGTTCTAAGCGATTATTTTGATATTAAACGCATATCAAAGAGACAAAACGTGATTAGAACAAAAGAATATAATAAAAAGAAAATATTGAAACATACAAAACATGTCCACAACGCATACCCGCTTCATCGCAGCCGATTGCACGCACCAACCCATTAAAACCCGTGCATTTGATATGTTTAATCACAATTAATCAATCGATATCAATGCAAAACGTATTCATTACATCAGCCCAATCACTCCCCAACACTTTGCACGCATTGTCCCCTATATCCCCGTTGCGCAATCATCGATATCATTCGCCATCACCCATTCACGCACACACGCTATCGCAGGCCACGCCCCCTCGCTGCCTCCTCATTGCTCTCTCGCGCACTGCTCACACAAGCCCAAGTGGTGTAGTGGTCTAAGGCGCACGGGCGCGCCTACACTCGCCGCACCCACGGGTTCGAATCCCGGCGCGGGCAGAGGATTTTGCTGACATCTCGGCATCATCACGAGTCTACCAGCCATTACAAAAGTCACAAAAATATGCAAATGAAGCTTATAGTGGCGTTCCGGAGAAATTTCCCTTGCTATATACTATAGGTAGGAGACTAGCCTGAGAGTGGCCATGTTTTTGCTTTAGAGGGAGTGGAAGTATATAAATTTTATTTAGTTGTGAAATTTTTTTGAAAATTTCCTAAAAACTTTTTTTTTACCTCAAGGGGGGGCTGCCGCCCCCCCTTGGACCCCCCCGCCGAGGGGGCTCCGCCCCCCTCGACCCCCCCCCCCTTCTTCTCTCTTTTTTGGTTGCATCGGGGGGCTGCCGCCCCCCGCACCCCCCGCTTTTGGGTTGAGGGAGTGGAAAAAGGAGAGGAGAGGCTTTAAAACTTGTGCAAACTTCATGAAAGGCATGGGCAAAACATTTGGGAGCAGCGGGATTCGAAACCCGGACACTCACTTACGGCGCCCGCATCATAGCCACTACACTACCCGGGACACGTATTCATGTGCTCAAAACCCATTCACTATCCTTCTGACACTTGTCGAAAGAAAGCAAATTATTCTGAGCCAGACGGGATTCGAACCCGGCACCGTCTGCTTGAAATGCGGACGCTCTACCGCCTGAGCAATAGTGGCTACGCGCAGCCTCCCGCAAAGCCCGCACTCGTCTCGGCCCGCTCGGTCACATACACAATACACAGAAATCACTTGCAATCAATCGATATCTATCGATATCTAATCGATATCAAGCAGTGACGTATTGCAATAACGTGTCTAATCACTTTACCACATGTTCCATCCATTATAGCATCGATTGTACCAGCACACAGCCTATTCAACGTCTTTTCACACTCATTCACACGCTATCGCCCGACGCGCGCTGTCCTCATCGCTTTCTCGCGCTCTGCTCACACAAGCCCAAGTGGTGTAGTGGTCTAAGGCGCACGGGCGCGCCTCGATATGCCGCACCCACGGGTTCGATCCCGGTGCGGGCAGAGGATTTTGCTGACATCTCGGCATCGTCCTCGGTCCCCTTGTACCATTACATCATCGAGAAATTTGCATATATGCAAATTGCGCTTATGGTCGCGTCACAGAGAAATTCGGCTTACCACATACTGTAGGTAGAGACTAGCCTGGGAGTGGCCATGTTTTTATGCAAAGGGGAATGGAAATATATAAATTTTTTTTGGTTGTGAAAAAGTTTTGAAAATTTTCTAAAAACTTTTTTTCACCTCAAGGGGGGGCTGCCGCCCCCCCTTGGACCCCCCCGCCGAGGGGGGCTCCGCCCCCCCTCGACCCCCCCTTTCTTCTTTCTTTTTATTGCATCGGGGGGCTGCCGCCCCCCGCACCCCCCGCTTTTGGGTTGAGGGAGTGAAAATGAGAGAGGAAAGGCTTTAAAACTTGTGCAAAATTCATAAAAGACATGGGCAAAAACATTTGGGAGCAGCGGAATTCGAACCCCGGACACTCACTTACGGCGCCCGCATCATAGCCACTACACTATCCGGGAGACGTTCTCATGCGCTCAAAACCCGTTCACTATCCCTCTGACACTTGTCGAAAGAAAGCAAAACATTCTGAGCCAGACGGTATTCGAACCTGGGACCGTCTGCTTGACAGGCAGACGCTCTACCGCCTGAGCAATTAGTGGCTACGCGCTGCCTCCCGCAAAGCCCGCACTCGTCTCGGCCCGCTCGGTCGCATACACAATACACAGAAATCACTTGCAATCAATCGATATCAATCGATATCTGATCGATATCAAGCAGTGACGTATTGCAATAACGTGTCTAAATAGTTTACCACATGTTCCATCCATCGTAGCATCGATTGTACCAGCACACAGCCTATTCAACGTCTATTCACACTCATTCACACGCTATCGCCCGACGCGCGCTGTCCTCATCGCTCTCTCGCGCTCTGCTCACACAAGCCCAAGTGGTGTAGTGGTCTAAGGCGCACGGGCGCGCCTCGATATGCCGCACCCACGGGTTCGATCCCGGTACGGGCAGAGGATTTTGCTGACATCTCGGCATCGTCCTCGGTCCCCTTGTACCATTACATCATCGAGAAATTTGCATATATGCAAATTGCGCTTATGGTCGCGTCACGGAGAAATTCGGCTTACGATATACTTTAGATAGAGACTAGCCTGGGAGTGGCAATGAGTTTTTGTTTGGAGTGAAAATACTATTCTTGAAATTTAAAAAACAAATTTGAAAATTCATCAAAACTTTTTTTTTATCTCAAGGGGGGGCTGCCGCCCCCCCCTTGGACCCCCCCGCCGAGGGGGGCTCCGCCCCCCCTCGACCCCCCCCCTCTATTCACATATTCCAACGCCCTGCTATGCTGCCGTTTCGTCAAAGTGCATTATCGCGGTTTGAGGTAGTTTTCATACCCGAGGAAGAGGATAAGCGAGTGGTTGAGGGAGAGGATAAGCGAGTGGTTGAGGGAGTGGTTGAGGGAGTGGTTGAGCGAGTGGTTGAGCGAGTGGTTGAGCGAGTGGTTGAGGGAGTGGTTGAGGGAGTGGTTAAGGGCGTGGTTGAGGAGTGGTTGAGGGAGTGGACCCCCCTGCCCCCCCCTTCGAGTGAATCGTACAGTCTGCTGTGCGTCCGATGCGTCAACGGGGTGCTGCTCGAGGAGGATAAAACACGACCAAACAGTAAAATAACAAAAATCACAATCATTCTGAATCAATCCCAAATCCATTACCAATACCGTACCCCGCAACCCACCATCACAATCATATCATAACAACAAGTGAGCTAAAGAGAGTTTTATTTGGTCCATTAAACTACAACACAATGTATGTTTCGATACTACAAATACACATTAAAATTCTAGTCAATTAATGTAAACAAATTAATAAAATGAGCGTCTACCTTGAACCGTCGAGAGTGCGTCCGCGTTCGACTTGAGCTTCTTCTTCTTCTAGTCCAGCGACGACGCCCCACACGAGCAGGGAGCAGAACAGAGGAGCCTTGAACAACATGTGACGATAGCTCACAAATTGGAAAAAAACAATAAAATATAATATACAACATACCTTGAACTCGGTGACGACGGGGCAGCAGACGGGCAGCACGTCTCCGTAGACGAAAGACTGCAACAATTTGTATTACAAAACACAACAACTGAAGTACAACACAAAGCAATTTAGTAACTAATTTAACATAAAACTATATGAAACCCGACAAAAAACCAAACACACCTTGAACACGATGGCGTCGATGCGGCAGAAGAAGCGGCCGATTGGAGAGGTGTTGCTCTGAAAGACACTGTGTTGTGCATAGTACAACGATCACAAACATACGACATAAGAAGAACACAGTGCAAAGATCATAGTGAAACGTAAACAAAAATAAATGAATAACACGCACCTTGAACGCCTCGGTTCCGTCGCCGCACGACGCAGCCGGCTTGTCCAACTTTGATCACCCTGAAATGAATAATAATAAACATGTAGAACACGTTGCGAACTAATAAAACAACAACGCAATACAAAACAACAACAAAATCAACGAAATTCAAAAACATTCGAATTGCATGATGTGCGAAAACGCGACTAAACGAGTGCGACACGCAAGACAAACGCATACAACACGTCAAATTGGTATCGACAAAAATTATAAAACACATTACAACACAAATTACATAATAAAAACATCGCAAAACAAAGAAATAAACAAAAACACGCATGCACAGCTGTTTGAATTGTCATCATCACTGTGCTACACCATACACCGCACAACGAAACACGATGTTTTTGCGAAACGCGTTTCAAGCGATTATTTTGATATTGAACGCATATCAAAGTGAGAAAACGCGATTAGAACAAAAGAATATAATAAAAAGAAAATATTGAAACAAACAAAACATGTCCACGACGCATACCCGCTTCATTACAGTCGATTGCACGCACCAACCCATTAAACCCCGTGCATTTGATATGTTTAATCACTATTAATCAATCGATATCAATGCAAAACGTATTCAGTACATTAGCCCAACCACTCCCCAACACATTGTCCCCTTCATCCCCGTTGCGCAATCATCGATATCATTCGCAATCGCCCATTCACACTCATTCACACACACACACGCTATCGCAGGCCACGCCCCCTCGCTGCATCCTCATTACTCTCTCGCGCACTGCTCACACAAGCCCAAGTGGTGTAGTGGTCTAAGGCGCACGGGCGCGCCTACACTCGCCGCACCCACGGGTTCGAATCCCGGCACGGGCAAAGGATTTTGCTGACATCTCGGCATCATCACGAGTCCACCAGCCATTACAAAAGTCACAAAAATATGCAAATGAAGCTTATAGTGGCGTTCCGGAGAAATTTCCCTTGCTATATACTATAGGTAGGAGACTAGCCTGGGAGAGGGAGTGGATACAAAGGAGGGAGTGAAATGTTTTTGTTTAACGAAAGAAAAAAAAGTTTTGAAAAAAATGCTCTCAACTTTTTTTTACCTCAAAGGGGGGGCTGCCGCCCCCCCTTGGACCCCCCCGCCGAGGGGGGCTCCGCCCCCCCTCGACCCCCCCTTTCTTCTCTCTTTTTTGGTTGCATCGGGGGGCTACCGCCCCCCGCACCCCCCGCCTTTTTCTCTCTTGTTTTGATTGCATCGGGGGGCTGCCGCCCCCCGCACCCCCCGCTTTTGGGTTGAGGGAGTGTAAAAGAGAGAGGAAAGGCTTTAAAACTTATGCAAAAATCATAAAGACATGGGCAAAAACGTTTGGGAGCAGCTGGATTTGAACCCCGGACACTCACTTGACACGCCCGCATCATAGCCACTACACTATCCGGGAGACGTTCTCATGCGCTCAAAACGCATTCACTATCCCCCTGACTCAATAGCAAGAACGGCAAAACATTTTGGGAGAAGCGGGGTTCGAACCCCGGTCACTCACTTGCCGTGCCCGCATTATAGCCACTACACTACCAGAGACACGTTCACATGTGCTCAAAACCCATTCACTATCCCCCTGACTCAATAGCACGAACGGCAAAACATTTTGGGAGAAGCGGGGTTCGAACCTCGGTCACTCACTTGCCGTGCCCGCATCGTAGCCACTACACTACCGGGGAGACCATTTCATGTGCTCAAAACCCATTCACCATCCCCTTGCGTCACTTCAAAGACAACAAAACATTTTGGGAGATGCGGGATTCGAACCTCGGTCACTCACTTGACACGCCCGCATCATAGCCACTACACTACCGGGGACACATTCTCATGTCCTCAAAACCCATTCACTATCCTTCTGACAACGTAACAAAGAAAACAAAACATTTTGGCTGAGACGGGATCCGAACCCGGGAACGTCTGCTTGACAGGCTGACGCTCTACCGCCTGAGCAATAGTGGCTACGCGCTGGCTGCCGCAAAGCCCGTACTCGTCTCTGCCCGCTCGTTCGCATGCACAATGTAGAGAAATTACTTGCGATCAATCGATATCAATCGATATCAACCGATATCATTGCAAAACGTATTCAATACATTACCGCAATCACTTCATAGTACAAAAAATCACTTGCAAACAATCGATATCAATCGATATCAACCGATATCAATGCAAAACGCATTCAATTCATTAGCGCAATCACTTCATAGTACAAAAATCACTTGCAAACAATCGATATCAACCGATATCAATGCAAAACGTATCCAATAGCCCAATCACTCCCCAACACATTCCACACATTGCCCCCTTCTGTAACGCACTCGTTGCAATTAATCAAAAACAATCGATATCAATCTATAACGTGTTGCCCTAACATGTCTACACACTACCCAATATGTTTCATCAATCATAGCATCGATTGTACCAGCACACACATCCTATTCACTCCCATTGACACTCATTCACACGCTATCGCCCGACGCGCGCTGTCCTCATTGCTCTCTCGCGCTCTGCTCGCACAAGCCCAAGTGGTGTAGTGGTCTAAGGCGCACGGGCGCGCCTACACTCGCCACACCCACGGGTTCGAATCCCGGCGCGGGCAAAGGATTTTGCTGACATCTCGGCATCATCACGAGTCCACCAGCCATTACAAAAGTCGCCGTAATATGCAAATGAAGCTTATAGTGGCGTTCCGGAGAAATTTCCCTTGCTATATACTATAGGTAGGAGACTAGCCTGGGAGAGGGAGTGGATACAAGTTTTGGAATGAAAATGAAAAGTATTTTTATTTTGGTAGAAAAAAGTTATTTTGGTAGAAAAAAGAAAAAAATGGTCTCAACTTTTTTTTACCTCAAGGGGGGGCTGCCGCCCCCCCTTGGACCCCCCGCCGAGGGGGGCTCCGCCCCCCCTCGACCCCCCTCTATACAGTTCTATATTCTCCCTGCTATGCGTCCGATACGTCAAAGTGCGATATCGAGGGTTGCGGTAGTTTTCATATCCGAGACAGTGGATAAGCGAGTGGTTGAGGGAGTGGTTGAGGGAGTGGTTGAGGGAGTGGTTGAGGGAGTGGTTGAGGGAGTGGTTGAGGGAGTGATTGAGAAAGTGGTTGAGGGAGTGGTTGAGGGAGTGAACCGCCCCCCCCCCCCTCACCGAGTACAGTCTGCTGTGCGTCCGATGCGTCAACGGGGTGCTGCTCGAGGAGGATAAAACACGACCAAACAGTAAAAAAACAAAAGTCACAACCATTCTGAATCAATCCCAAATCCATTACCAATACCGTACCCCGCAACCCACCATCACAATCATATCATAACACCAAGTAAGGGTGCAGATCGAGGAGAAGCGAAAAAACCAAACAGTAAACATATAGCTACATTATCAATCGTACAACCCAAATCCACAACCTAATCACACCCATAACCCACCGCAATCATAAAAGGAAAACAACCAAGTAAGCTAAAGAGGTTTTTATTTGCGCCAAGAAACTACAACGTGATTTGCATATACAATAAATCCAAAAGTGTTCAAATGTAAAGGAAAAGTAAAAACAGGAATACCTTTAAAAAATAAGAACTCCTTCGTCTTGCGCTGCTTCTCGTCGTGGACACGTCGAGAACTTGTTCGGCAAGGGCGTCTGAACAAGAAGTTATCCTCGGACAAAAATAAGGCATATTATTATTATAACACACCTTGAACTTGGTGACGACATCGATGGGGCAGCAGATGACGACGCAGACCTTAAAAAAATTACTCACCTCCTTTATCGAGAGGATCTCTCCGCTGGCCTTCTTCAAATGACGAAGCATGAACACGTACCTGAACATCGTTGGAAGCGAAGATCTTCTCCTTCTCGCTCGGCAGCATGCGGCCAAACACGATGTACTGCTTCAGAACCTCTCCCTTAGCCTCGATCGGCATGATGAACCCTGCATGTTACATTTGAAACATACATGACAAAATTGCTATAAAATACCCACCTTGAACGGGTCGTAGTTGCTGGTGGCGCGGCGCATGGGCTTGTCTAACTTTGAACACCCTGAAACAAATAATAATAAACATGTAGAACACGTTGCGAACTAATAAAACAACAACGCAATACAAAACAACAACAAAATCAACGAAATTCAAAAACATTCGAAATTGCATGATGTGCGAAAACGCAACTAAACGAGTGCGACACGCAATACAAACGCATACAGCACGTCAAATGAGTATCGACAAAAATTATAAAACACATTGCAACACGAATCATATTATAAAAACATCGAAAAACAAAGAAATAAACAAAAACACGCACGCCCAGCTGATTGAATTGTCATCATCACTGTGCTACACCATACACCGCACAACGAAACACGATGTTTTTGCGAAACGCGTTTCAAGCGATTATTTTGATATTAAACGCATATCAAAGAGACAAAACGTGATTAGAACAAAATAATATAATAAAAAGAAAATATTGAAACATACAAAACATGCCCACAACGCATACCCGCTTCATTACAGTCGATTGCACGCACCAACCAATTAAAACCCGTGCACTGATGCGTTTAATCACTATTAATCAATCGATATCAATGCAATTACTATTCAATACACATGCCCAATCACTCCCCAACACTTTGCACACATTGTCCCCTTCATCCTCGTTGCGCAATCATCGATATCATTCGCCATCACCCATTCACACCCATTCACACACACGCTATTGCAGGCCACGCCCCCTCGCTGCCACCTCATTGCTCTCTCGCGCTGTGCTCTCGCAAGCCCAAGTGGTGTAGTGGTCTAAGGCGCACGGGCGCGCCTACACTCGCCGCACCCACGGGTTCGATTCCCGGCGCGGGCAAAGGATTTTGCTGACATCTCAGCATCATCACGAGTCCACCAGCCATTACAAAAGTCGCCGTAATATGCAAATGAAGCTTATAGTGGCGTCACAGAGAAATTTCCCTTGCTATATACTATAGGTAGGAGACTAGCCTGGGAGAGGGAGTGGATACAGTGAAAAGGGGAGTGAAAAGTTTTTTTTTTTTGGTAGAAAAAAAGTTCTCAAATAATTGTTCTCAACTTTTTTACCTCAAGGGGGGGCTGCCGCCCCCCCTTGGACCCCCCCGCCGAGGGGGGCTCCGCCCCCCCTCGACCCCCCCTCTATACAGTTCTATATTCTTCCTGCTATGCGTCCGATACATCAAAGTGCGATATCGAGGGTTGCGGTAGTTTTCATATCCGAGGCATTGGATAAGCGAGTGGTTGAGGGAGTGGTTGAGGGAGTGGTTGAGGGAGCGGTTGAGGGAGTGGTTGAGGGAGTGGTTGAAGGAGTGGTTGAGGGAGTGATTGAGGGAGTGGTTGAGGGAGTGGTTGAGGGAGTGGACCCCCCTCCCACACCTTCCAGTACAGTCTGCTGTGCGTCCGATGCGTCAACGGGGTGCTGCTCGAGGAGGATAAAACACGACCAAACAGTAAAAAAAAGTCACAATCATTCTGAATCAATCCCAAATCCATTATCAATACCGTACCCCGCAACCCACCATCACAATCACATCATAACAACAAGTGAGCGAAAGAGAGTTTTATTTGTTCCATTAAACTACAACACAATTTATGTTTCAATACTACAAATACACATCA
This sequence comes from Rhabditoides inermis, assembly GCA_963966185.1. Taxonomy (NCBI): domain Eukaryota; kingdom Metazoa; phylum Nematoda; class Chromadorea; order Rhabditida; family Rhabditidae; genus Rhabditoides; species Rhabditoides inermis. Next base: position 239,941 of record CAWZYM010000418.1, read on the forward strand.
ATATTCTAGTCAATTAATGTAAACAAATAAATAAAATGAGGGTCTACCTTCAAATCGACGAGAGTGCGTCCGCGTCCGACGTCCCCAGCGACGACGCCTCACACGAGCAGGGAGCAGGACAGGGGAGCCTAGAACAACATGTGACGATAGCTCACAAAATGGAAAAAAAAACAATAAAATATAATTTACAACATACCTTGAACTCGGTGACGACGGGTCAGCAGACCGGCAGCTCGTCCCCGTAGACGAAAGACTGCAACAATTTGTATAAAACAACAACTGAAGTACAACACAAAGCAATTTAGTAATTAATTTAACATAAAACTATATGAGACATATCAAAAACCCAAACACACCTTGAACACGATGGCGTCGATGCGGCAGAAGAAGCGGCCGATTGAAGAGGTGTTTCTCTGAAAGACATTGTATTGTACATAGTACAACGATCACAAACAACGACATAAGAAGAACACAGTACAATGATCATAGTGAAACGTAAACAAAAATAAATGAATAACACGCACCTTGAACGCCTCGGTTCCGTCGCCGCACGACGTAGCTTGCTTGTCCAACTTTGATCACCCTGAAATGAACAATAATAAACATGTAGAACACGTTGCAAACTAATAAAACAACAACGCAATACAGAACAACAACAAAATCAACGAAATTCAAAAACATTCGAAATTGCAACGCGAGTGATAACGCGATGGAACGAGTGCGACACGCAATACAAACGCATACAGCACGTCAAATTAGTATCGACAAAAATTATAAAACACATTACAACACAAATTACATTATAAAAACATCGCAAAACAAAGAAATAAACAAAAACACGCACGCACAGCTGTTTGAATTGTCATCATCACTGTGCTACACCATACACCGCACAACGAAACACGATGTTTTTGCGAAACGCGTTTCAAGCGATTATTTTGATATTAAACGCATATCAAAGTGACAAAACGCGATTAGAACAAAAGAATATAATAAAAAGAAAATATTGAAACAAACAAAACATGTCCACGACGCATACCCGCTTCATTACAGCCGATTGCACGCACCAACCCATTAAAACCCGTGCATTTGATATGTTTAATCACTATTAATCAATCGATATCAATCGATATCAATGCAAATACTATTCAATACATTAGCCCAACCACTCCCCAACACATTGTCCCCTTCATCCCTGTTGCGCAATCATCGATATCATTCGCAATCGCCCATTCACACCCATTCACACACATGCGCTATCGCAGGCCACGCCCCCTCGCTGCCTCCTCATTGCTCTCTCGCACACTGCTCACACAAGCCCAAGTGGTGTAGTGGTCTAAGGCGCACGGGCGCGCCTACACTCGCCGCACTCGCGGGTTCGAATCCCGGCACGGGCAAAGGATTTTGCTGACATCTCGGCATCATCACGAGTCCATCAGCCATTACAAAAGTCACAAAAATATGCAAATGAAGCTTATAGTGGCGTTCCGGAGAAATTTTCCTTACGATATACTATAGGTAGGAGACTAGCCTGGGAGAGGGATTGGATATCGCAGGCCACGCCCCCTCGCTGCCTCCTCATTGCTCTCTCGCACACTGCTCACACAAGCCCAAGTGGTGTAGTGGTCTAAGGCGCACGGGCGCGCCTACACTCGCCGCACTCGCGGGTTCGAATCCCGGCACGGGCAAAGGATTTTGCTGACATCTCGGCATCATCACGAGTCCATCAGCCATTACAAAAGTCACAAAAATATGCAAATGAAGCTTATAGGTCTAAGGCGCACGGGCGCGCCTACACTCGCCGCACTCGCGGGTTCGAATCCCGGCACGGGCAAAGGATTTTGCTGACATCTCGGCATCATCACGAGTCCATCAGCCATTACAAAAGTCACAAAAATATGCAAATGAAGCTTATAGGTCTAAGGCGCACGGGCGCGCCTACACTCGCCGCACTCGCGGGTTCGAATCCCGGCACGGGCAAAGGATTTTGCTGACATCTCGGCATCATCACGAGTCCATCAGCCATTACAAAAGTCACAAAAATATGCAAATGAAGCTTATAGTGGCGTTCCGGAGAAATTTTCCTTACGATATACTATAGGTAGGAGACTAGCCTGGGAGAGGGATTGGATACAAAGTGGGAGTGAAAAGTGGTTTCAATTTGGTAGAAAAAAGTTTTGAAAAAAATGGTCTTAACTTTTTTTACCTCAAGGGGGGGGGCTGCCGCCCCCCCTTGGACCCCCCCCGCCGAGGGGGGCTCCGCCCCCCCTCGACCCCCCCCCCCTACAATTATTGATCCAGCCTGCTATGCATTCAATACGAAAACGTGCGGTCTCGCAAGTTGAAGAAGTGGGAGTGGACAAGTAAGAGGGACACGCTTCCCCCGCTGTGTCGTAGGTTGTAGGCTGATGGAACGATCTGTCAAGCAATGTGTCCACTTAATCAACGTTGTGCAGGTCGAGGAAGAACAAAAAATCAAACAGTAAACATCATCAATTGAACTACAATCATTCCAACTCCATCCTTTGTAAATACTCCATCTACCAAAACCGTAACTCACAAACCACCACCATAATTCATATCACAACAGCATGTTTGCTAAAGAGTGTTTTATTAGTTTAAACAAACTACAACACAATGTGTACATGTTTTTTAATGCTACAACCACACATCCAAAACTCCAATCTATGCATAGGTACAAAATCTGAGAATAAACGTCTACCTTTATGTCGAGAGCGCGTCCGTCTTGAGCTTCTTTGTCTTGTAGTCCAGCGACGACGAGCCCGACACCAGCAAGAGGGAGAACGTCGGCAGCAGAACCCTGAACAACAAGTTAGACGTTCACTCACAAAAACAATATAATAAAAAAATAAAGAACACACCTTGTACTTGGTGACGATGGAGCAACAGAGACAGCCGCAGCAGTCCGGCAGCCCATCCTCGTAGGCGCGAGTCTGCAACAATTGGTATTACAAGATAAGACACAACAAAAAACCAAAAAAAAAAACAAGCACACCTTGAACACTCCGGCGTCGAGGACGAGGGAGAAGCAGCCGACAAAGGAGGAGCGGCTCTGAAACAAATAGTTTTGCACATAACACAACAAAGTACAACGATCACAAACAAACTACACAAAAATAGCACGGTCCAATGTCATCAGACATCGTGAAAACATAATAAAAATAAAAAAACACACCTTCACAGCCTCGGAGACACAACAGCGAAACGGCTTGTCCTTGGTGGTTGGCCCTGAAACAAATAATATCAAACATCTTGAACACGTTGTGATTTGCTCACAAAACAACAATAAAAAATAATAACGAACACATCCTGAACTTGGTGAAGACGGGGAAGATGACGACGGGGCACCAGACCGGCAGCAAGTCCTTGCAGGCACGAACCTGCAACAATTCGTATTACAACACACAACAACACAAGTACAACTCGTTCGAACTTATCATTCATCGTAAAACAAACTGTAAAAACAATAACAAGCACACCTCGCACAGGCCAGCGTCGATGCCGCAGAAGAGCGGCCGAATGGAGAGCAGCGGCTCTGAAACAAACTGTATTATAAATAGTACAACAAAGAACATTGATCACAAACATACTACGCAAGAATAACACGGTCCAATGTGATCACACATCGTGAAACGTAAATAAATAAAATCACACACCTTCACAGGCTCGGCGATGGAGCAGCAGACCGGCTTGTCATTGGTGGTTGACCCTGAAACAAATAATAATAAACATGTAGAACACGTTGCAAACTAATAAAAACAACAACGCAATACAAAACAACAACAAAATCAACAAAATTCAAAAACATTCGAAATTGCATGATGTGCGAAAACGCGACTAAACGAGTGCGACACGCAAGACAAACGCATACAACACGTCAAATTGGTATCGACAAAAATTATAAAACACATTACAACACAAATTACATAATAAAAACATCGCAAAACAAAGAAATAAACAAAAACACGCATGCCCAGCTGATTGAATTATCATCATCACTGTGCTACACCATACACCGCACAACAAAACACGATGTTTTTGCGAAACGCGTTTCAAGCGATTATTTTGATATTAAAGGCATATCAAAGTGACAAAACTCGATTAGAACAAAAGAATATAATAAAAAGAAAATATTGAAACATACAAAACATGCCCACAACGCATACCCGCTTCATTACAGTCGATTGCACGCACCAACCAAATAAAACCCGTGCATTTGATATGTTTATGCACTATTAATCAATCGATATCAATGCAAAACGTATTCAGTACATCGGCCCAATCACTCCCCAACACTTTCCACGCATTGTTCCCTTGCGCAATCATCGATATCATTCGCCATCACCCATTCACACAAACACACATGCGCTATCGCAGGCCACGCCCCCTCGCTGCATCCTCATTGCTCTCTCGCGCACTGCTCACACAAGCCCAAGTGGTGTAGTGGTCTAAGGCGCACGGGCGCGCCTACACTCGCCGCACTCGCGGGTTCGATTCCCGGCGCGGGCAAAGGATTTTGCTGACATCTCAGCATCATCACGAGTCCACCAGCCATTACAAAAGTCGCCGTAATATGCAAATGAAGCTTATAGTGGCGTCACAGAGAAATTTCCCTTGCTATATACTATAGGTAGGAGACTAGCCTGGGAGAGGGAGTGGATACAGTGAAAAGGGGAGTGAAAAGTTTTTTTTTTTTGGTAGAAAAAAAGTTCTCAAATAATTGTTCTCAACTTTTTTACCTCAAGGGGGGGCTGCCGCCCCCCCTTGGACCCCCCCGCCGAGGGGGGCTCCGCCCCCCCTCGACCCCCCCTCTATACAGTTCTATATTCTTCCTGCTATGCGTCCGATACATCAAAGTGCGATATCGAGGGTTGCGGTAGTTTTCATATCCGAGGCATTGGATAAGCGAGTGGTTGAGGGAGTGGTTGAGGGAGTGGTTGAGGGAGCGGTTGAGGGAGTGGTTGAGGGAGTGGTTGAAGGAGTGGTTGAGGGAGTGATTGAGGGAGTGGTTGAGGGAGTGGTTGAGGGAGTGGACCCCCCTCCCACACCTTCCAGTACAGTCTGCTGTGCGTCCGATGCGTCAACGGGGTGCTGCTCGAGGAGGATAAAACACGACCAAACAGTAAAAAAAAGTCACAATCATTCTGAATCAATCCCAAATCCATTATCAATACCGTACCCCGCAACCCACCATCACAATCACATCATAACAACAAGTGAGCGAAAGAGAGTTTTATTTGTTCCATTAAACTACAACACAATTTATGTTTCAATACTACAAATACACATCAATATTCTAGTCAATTAATGTAAACAAATAAATAAAATGAGGGTCTACCTTCAAATCGACGAGAGTGCGTCCGCGTCCGACGTCCCCAGCGACGACGCCTCACACGAGCAGGGAGCAGGACAGGGGAGCCTAGAACAACATGTGACGATAGCTCACAAAATGGAAAAAAAAACAATAAAATATAATTTACAACATACCTTGAACTCGGTGACGACGGGTCAGCAGACCGGCAGCTCGTCCCCGTAGACGAAAGACTGCAACAATTTGTATAAAACAACAACTGAAGTACAACACAAAGCAATTTAGTAATTAATTTAACATAAAACTATATGAGACATATCAAAAACCCAAACACACCTTGAACACGATGGCGTCGATGCGGCAGAAGAAGCGGCCGATTGAAGAGGTGTTTCTCTGAAAGACATTGTATTGTACATAGTACAACGATCACAAACAACGACATAAGAAGAACACAGTACAATGATCATAGTGAAACGTAAACAAAAATAAATGAATAACACGCACCTTGAACGCCTCGGTTCCGTCGCCGCACGACGTAGCTTGCTTGTCCAACTTTGATCACCCTGAAATGAACAATAATAAACATGTAGAACACGTTGCAAACTAATAAAACAACAACGCAATACAGAACAACAACAAAATCAACGAAATTCAAAAACATTCGAAATTGCAACGCGAGTGATAACGCGATGGAACGAGTGCGACACGCAATACAAACGCATACAGCACGTCAAATTAGTATCGACAAAAATTATAAAACACATTACAACACAAATTACATTATAAAAACATCGCAAAACAAAGAAATAAACAAAAACACGCACGCACAGCTGTTTGAATTGTCATCATCACTGTGCTACACCATACACCGCACAACGAAACACGATGTTTTTGCGAAACGCGTTTCAAGCGATTATTTTGATATTAAACGCATATCAAAGTGACAAAACGCGATTAGAACAAAAGAATATAATAAAAAGAAAATATTGAAACAAACAAAACATGTCCACGACGCATACCCGCTTCATTACAGCCGATTGCACGCACCAACCCATTAAAACCCGTGCATTTGATATGTTTAATCACTATTAATCAATCGATATCAATCGATATCAATGCAAATACTATTCAATACATTAGCCCAACCACTCCCCAACACATTGTCCCCTTCATCCCTGTTGCGCAATCATCGATATCATTCGCAATCGCCCATTCACACCCATTCACACACATGCGCTATCGCAGGCCACGCCCCCTCGCTGCCTCCTCATTGCTCTCTCGCACACTGCTCACACAAGCCCAAGTGGTGTAGTGGTCTAAGGCGCACGGGCGCGCCTACACTCGCCGCACTCGCGGGTTCGAATCCCGGCACGGGCAAAGGATTTTGCTGACATCTCGGCATCATCACGAGTCCATCAGCCATTACAAAAGTCACAAAAATATGCAAATGAAGCTTATAGTGGCGTTCCGGAGAAATTTTCCTTACGATATACTATAGGTAGGAGACTAGCCTGGGAGAGGGATTGGATATCGCAGGCCACGCCCCCTCGCTGCCTCCTCATTGCTCTCTCGCACACTGCTCACACAAGCCCAAGTGGTGTAGTGGTCTAAGGCGCACGGGCGCGCCTACACTCGCCGCACTCGCGGGTTCGAATCCCGGCACGGGCAAAGGATTTTGCTGACATCTCGGCATCATCACGAGTCCATCAGCCATTACAAAAGTCACAAAAATATGCAAATGAAGCTTATAGGTCTAAGGCGCACGGGCGCGCCTACACTCGCCGCACTCGCGGGTTCGAATCCCGGCACGGGCAAAGGATTTTGCTGACATCTCGGCATCATCACGAGTCCATCAGCCATTACAAAAGTCACAAAAATATGCAAATGAAGCTTATAGTGGCGTTCCGGAGAAATTTTCCTTACGATATACTATAGGTAGGAGACTAGCCTGGGAGAGGGATTGGATACAAAGTGGGAGTGAAAAGTGGTTTCAATTTGGTAGAAAAAAGTTTTGAAAAAAATGGTCTTAACTTTTTTTACCTCAAGGGGGGGGGCTGCCGCCCCCCCTTGGACCCCCCCCGCCGAGGGGGGCTCCGCCCCCCCTCGACCCCCCCCCCCTACAATTATTGATCCAGCCTGCTATGCATTCAATACGAAAACGTGCGGTCTCGCAAGTTGAAGAAGTGGGAGTGGACAAGTAAGAGGGACACGCTTCCCCCGCTGTGTCGTAGGTTGTAGGCTGATGGAACGATCTGTCAAGCAATGTGTCCACTTAATCAACGTTGTGCAGGTCGAGGAAGAACAAAAAATCAAACAGTAAACATCATCAATTGAACTACAATCATTCCAACTCCATCCTTTGTAAATACTCCATCTACCAAAACCGTAACTCACAAACCACCACCATAATTCATATCACAACAGCATGTTTGCTAAAGAGTGTTTTATTAGTTTAAACAAACTACAACACAATGTGTACATGTTTTTTAATGCTACAACCACACATCCAAAACTCCAATCTATGCATAGGTACAAAATCTGAGAATAAACGTCTACCTTTATGTCGAGAGCGCGTCCGTCTTGAGCTTCTTTGTCTTGTAGTCCAGCGACGACGAGCCCGACACCAGCAAGAGGGAGAACGTCGGCAGCAGAACCCTGAACAACAAGTTAGACGTTCACTCACAAAAACAATATAATAAAAAAATAAAGAACACACCTTGTACTTGGTGACGATGGAGCAACAGAGACAGCCGCAGCAGTCCGGCAGCCCATCCTCGTAGGCGCGAGTCTGCAACAATTGGTATTACAAGATAAGACACAACAAAAAACCAAAAAAAAAAACAAGCACACCTTGAACACTCCGGCGTCGAGGACGAGGGAGAAGCAGCCGACAAAGGAGGAGCGGCTCTGAAACAAATAGTTTTGCACATAACACAACAAAGTACAACGATCACAAACAAACTACACAAAAATAGCACGGTCCAATGTCATCAGACATCGTGAAAACATAATAAAAATAAAAAAAACACACCTTCACAGCCTCGGAGACACAACAGCGAAACGGCTTGTCCTTGGTGGTTGGCCCTGAAACAAATAATATCAAACATCTTGAACACGTTGTGATTTGCTCACAAAACAACAATAAAAAATAATAACGAACACATCCTGAACTTGGTGAAGACGGGGAAGATGACGACGGGGCACCAGACCGGCAGCAAGTCCTTGCAGGCACGAACCTGCAACAATTCGTATTACAACACACAACAACACAAGTACAACTCGTTCGAACTTATCATTCATCGTAAAACAAACTGTAAAAACAATAACAAGCACACCTCGCACAGGCCAGCGTCGATGCCGCAGAAGAGCGGCCGAATGGAGAGCAGCGGCTCTGAAACAAACTGTATTATAAATAGTACAACAAAGAACATTGATCACAAACATACTACGCAAGAATAACACGGTCCAATGTGATCACACATCGTGAAACGTAAATAAATAAAATCACACACCTTCACAGGCTCGGCGATGGAGCAGCAGACCGGCTTGTCATTGGTGGTTGACCCTGAAACAAATAATAATAAACATGTAGAACACGTTGCAAACTAATAAAAACAACAACGCAATACAAAACAACAACAAAATCAACAAAATTCAAAAACATTCGAAATTGCATGATGTGCGAAAACGCGACTAAACGAGTGCGACACGCAAGACAAACGCATACAACACGTCAAATTGGTATCGACAAAAATTATAAAACACATTACAACACAAATTACATAATAAAAACATCGCAAAACAAAGAAATAAACAAAAACACGCATGCCCAGCTGATTGAATTATCATCATCACTGTGCTACACCATACACCGCACAACAAAACACGATGTTTTTGCGAAACGCGTTTCAAGCGATTATTTTGATATTAAAGGCATATCAAAGTGACAAAACTCGATTAGAACAAAAGAATATAATAAAAAGAAAATATTGAAACATACAAAACATGCCCACAACGCATACCCGCTTCATTACAGTCGATTGCACGCACCAACCAAATAAAACCCGTGCATTTGATATGTTTATGCACTATTAATCAATCGATATCAATGCAAAACGTATTCAGTACATCGGCCCAATCACTCCCCAACACTTTCCACGCATTGTTCCCTTGCGCAATCATCGATATCATTCGCCATCACCCATTCACACAAACACACATGCGCTATCGCAGGCCACGCCCCCTCGCTGCATCCTCATTGCTCTCTCGCGCACTGCTCACACAAGCCCAAGTGGTGTAGTGGTCTAAGGCGCACGGGCGCGCCTACACTCGCCGCACTCGCGGGTTCGAATCCCGGCGCGGGCAAAGGATTTTGCTGACATCTCGGCATCATCACGAGTCCACCAGCCATTACAAAAGTCACAAAAATATGCAAATGAAGCTTATAGTCGCGTTCCGGAGAAATTTTCCTTACGATATACTATAGGTAGGAGACTAGCCTGGGAGAGGGAGTGGATACAAGTTTTGGAATGAAAATGAAAAGTATTTTTATTTTGGTAGAAAAAAGTTTTGAAAAAAATGGTCTCAACTTTTTTTTACCTCAAGGGGGGGCTGCCGCCCCCCCTTGGACCCCCCCGCCGAGGGGGGCTCCGCCCCCCCTCGACCGCCCTCTATACAGTTCTATATTCTCCCTGCTATGCGTCCGATACGTCAAAGTGCGATATCGAGGGTTGCGGTAGTTTTCATATCCGAGACAGTGGATAAGCGAGTGGTTGAGGGAGTGGTTGAGGGAGTGGTTGAGGGAGTGGTTGAGGGAGTGGTTGAGGGAGTGGTTGAGGGAGTGATTGAGAAAGTGGTTGAGGGAGTGGTTGAGGGAGTGAACCGCCCCCCCCCCCCTCACCGAGTACAGTCTGCTGTGCGTCCCATGCGTCAACGGGGTGCTGCTCGAGGAGGATAAAACACGACCAAACAGTAAAAAAACAAAAGTCACAACCATTCTGAATCAATCCCAAATCCATTACCAATACCGTACCCCGCAACCCACCATCACAATCATATCATAACACCAAGTAAGGGTGCAGATCGAGGAGAAGCGAAAAAACCAAACAGTAAACATATAGCTACATTATCAATCGTACAACCCAAATCCACAACCTAATCACACCCATAACCCACCGCAATCATAAAAGGAAAACAACCAAGTAAGCTAAAGAGGTTTTTATTTGCGCCAAGAAACTACAACGTGATTTGCATATACAATAAATCCAAAAGTGTTCAAATGTAAAGGAAAAGTAAAAACAGGAATACCTTTAAAAATAAGAACTCCTTCGTCTTGCGCTGCTTCTCGTCGTGGACACGTCGAGAACTTGTTCGGCAAGGGCGTCTGAACAAGAAGTTATCCTCGGACAAAAATAAGGCATATTATTATTATAACACACCTTGAACTTGGTGACGACATCGATGGGGCAGCAGATGACGACGCAGACCTTAAAAAAATTACTCACCTCCTTTATCGAGAGGATCTCTCCGCTGGCCTTCTTCAAATGACGAAGCATGAACACGTACCTGAACATCGTTGGAAGCGAAGATCTTCTCCTTCTCGCTCGGCAGCATGCGGCCAAACACGATGTACTGCTTCAGAACCTCTCCCTTAGCCTCGATCGGCATGATGAACCCTGCATGTTACATTTGAAACATACATGACAAAATTGCTATGAAATACCCACCTTGAACGGGTCGTAGTTGCTGGTGGCGCGGCGCATGGGCTTGTCTAACTTTGAACACCCTGAAACAAATAATAATAAACATGTAGAACACGTTGCGAACTAATAAAACAACAACGCAATACAAAACAACAACAAAATCAACGAAATTCAAAAACATTCGAAATTGCATGATGTGCGAAAACGCGACTAAACGAGTGCGACACGCAATACAAACGCATACAGCACGTCAAATTGGTATCGGCAAAAATTATAAAACACATTGCAACACAAATTACATTATAAAAACATCGCAAAACAAAGAAATAAACAAAAAACGCACGCACAGCTGATTGAATTGTCATCATCACTGTGCTACACCATACACCGCACAACAAAACACGATATCTTTGCGAAACGGGTTCCAAGCGATTATTTTGATATTGAACGCATATCAAAGTGAGAAAACGCGATTAGAACAAAAGAATATAATGAAAAGAAAATATTGAAACATACAAAACGTGCCCACAACGCATACCTGCTTCATTACAGTCGATTGCACACACCAACCAATTAAAACCCGTGCACTGATGCGTTTAATCACTATTAATCAATCGATATCAATGCAAAACGTATTCGATACACATGCCCAATCACTCCCCAACACTTTCCACGCATTGTTCCCTTGCGCAATCATCGATATCATTCGCAATCACCCATTCACACACACACACACACGTGCGCTATCGCAGGCCACGCCCCCTCGCTGCATCCTCATTGCTCTCTCGCACAGTGCACGCACAAGCCCAAGTGGTGTAGTGGTCTAAGGCGCACGGGCGCGCCTACACTCGCCGCACTCGCGGGTTCGAATCCCGGCGCGGGCAAAGGATTTTGCTGACATCTCAGCATCATCACGAGTCCACCAGCCATTACAAAAGTCACAAAAATATGCAAATGAAGCTTATAGTGGCGTTCCGGAGAAATTTTCCTTACGATATACTATAGGTAGGAGACTAGCCTGGGAGTGGGCATGATTTGTTTGTTTGGAGTGGAAATACTATTTTTGAAATTTAAAAAAAGTGGTTTTGAAAATTCATCAAAACTTTTTTTTACCTCAAGGGGGGGCTGCCGCCCCCCCTTGGACCCCCCCGCCGAGGGGGGCTCCGCCCCCCCTCGACCCCCCCTCTATTCACATATTCCAACGCCCTGCTATGCTGCCGTTTCGTCAGTGCATTAACGCGGTTTGAGGTAGTTTTCATACCCGAGGGAGAGGATAAGCGAGTGGTTGAGGGAGTGGTTGAGGGAGTGGTTGAGGGAGTGGTTGAGGGGGTGGTTGAGGGAGTGGTTGAGGGAGTGGACCCCTCTTCGAGTGAATCGTACAGTCTGCTGTGCGTCCGATGCGTCAACGGGGTGCTGCTCGAGGAGGATAAAACACGAACAAACAGTAAAATAACAAAAATCACAATCATTCTGAATCAATCCCAAATCCATTACCAATACCGTACCCCGCAACCCACCATCACAATCATATCATAACAACAAGTGAGCTAAAGAAAGTTTTATTTGTTCCAACTACAACACAATGTATATTTCACTACTACAAATACACATCAACATTCTAGTCAATTAATGTAAACAATTTAATAAAATGAGCGTCTACCTTAAATCGTCGAGAGTGCGTCCGCGTCCGACTTGAGATTCTTCTTCTTCTTCTTCTTCTAGTCCAGCGACGACGCCCCACACGAGCAGGGAGCAGGGGAGCCTTGAACAACATGATAGCTCACAAATTGGAAAAAAGAAAATATAATATACAACATACCTTGAACTTGGGTGACGACGGTGCAGCAGACCGGCAGCACGTCCCGTAGACGAAAGACTGCAACAATTCGTATTATAAAACACCACAACTGAAGTACAACACAAAGCAATTCAGTAAGAAGAACACAGTGCAATGATCATAATGAAAGGTAAACAAAATTAAATAAATAACACGCACCTTGAACGCCTCGGTTCCGTCGCCGCACGACGCAGCCGGCTTGTCCAACTTTGATCACCCTGAAATGAATAATAATAAACATGTAGAACACGTTGCAAACTAATAAAACAACACGCACTACAAAACAACAACAAAATCAACGAAATTCAAAAACATTCGAATATGCAATGCGAGTGATAACGCGATGGAACGAGTGCGACACGCAATACAAACGCATACAGCACGTCAAATTAGTATCGACAAAAATTATAAAACACATTGCAACACGAATCATATTATGAAAACATCGAAAAACAAAGAAATAAACAAAAACACGCACGCCCAGCTGATTGAATTGTCATCATCACTGTGCTACACCATACACCGCACAACGAAACACGATGTTTTTGCGAAACGCGTTCTAAGCGATTATTTTGATATTAAACGCATATCAAAGAGACAAAACGTGATTAGAACAAAAGAATATAATAAAAAGAAAATATTGAAACATACAAAACATGTCCACAACGCATACCCGCTTCATCGCAGCCGATTGCACGCACCAACCCATTAAAACCCGTGCATTTGATATGTTTAATCACTATTAATCAATCGATATCAATGCAAAACGTATTCAGTGCATCAGCCCAATCACTCCCCAACACTTTCCACACATTGTCTCCTTGCGCAATTATCGATATCATTCGCCATCACCCATTCACACTCACACGCTATCGCAGGCCACGCCCCCTCGCTGCCTCCTCATTGCTCTCTCGCGTCCTGCGCACACAGCCCAAGTGGTGTAGTGGTCTAAGGCGCACGGGCGCGCCTCGATCTGCCGCACCCACGGGTTCGATCCCGGTGCGGGCAGAGGATTTTGCTGACATCTCAGCATCGTCCTCTATCCCCCTATACCATTACATCATCTGGAAATTTGCATATATGCAAATGAAGCTTAAAGTGGCGTTCCAGAGAAATTCGCCTTACCATATACTGTAGGTAGAGACTAGCATCAACGTTTGGAAAAAGAAACAGCGAATGCTTCTGAGGGCGCGGCGCTTGTACTACGGTATGCTCGCGCTGCGCGCTTCGCTCGAGGAGCGGCGGGAGGGGTGCGTGCTCGCCGCTGCGCGGCTCGCTCAGCGTACTGTAGCTACAGTAAGCCGAGAGAGCTGCGCGGCACGTCCCCCTCCCGCCGCTCCGTGGTCGTCGCAATGCATTTTTGCCTTTTTTGAAGCCCATATCAATCGATATCAATCGATATCAATCGATTTTCATCGATATTCATCGATATTCATCGATATCCATCGATATCCATCGATATCCATCGATATCCATCGATATCAATCGATATCAATCGATATCAATCGATATCAATCGGTATCAATCGGTATCAATCGGTATCAATCGGTATCAATCGGTATCAATCGATCAACTGCTGTAATCGATCACTTATACTGTCGTAAGCAACTACCGTATCCTACAGTAACCCTCCCTCCTCCCCACCTCTTTCTTGTCCCTGCGGTTGTTGGCGCGCTCCGACAACCCGCTCCGCGCAACCAGACAGCGCCTTCCCTTGTCCGTCGTACCTCGCCGTCCTAGGTATACGGTAGGATTACGGTAACCACTGAGTTATCGTACCTTTACACGCTCCGGGCGGCACCCATGAGTGCTCCGGAGTGGTCGTACTTGCTCCAGATACGCTCCGGGTGCTCCGTCGAGATCCAGGGCGACGGGGCTCCGCCTGCAATCAGCCCGAAAATAGGGGGAATGAGGGAGAGTACCTGTCTGGACGAGTCGACCGGTCGGTGGGTGGGAGGAATGAGCGACTGACCGACCGGCCGTCATTTCTCCCCGTCCAGACGCCGCCTCATTAGCATATGATTAGCATGCCCCGCCCCCTGCCGTCCTTGCGGGCGCCGTCATTTCTTCGTCACTCAGGGTGGTGAAGCACATCTCGAGCGGTCATGAGATGGGTGGATCCGCGGTACGGCGGGAGGAGTACTCCCCGACCCTGCCTAATGGCCCTTCCTGTTAAACATTCGGGAAAGGGGAAGCGGACGGGAACGTGCCGCTACGATCCCGGCTTCTTCCCCCAGTAGAATTAGCATACAACTATCCAATAGAGTCCAATAGAGTCCAATCCACTACAATTCACTACAATCCACTCCATTCACTACAATCAACTACAATCAACTACGAACCACTACAATCAACTACAGACCACTACAATCAACTACAATTCACTCCATTCAACTCCAGTCAACTCCATTCAACTCCAGTCAACTCCAATCAATTCTATACAATGATACATTAGCGATACGGTAATCTCTTATTCTACCTACCGTATCCCAGTACGGGATACGGTAGCCCATAGCCATGACACACTTTTCCGCACTACCTATACGGTACTCTCTACTACTACTGTATTCTGAAAGAGAATACGGTAGTCTTCTCTTCAACACATCTTTCTCTCCGTACAACCTATACGGTAAATATTCTTTTCTCGATGCTGAGCATCTTTCGTCTCCTCGTCACCTCCTTCTCTCCTCGTCACCTCTCCCTTCCACCTCGTCAACCACCCTCATTTGCATTGCCATCGCCTCACCCCTCTCCTCAACCCTCTTCATCCCCCCTCACCAACACAAACAAACCCTCCCGACGCGCTTCGCTCCGGTGCATCGTAGTCGTCGCTCCTCTTCTTCCTGGACGACGCTCCGTTCCAGTGCTCCGCTAGGTGCTCCACTCGCTCCTCCTGCTCCCTCCTGCCGCTCAGCTCGCTCCTCCCGCCTCCCGCTCGCTCCTCCTCCTCCAGCTCCTCCAGCTGCTACCGCTCTCGCTCCTCCCGCTCCCGCTCCTCCCGCCGCTCCTCCCGCCGCTCCTCCCGCTCCCGCTCCCGCTCCCGCTCCGCTCCGGCGGCGGCTCAACCAAGGCAACCGCCTAGGATGACCGCCGCCGTGTCGACTGACCCCCTCCACGTCGTCATTCCTTACGTCCACCCCTTGGCCACGCCCACTTCATTATGCCAGCATGGAAATGAGGTATTCCCGCCACCGCGCGCGCGGTGCACGCTAATTCTCCTAATTTATTCCTTGCGCAGAAAATTGCCTTCCCACTCTCAAGTATACCAATGACTAGCATCAGCGAATGCTTTCTGAGGCAGGACGTGGGCGTTTTTGTGGCCGTTCGGTTGCGGGGAGTGCCGCGCCGGCTGCGCTGCGCGCAACCATCATGCGTCGTGCGTGCGCGTCCCTCTCTCTCACCCACTCCCCCCCCTCTCGCAGTCTACCTACCGCGACTCGCCTCTCCTCGTCAGTCGCGCTCGCGCCTTCGCGCCCGCCCTCTAACGCCCACTTTCACCTCTCGTAGTTAGGTTTTTTGCGAGAAATTTGCGATTCCCGACGCTTTCTCTCGGCAACTTTTGCGTTTTGCGACGATCGAATGAAGGAATTACGCTTCTCGAATTACTCTTCGGACCGCCACCATCTCCGGACCATCTAAGTTGTCCGACAAAGTTCCGTGCAAAGTTATTAAGAAGAAAAACACCAAGTGTCCACTAACATTCCACTTCATTCCAAACATTCCGTGAAACAATAAATAGACACAACACGGATAATGTGAAAAGATTTATTGATCAAGCAAGAAAAACCCTTGGAAGGGAAAAGAATCTGTGATCACCAAAAACACATTGTAGATGTTAGTTGTATCAGTAGTAGATCTCCGCTCAGATCTAAACACAAGAACCTCTTCTCTCTTTATAACGTTACCCACGATTCCCCGGTTGTCTCCAATCCGAGTACTGAGCGAGCGCACAGTTGCTTGACTTGCCAGTTCGGATGGGATGGCGTATATCCAACTGGCTATGAACGTTGATAAGAGAATTGGATCAAGTGTAAAGATTGATTGTCGATTACTGCTGCTTGACAATGTCGTGGTAGACAATGTTTCTCACTAACATCTGAGGAGCGCCATTTGCGTCAGGAACGCAAGGCCATTTCGTGAACACTTTCAGCCCTTTAGAGCTTCGAATGCGCGAAAACGCCACGTACATCTGTCCGTGCGAGAAGGGTTTATCACGAAGAATGATACCCACTTTGTCGAACGTCTGTCCTTGCGACTTGTTTATGGTCATTGCATAGGACAAACGAACGGGAAACTGAATTCGCTCGTACGCCAAATCACTCTTGGTATCTTCGTACGTCAGACGAATCTTCGGAATCATCACTGGCTGGTTCGAACCAGTTGTGAGGTTTTTGCACATGAGAATGTTATCGCTAATGGCTTCGACAATGAGGCGTGTTCCATTACAGAGGCCCTCAGTCACGTTCAAGTTGCGCAACAACATAACGATACATCCGATCTTCAGTTTGAGTTTATGAGGAGGGAAACCCGAAGGTGTGTCCCGCCAAATGTGCTCAATATTTGCGGGAAACCGCACTCGACAATTGCCGGTAATCCCGCTCAGGTAATCGAGCGGCGCATCCATGGAAACACTCTCCACCACCGGACCAATACACTTGTTCAGAATATGGTCGTTGATGCGAAGTGAATCCTGGTTTTTCAATACCAGTATGGCGCGTTTCGAAATCTCACTGGGATCAGCAAGAACCGATGCGTCGTACATACCATCGATAATTTCCGACTCGGTTTTGGCCATGTTTTCGGACGGTATCTTGAGACACCCATTCACCTTTTCATGCGTACCGTTTCCGACAGTTTCGAGGAACTGCACAAACTCCTTCTCGTCGGCGTTTACTCGCATGTTTTGTGTAAGTTTAAAGTGTTTGAATAGAGACCAGAACTTGCTCTTATTCACACACTCATCGATGGCCAAAATCGGATCGCGGTTTTTGACGACCGGGAGGAGTTGTTTCCAATCACCTCCAAGAATCACGACCGTACCACCAAACGGTTTCTTATCGAGGCCGACTGGTGCCACGAGTCTGAGGGCACCGTCTACGCAATCAAGAGCATACTTGTGAGACATCGTACATTCATCCCAAATCACAACGTCAGCTTCCGCGAGATTGCGACCACTATTCATGTGAGATTTGATGGTACTCTTGCTGTCTTCGTTCAGATTGAGCGGAAGATAGAACGCTGCGTGAACAGTTCGTCCGCCTTCCATCAGTGTGGCAGCGATACCCGTCGACGCAACCACGACAACCTTTTTACCGATTTTCGCACACTCTCGTATGATTCTTTGATAGACAAACGTTTTCCCAGTACCACCACTACCTTGGAGGGAGAAGCAATAGTCTTGTCGATCACCTTTCGACAGACCTACCGACTGCATAACGCTATCGACAAACGTTTGCTGTTCGGTGTTCAGGGTGCCATTTGATCTGTTTGCAGAACCACCGACACCACCATCATTATCGGGAATGGATTGATCATTAAGCGGAGGTGGAATACCGAAATCAATCAATTTGCAGTTGTTCTGTTCCAGAATCCACTGAAGACGTATTTTGCCAGTTTCGATGTTCTCATCGAGTGTTTTTGAGAGATCTCGAGGAGCCATGTACTCTTTATACTTATCCCAGAGGGCACGAGCATTGGGTGGCTTACAATGCATGAGTAGAGTAGCAAATAGACCCCTCAATTTTTTAGGCATATTGATATCCTTTGCCTCATCTAGGATACGATCCCATATGGCCTCGTCGTTGATGAGTCCGGCTCGTATGGCTGCTTCGTTGTATGAGTTGTAAACAACACCGTTCACTGTTCGTCCGTCAATCCAAGAGAATACGGGACGAGACATGAGAATCAATCGAAGAGCAAAGAGCTCGGTTTGACGTGGGCTGTATGCACACACACGTGTCACTTTACGTATTTTTCGTATATGTGGTGTGAAAACACCAGCCTTGTCATCGTAACGGAAATGAATGGCAACTTCCTCGAATTTCATCTTTTTCACTTTGGGATCTTGCGTGGTACTCATCAATTCGAAATACGCCTTCAACATCGTGGGTCTATTGGCAGACTTTGGCGTTTCGCCCATTGCAAAGAATAGATTTTCCTTGCCTTCGAGATGCAAGTACAGTTGCCTCACGATGTGAGTGGAATAGACGAGTTTATAACCACGCAGACGCCATGCTGCCTCAATTGGAGAGACGTATCGTAACGAGGTGTGTATTTGAGCCTCGTCAAAGTTCACGTTACCCTTTTCGTCCATAAACTTTTTCAACTCGTCCATTTTACCGCTATTCACAACTCCGATCAAGGTGTCAACACCTTTCGTTATGTACTTTGAGATGTACTTGACGGTCTTGCTGCTCGCCACATACTCCACGTTAATGTGACATTTGAACGCGAGCAGTAGGAACGGATTGTATGGTACGACATCACGGTTAGTTATGTGTACTTGCTTTTTATTATCAAAGTACTCTTGCCGAATGTTGGCGGGACGAGGATATAACGGACGGCCACAAGGCAACAATCCGTAATCGTTTCTATAAGGCTGAGGGAAGTTTTTCTTACAGTAGGCCGGATTTTTCTGGCGACACTGATAATGCGGTTTGTTCGAGCACGGCTTATGAATCATCAGTTTCAACACCAATTCACGTAGAAGTAACTTCTTTTCGTAATCCGGATCAGTGTCCTTTGTACTCGGATCAGGAATTTCCGGTATTTCAGCCTTGATGTACTGACACACTTCGTCCTCAGTTAATTCTCTTTCGAGTGTGACGAGTAGATGACAGTGTACCATGCCGCGTTTTTGGAACTCGATACGATACCACATTGCAGCAACTTCTCCGAATATCTTCTTTACACGAATCAGTTCGACCACTTGTTTAAACTTTTCGTGGCAGACTCGTGCAACAATATCGGGATCGTTGTCGGCATTGACTCCGATCAGGTTCTCCTTGATTTCAGGCCATTCTTCATTGCCAGTGATCGTAATGAACAACGTGGGTTTACCACAATGCGCCACAATAGCCATACCGTTGTGGTACTGTTCTTGGCACCAACGGTAACTACCCACATAGGTTTTCGGAAGATACACAAACGAACCCAGTTTGATTTTATAGAAATCGAGTCTCCGCTGTATCGCATCCATGTACTCGTTTCGATCGATTTTACACAACTCGAATTGGGTTTTTTTGATATGGTGTAAGCGGGCAGCTTCAATACGAGTGAAGTTGAATAGATTAAAGAGCGGTGTCACTCTACCCATACCCAAAAGCCAGTGGTTAATGAGATTTTCATCTGTGCGACGGGTACAGTATACAAAATGCTCTCGCTGAGAGACAAACAATCGTTTCTTGGAACGAGTTTGTTGTTCTCCTTCGATACCGAGATCCATATCGTCATCATCACTCACGTCAGGTTCTCCCTGTTCACGTGATGTGGTGGAAGTAACCTTGTTTTTCGTAGACTTATACGGTATTCCATTTTCATAAAAATGTCTTCCATCATCAAACAACAGAGGGAAAGTGAGAGGAGTGGCGTTGCGGTCGAAGAATGGCATCTCCGAAAATTGTCCACGATTTTTATCGTACACAATAGTGCCATGTTGAATCTCCTCAGGTGTCGGTGGTCGCTCTGTACTTGCGTACAGTAGCGCCACGTTGTTGGTATTGGGGAGATTCAACGTACCCTCGTGTGCATTACCTATCAAGTACTGATCCCTCTCCTTACGGTATTGTAGGAAACACATTTGAATGTAAGTGGTTTCGTCTTGACCGGTGGTTGCACGCAGTTGTTCTTTACGGCGTTCAGCTTGCAACATGAGATCGTACATTTGTAGGTAGGCTCGAGTGTAGGGATTGTTGTCCTTCATGCACTGAATCAAACCCGCCAGAATGTCGTTATCAATGTCTTTGTCTGTTACGTCGAAATGAGTCTTTTCGGGTATGTAGTAGTGTTGCGCGAACGCAGCACACGAACTCTCTGATGGAATGAGATGACAAATTCCCGCTCTCATTTGACCCTGCAGCACGGTAATAGGTTCACCTTTCGGCAAATCCTGTACCGTACTGAACGATAGAGAAGCCATAGCAAGCAGTTGATTGTATCGATGCAACGCTCTATAACACTTATTCGTTGGTTGACGTTGTTCAAGAGTGGGATTGGCAATGTCAAACAAAAGCGCAAACTCTGGACGAGTAGAGCGCTTGAAAGGTGAGTTTTCAATGTGTACATCACCGTTTTTACAACACACTCCATGACTCTCTGAAGCAAAATTGTTACTCTTACAGAACTCATGTTTACACGGTATCATCGGACCGAGGTGTTGGTAGTCAGGTAGTTCACTGTACCGACTGGCTGCGTTGAAGAATTTGAATGTTTTTCGTTGATATGCATTTTTCATACGCTTAGCGTTCGCTTGTCGTCGATCGATAGCTTTACGCTTCAAGGAAGCCAACTCTTCTTGAGTCTTTTGGGTTGAAACCTGCGTATCATTGATCATTTGATCGTTCGTATCATTCTGTATGAGATTCACCATACCTTTCAACATTTTGCTTTCACGAGAATTGACACTTTCGTTAGAGGTTTGTTGGTTCTGACCCTGGGCCATAGCAATGATTTTAGCCAGCTTTTCCTCATCAATAGTGTCTTTTTTCTTCTTCTGACGGCGCTGTTTCTCCTTCTCAGAGCCAGATTTGCACTGTCTTTTCTTAGGAGGAGTGTTCACATTCATGTTGTCATCGAACTGAGATGTTATCCCCGATAGAGTACCATCATCAGAGCTTATCATTGAGACACTCGATGTAGAAGGAACCGCGCCAACAGGCTGCGGCATAGGACTCTGCATAGGCTGACCATTGTTGGACGCCATGAACTCTGACGAAGACGACAAAGCGGCTCGCTTGCGAAACTCGATCATGTTTTTCTTCTGTGGAGAAACAGGCTTATGACGCACAAAGCGCGAGTTGGGAATGGCCGGAGGAGGCATCAAAAGAGGATTAGGCATAGGCGGAGCCTGTATCGGAGCCACCATATTTGCAGTGGAGGGATGAGCCACTGTCTGCCGTGTCATTGCCGTTTGAAAAGGCGGCACAGTGATGTGTTGCACAGACGGAGGCATGATAGGCAAAGCAGGGAACTGTGGTGCCATCATACCCGCATGACTCACGAGAGGAGCAGGCATAACCACCGACCCAGCCACAGTGCTGTACATTGGTCCGCTGAACAGAGGCATCTGTGGCTGAGGCAGAAGGAACGGCTGTTGCATGATGCGACGCCTGGCATTGAGCTCATTCTGCACATACGCGCGGTAAGCGGCCACGAGTTGCGGGGTGTGCATCGTGTTTGTTAAAGAGCGGTTGTTGAGCAGATTTTCGATGTTCCGAAGAACAAAGAAACCGCAAGACTTACTATCCCTCTGCTGATCACTGCGAATACGATCCGATATCTGAGGCAGACCGGGAAGCAGCACAGGCACAATGGCGGGGATCAGGAAAGTGCGCACATGGTGAAGAACCGGGTCAGTTGGTGCAATACGCGCCATACTGTACATGCTGTCGATGTAGAATACCGTATTCATATGCGTATTATAAACCATCAAGTAGTAATGCCCATCAGTGTTCAGGTTAGCCTGGTAGCGATGACCGGCAAACTTCAGCACCGGAATAACAACCACCTCCGGCACAACAACATTGTTTTTGCTGATGTAGGGATCCACGCTCACGTCTATTCGACGAAGCGCAAGATGATCATTCAGATCAATATGGTCGAACTGTTGCCAGTACGATACGTTTAGGAGCCAAACGTTTTGAATCCTGGCATTCGCCACAATAGATTCACCAATTATCTCAAGATCGGAGTTCTCGAGAGAAACCCCAGGATGTGTGTAGTCAACGGGAAGAGCCATCTACAAATAACAACCGTTTTTTAATGAAAATTTTAGTGAGTTCTTATAAATGTCATCTTAAAAATACATCATATTATTGTGTTATTATATTATATTATATTATATCATATTATATCATAGTATTATTATTATTATTATTATATACATATTATATACATATATTATTACATTATACGTTACATACATTATTATATATTATACATACATATATTATATACATCATATTATAAAGATATTATTATACCACGAATTGTACCGTTTGTTTTAACACATTTTACCACAACCACACCACGAGAGCTGTGCTACAGCGTGGTGGCCAACCACACCACGAAAGCTGTGCTGCAACGTGGTGGGCAAGAGGCGTAATCGCGTTTATGTGTATACCACCGTTTTTTTAGACCACATCATGATTGTTTTGACTTATTTTACCAAAACCATACCACGAGAGCTGTGCTACAGCGTGGTGGGCAACAGGTACAGCTGTGCTGGATACCGTGATATTTTTTTTTAATTATACCACATTTTGTTTGTTTTGACTCATTTTACCATAACCACACCACGAGAGCTGTGCTACAGCGTGGTGGGCAACAGGTACAGCTGTGCTGGATACCGTGATATTTTTTTTTAATTATACCACATTTTGTTTGTTTTGACTCATTTTACCATAACCACACCACGAGAGCTGTTCTGCAACGTGGTGGCCAACCACACCACGAGAGCTGTGCAACAACGTGGTGGGCAAGAGGCGTAATAGCGTTTATGTATATACCACCGATTATTTTTAGACCACAGTTTGTTTTTTGACTCATTTTACAGGAACCACACCACGAGAGCTGTGCTGCAACGTGGTGGGCAAGAGGCAAAACCATGTTTATATTTTTACCACTTCATGTTTGTTTTGACTCATTTTACCACAACCACACCACGCAAGCTGTGCTAGAACGTGGTGGGCAACCTCACCACGTAAGCTGTGCTAGAACGTGGTGGGCAACAGGTACAGCTGAGCTGGATACTGTGATTACATTTATTTTATTTGTACCACATCACGCCGCGCCGACACAACAATATTGTATTTGTAAACACGGTTTTTATTAATATTGCTTCGATTGGATGACACTCGAGAGCTTCATTTTTTGGTTTACAATGAATTTATATTAGATTTCGATTAAAATGATAAGTGTAATGTTGATACCGCACAGCCAGCCGTGCTGAACTGTACGGTAGAGGTGCAGCCGAGCTGACACCGAATCGTGGGCAGCCGCGCTGACCCAACGATATTGTACTGGTAATCACTTTTTTGTTGTTATCGATTAAATTTAATGACACATGATAGATTGTTCGTTTAGAATTTAGCAATGATGGTAAATGTTACAACAACTATTGTAATATTGAACATATTAAATTGAATAAAAATACAAGCAACAAGTTACGAACTTTTTTCAGCTACACCGGGGCACATCTGACATAAACACAAAACCGAAACGCGATAGAACCCACGTCGTGAACCGAAGACGACAGAGCGCGGAAGAGAGCGGGGAACGGAAGAACGCAACCACTTTGCAAAAGCAACAGTGGTGAAATGGCACAGGCGAGAGTGCACCCACCGTCGTAGAGATTGACCTACCAAAGAACAACGTCCTTTTTTCACGTGAACTCAAGGAAAGAATGAAATAGTATATTTTAGTCGATTTCAACACTAATAATGTATGAAAGTTGAGTTGTTTTGTTGTGTCTGCACTGCATCATCACCAGAGAACAGCACGTTCGCATCCAATGACATTAGCTGCAGCAAATAAATACTTAAAAAAAACACGAAGGACGTGTTCCTATCAATACAAAATGGATGTATGCTTGCATCCAATCCCATCAGCTTCTCGAAAAGCGGCAGTGGAATCTCTTGTTTTCGTCTCGTAGAACCAGTCGCAGCGCCGGAATTTATCAGTCATAGCGACAAATGTGCGCCGGGTTCACGGACAGCAATCAAATGCATATCCTACAACCTTGTTGGATAGTTTGACTCTCGTTATGAAAGCGTGCGATACCAGTTCAATTTGAAAAAAAAATGTTCTGTTGAAACTTATCGGCAAAATGTATGCTTTCAAAACGTTTTGTTGACTTCCAAACA
Source organism: Rhabditoides inermis (assembly GCA_963966185.1). Classification (NCBI taxonomy): domain Eukaryota; kingdom Metazoa; phylum Nematoda; class Chromadorea; order Rhabditida; family Rhabditidae; genus Rhabditoides; species Rhabditoides inermis. The sequence continues at coordinate 264,892 of CAWZYM010000418.1, forward strand.
ATGTTTCAAAGTCAACAAAACAATCTGCCCCGGAGCGGAATCGATCCAACGATTGTGAAATTGTCAGCCGAACGCGCTACCAGCTGAGCTACGAGTGCGCTGAGATAGAGGTCGGTTAATTCCGTGACGTCTCAAACCTTGCAGAGTGGTCTCATGAGTGCAATGCGCACTTCGTCAATTCGTCTCTCCGCACCTATCCACAATTCATTTGATCATGCTGGCATGACGTTGTGGTGTAGTGGATTGTGCAACTGCCTCATGATCGTGCCTCCCGAGTTCGAATCCGGAGCAGTGTTTTCTCATGTTTTGCCAACACACGCATTGTCATAGTTTTGCTATCGCAATGGAACATGCGACAGTCTCTATACCGACCGTATCCGATATTCAAACTACCGTACCCGCGTGTGTCGTACCGGATATAGAGAAAACAGAGACGACTGCCATTCGAACGTGCTTCACTGTTCTAATGTTTTAAAATTATTTTGTGTATGTTTTCTGACGGCGTGCAAAGTACCGTATACCTAATTAGAAGTACGAGCATGTGAAATTGCCAGTGAGCTGACTTTGATTGGCTTTCTCGCGCTCACCGTACCCGAAATTTGAACTGCAGTACCATCAAAAACAGAAAGAACGATTTAAAACACTTATGTTGTTGTGTTTGAAACGTATTGGGAAAACTTATGTTTTCAATGTAATCCAAACAATTTTTCAAAGTCAACAAAACAATCTGCCCCGGAGCGGAATCGAACCAACGATCGTGAGATTGACAGCCGAACGCGCTACCAGCTGAGCTACGAGTGCGCTGATATAGCGGTCGGTTAATTCCGTAACGTCTCCGCGCATCTCCGCGATCATCTCTCCGCACCTATCCACTCTCGATTTGATCATGCTCGCATGGGCGTTGTGGTGTAGTGGATAATGCGTCTGCCTCATGATCGTGCCTCCCGAGTTCGAATCCGGAGCAGTGTTTTCTCATGTTTTGCCAACACACGCATTGTCATAGTTTTGCTATCGCAATGGAACATGCGACAGTCTCTATACCGACCGTATCCGATATTCAAACTACCGTACCCGCGTGTGTCGTACCGGATATAGAGAAAACAGAGACGACTGCCATTCGAACGTGCTTCACTGTTCTAATGTTTTAAAATTATTTTGTGTATGTTTTCTGACGGCGTGCAAAGTACCGTATACCTAATTAGAAGTACGAGCATGTGAAATTGCCAGTGAGCTGACTTTGATTGGCTTTCTCGCGCTCACCGTACCCGAAATTTGAACTGCAGTACCATCAAAAACAGAAAGAACGATTTAAAACACTTATGTTGTTGTGTTTGAAACGTATTGGGAAAACTTATGTTTTCAATGTAATCCAAACAATTTTTCAAAGTCAACAAAACAATCTGCCCCGGAGCGGAATCGAACCAACGATCGTGAGATTGACAGCCGAACGCGCTACCAGCTGAGCTACGAGTGCGCTGATATAGCGGTCGGTTAATTCCGTAACGTCTCCGCGCATCTCCGCGATCATCTCTCCGCACCTATCCACTCTCGATTTTATCATGCTCGCATGGGCGTTGTGGTGTAGTGGATAATGCGTCTGCCTCATGATCGTTCCTCTCGAGTTCGAATCCGGCGCAGTTGTTCTCACATGTTTTGTCAACACACGCATTGTCATAGTTTTGCTATCACAATGAAACATGCGACATCCTCTATACCGACCGTATCCGATATCCAAACTACCGTACCCGGGTTTGTCGTACCGGATATAGAGAAAACAGAGACGACTGCTATTCGAACGTGCTTCACTGTTCTAATTTTTTTTAAATTTATTGTGTGTTTGTTTTCTGACGGCGTGCAAAGTACCGTATACCTAATTAGAAGTACGAGCATGTGAAATTGCCAGTGAGCCTGTCTTTGATTGGCTTTCTCTCGCTCACCGTATCCGAAATTCAAACTTCAGTACCGATCAGGAAAACAGAGAGAACGATCTAAAACACTTAGTTTGTTTTGCTTGAAACGTATTGGCAAAACTTATGTTTTCAATGTAATCCAAACAATGTTTCAAAGTCAACAAAACAATCTGCCCCGGAGCGAAATCGAACCAACGATCGTGAGATTGTCAGCCGAACGCGCTACCAGCTGAGCTATGGGTGCGCTGAGATTGCGAGCGGTTAATTCCGTAACGTCTCAAAGCTTGCAGCCTGATGAGTGCGATGCGCATTTCGTTAATTCGTCTCTCCGCACCTATCCACTATCCATTTTACCATGCTCGCATGGGCGTGGTGGTGTAGTGGATAGTGTGTCTTCCTCATGATCGTGCCTCCCGAGTTCGAATCCGGCGCAGTGATTTTCACATGTTTTACTAATACACGTGATGTCATTTTTTTGCTATCACAATGGAACATGCGACATCCTCTATACCGACCGTATCCGATATTCAAACTACCGTACCCGAGTGTGTCGTACCGGATATAAAAAAACAGAAGCGACTGCCATTCAAACGTGCTTCACTGTTCTTTTTTTCCAATTTACTTTGTGTCTGTTTTTATGACGGCGGTCAAAGTACCGTATGCCTAATTTGTACCGAACTGCAGTGCGAAAATTAGGAATACTGTATATACAGTATCCTACGGTAAATTCAATACCTTAACACTCGCGCACGCACAGCTAACAAATGGGCGTGTGCACGTCATCACTGTTCAATCGATACTCGATCGATAATCGATCAATGTTCACAGAGAGAGAGAGAGAGAGAGAGAGAGAGAGAGAGAGAGAGAGAGAGAGAGAGAGAGAGTGAAAGAGGGGGAGGGAGAGGGAGAGAGAGTAGCCTCCTACACTCCTCTCCTCCTTTCCCTCTCTCTCTCTCTCTCTCTCTTTCTCTCTCTCTCTCTCTCTCTCTCTCCCCCTCCCTTCCTCCCTCCATCTCTCTTTCCATTTCTCTCTCTTCCTCCAAGTATTCCATTACTACTTTTCCACAAACCAACTCAAACAATCCACTACATACCACTTATTTAACTCAAATAAACTCAAAATAACCAGGTACGAACACTTTATCCTCACAGAACACAATCAATATTTTTTTTAATCTTGTCGTTGTAGCAGTCGTGTTGGTCTTGAGACAGACCCGTGAGCGTGGTAGATTCGTCACTTGGTAGAGTCCAGTCCATTGGAGACGACGCACATGAAGGATTTGATTATTGAGGTTTAAAAAAGAGAGATTAGGGAATCAGACAGAGAAAAAACGCACCTCATAACGCCGTCATATGGTCCAGCCGGGCACTGAAAACGGATACTGGAACGCGTTATAGGCTGAAATGAGTAAAAATGAACTACGGAATTTAGGATTACGGTACGTACTAATCGATAATCGATCAATGGAAAGGGGGGAAGGTGAGTGAATATGCAACGATGCAGGGGAAGGAGAGAAAAAGGACGACCCTCGCCAAACGAGAGCCGTCGCCCAATCTCTCCCACCCCTGATATCGTTCAAATCTACAGTCGGTACGAATCTACTGTAATCTACAGTAACCCCGACCCACATCTCTTTCCTGCTGCTCCCCGGATAGGATGGCGATGTCGGCGGCCAGCTGACAGAGCGGTAGATGCAGGTGTGATCGGCTGGAACGGTAACGTCATTATCAATCGATATTCTGTTGAAAATCAATCGATACTCAACAGAAAGGGAGAGAGAGAGGGAGAGAGAGAGGGGGGAGCGAGAGAGAGAGAGAGAGAGAGAGAGAGAGAGAGAGAGAGAGAGATCCTCACCTCTCTGTTCTGCAATGCCTCTCCTCCACGGCGGCAGGTGCAGGCGGCCATCCAACGGCCGCGGCAAGTGCGGCGGGGGCAACAGCTCTCGGACGGCGGCAGCAGGGTCGGCGGGTCCGGGGCGGGAGCAGCAGCACACGGCCCGGTAGCAGGGGCAGGGGCAGCCGGACGGCGGCGGCAGGGTCGGCGGGTCCGGGGCGGGAGCAGTTTCAGCCCGGCCCGGCAGCAGGGGCAGGGGCAGCCGGACGGCGGCAGCAGGGGCGGCGGGTCCGGGGCGGGAGCAGCTTCAACCCGGCCCGGCAGCAGGGGCAGGGGCAGCCGGACGGCGGCAGCAGGGGCGGCGGGTCCGGGGCGGGAGCAGCTTCAGCCCGGCCCGGCAGCAGGGGCAGGGGCAGCCGGACGGCGGCAGCAGGGGCGGCGGGTCCGGGGCGGGAGCAGCTTCAGCCCGGCCCGGTAGCAGGGCAGGGGCAGCCGGACGGCGGCGGCAGGGTCGGCGGGTCCGGGGCTGGAGCAGCTTCAGGCCGGCCCGGCGTCGGCACGGCACCTGAAAGGGTCGGCAGGTAGGGGAAGGGAGGAAGGTACCTGTCAGCCGCTCAGCGCGGCCGCCGCCGCATCAACTGACCTCCCTCTCGCCGTCATTCCTTACCTCACCTTTCGCCACGCCCACTTCATTATGCCGGCATGCAAATGAAGCATTCCCGCCACCGCGCGCGCGGTGCACGCTAATTCTCCTAATTTATTCCTTGCGCAGAAAATTGCCTTCCCACTCTCAAGTATACCAATGACTAGCCTGGGAGTGGGCATGATTTGTTTGTTTGGAGTGGAAATACTATTTTTGAAATTTAAAAAAAGTGGTTTTGAAAATTCATCAAAACTTTTTTTTACCTCAAGGGGGGGCTGCCGCCCCCCCTTGGACCCCCCCGCCGAGGGGGGCTCCGCCCCCCCTCGACCCCCCCTCTATTCACATATTCCAACGCCCTGCTATGCTGCCGTTTCGTAAGTGCATTAACGCGGTTTGAGGTAGTTTTCATACCCGAGGGAGAGGATAAGCGAGTGGTTGAGGGAGTGGTTGAGGGAGTGGTTGAGGGAGTGGTTGAGGGGGTGGTTGAGGGAGTGGTTGAGGGAGTGGACCCCTCTTCGAGTGAATCGTACAGTCTGCTGTGCGTCCGATGCGTCAACGGGGTGCTGCTCGAGGAGGATAAAACACGAACAAACAGTAAAATAACAAAAATCACAATCATTCTGAATCAATCCCAAATCCATTACCAATACCGTACCCCGCAACCCACCATCACAATCATATCATAACAACAAGTGAGCTAAAGAAAGTTTTATTTGTTCCAACTACAACACAATGTATATTTCACTACTACAAATACACATCAACATTCTAGTCAATTAATGTAAACAATTTAATAAAATGAGCGTCTACCTTAAATCGTCGAGAGTGCGTCCGCGTCCGACTTGAGATTCTTCTTCTTCTTCTTCTTCTAGTCCAGCGACGACGCCCCACACGAGCAGGGAGCAGGGGAGCCTTGAACAACATGATAGCTCACAAATTGGAAAAAAGAAAATATAATATACAACATACCTTGAACTTGGGTGACGACGGTGCAGCAGACCGGCAGCACGTCCCGTAGACGAAAGACTGCAACAATTCGTATTATAAAACACCACAACTGAAGTACAACACAAAGCAATTCAGTAAGAAGAACACAGTGCAATGATCATAATGAAAGGTAAACAAAATTAAATAAATAACACGCACCTTGAACGCCTCGGTTCCGTCGCCGCACGACGCAGCCGGCTTGTCCAACTTTGATCACCCTGAAATGAATAATAATAAACATGTAGAACACGTTGCAAACTAATAAAACAACACGCACTACAAAACAACAACAAAATCAACGAAATTCAAAAACATTCGAATATGCAATGCGAGTGATAACGCGATGGAACGAGTGCGACACGCAATACAAACGCATACAGCACGTCAAATTAGTATCGACAAAAATTATAAAACACATTGCAACACGAATCATATTATGAAAACATCGAAAAACAAAGAAATAAACAAAAACACGCACGCCCAGCTGATTGAATTGTCATCATCACTGTGCTACACCATACACCGCACAACGAAACACGATGTTTTTGCGAAACGCGTTCTAAGCGATTATTTTGATATTAAACGCATATCAAAGAGACAAAACGTGATTAGAACAAAAGAATATAATAAAAAGAAAATATTGAAACATACAAAACATGTCCACAACGCATACCCGCTTCATCGCAGCCGATTGCACGCACCAACCCATTAAAACCCGTGCATTTGATATGTTTAATCACTATTAATCAATCGATATCAATGCAAAACGTATTCAGTGCATCAGCCCAATCACTCCCCAACACTTTCCACACATTGTCTCCTTGCGCAATTATCGATATCATTCGCCATCACCCATTCACACTCACACGCTATCGCAGGCCACGCCCCCTCGCTGCCTCCTCATTGCTCTCTCGCGTCCTGCGCACACAGCCCAAGTGGTGTAGTGGTCTAAGGCGCACGGGCGCGCCTCGATCTGCCGCACCCACGGGTTCGATCCCGGTGCGGGCAGAGGATTTTGCTGACATCTCAGCATCGTCCTCTATCCCCCTATACCATTACATCATCTGGAAATTTGCATATATGCAAATGAAGCTTAAAGTGGCGTTCCAGAGAAATTCGCCTTACCATATACTGTAGGTAGAGACTAGCATCAACGTTTGGAAAAAGAAACAGCGAATGCTTCTGAGGGCGCGGCGCTTGTACTACGGTATGCTCGCGCTGCGCGCTTCGCTCGAGGAGCGGCGGGAGGGGTGCGTGCTCGCCGCTGCGCGGCTCGCTCAGCGTACTGTAGCTACAGTAAGCCGAGAGAGCTGCGCGGCACGTCCCCCTCCCGCCGCTCCGTGGTCGTCGCAATGCATTTTTGCCTTTTTTGAAGCCCATATCAATCGATATCAATCGATATCAATCGATTTTCATCGATATTCATCGATATTCATCGATATCCATCGATATCCATCGATATCCATCGATATCCATCGATATCAATCGATATCAATCGATATCAATCGATATCAATCGGTATCAATCGGTATCAATCGGTATCAATCGGTATCAATCGATCAACTGCTGTAATCGATCACTTATACTGTCGTAAGCAACTACCGTATCCTACAGTAACCCTCCCTCCTCCCCACCTCTTTCTTGTCCCTGCGGTTGTTGGCGCGCTCCGACAACCCGCTCCGCGCAACCAGACAGCGCCTTCCCTTGTCCGTCGTACCTCGCCGTCCTAGGTATACGGTAGGATTACGGTAACCACTGAGTTATCGTACCTTTACACGCTCCGGGCGGCACCCATGAGTGCTCCGGAGTGGTCGTACTTGCTCCAGATACGCTCCGGGTGCTCCGTCGAGATCCAGGGCGACGGGGCTCCGCCTGCAATCAGCCCGAAAATAGGGGGAATGAGGGAGAGTACCTGTCTGGACGAGTCGACCGGTCGGTGGGTGGGAGGAATGAGCGACTGACCGACCGGCCGTCATTTCTCCCCGTCCAGACGCCGCCTCATTAGCATATGATTAGCATGCCCCGCCCCCTGCCGTCCTTGCGGGCGCCGTCATTTCTTCGTCACTCAGGGTGGTGAAGCACATCTCGAGCGGTCATGAGATGGGTGGATCCGCGGTACGGCGGGAGGAGTACTCCCCGACCCTGCCTAATGGCCCTTCCTGTTAAACATTCGGGAAAGGGGAAGCGGACGGGAACGTGCCGCTACGATCCCGGCTTCTTCCCCCAGTAGAATTAGCATACAACTATCCAATAGAGTCCAATAGAGTCCAATCCACTACAATTCACTACAATCCACTCCATTCACTACAATCAACTACAATCAACTACGAACCACTACAATCAACTACAGACCACTACAATCAACTACAATTCACTCCATTCAACTCCAGTCAACTCCATTCAACTCCAGTCAACTCCAATCAATTCTATACAATGATACATTAGCGATACGGTAATCTCTTATTCTACCTACCGTATCCCAGTACGGGATACGGTAGCCCATAGCCATGACACACTTTTCCGCACTACCTATACGGTACTCTCTACTACTACTGTATTCTGAAAGAGAATACGGTAGTCTTCTCTTCAACACATCTTTCTCTCCGTACAACCTATACGGTAAATATTCTTTTCTCGATGCTGAGCATCTTTCGTCTCCTCGTCACCTCCTTCTCTCCTCGTCACCTCTCCCTTCCACCTCGTCAACCACCCTCATTTGCATTGCCATCGCCTCACCCCTCTCCTCAACCCTCTTCATCCCCCCTCACCAACACAAACAAACCCTCCCGACGCGCTTCGCTCCGGTGCATCGTAGTCGTCGCTCCTCTTCTTCCTGGACGACGCTCCGTTCCAGTGCTCCGCTAGGTGCTCCACTCGCTCCTCCTGCTCCCTCCTGCCGCTCAGCTCGCTCCTCCCGCCTCCCGCTCGCTCCTCCTCCTCCAGCTCCTCCAGCTGCTACCGCTCTCGCTCCTCCCGCTCCCGCTCCTCCCGCCGCTCCTCCCGCCGCTCCTCCCGCTCCCGCTCCCGCTCCCGCTCCGCTCCGGCGGCGGCTCAACCAAGGCAACCGCCTAGGATGACCGCCGCCGTGTCGACTGACCCCCTCCACGTCGTCATTCCTTACGTCCACCCCTTGGCCACGCCCACTTCATTATGCCAGCATGGAAATGAGGTATTCCCGCCACCGCGCGCGCGGTGCACGCTAATTCTCCTAATTTATTCCTTGCGCAGAAAATTGCCTTCCCACTCTCAAGTATACCAATGACTAGCATCGACGAACTTGGTAGGCAAATGGAGCATGCTTCTGAGGGGGCGGCGCTCGTACTACCGTATGCTCGCCGCTGCGCGACTCGCTCGGGGAGCGACGGGAGAGACGCGCGTGCTCGCCGCTGCGCGGCTCGCTCAGCGTACTGTAGCTACCGCAGTATGCCTGTAGCGACAGTCGCGCAGTTGGCGTCGCGCGCGCACTTTCGCCTCTCGTAGTTGGGTTTTTTGCGGAAAAATTGCGATTCTCGACGCTTTCTCTCGGCAACTTTTGCGTTATGCGACGTTCAAATAAAGGAAATACGCTTCTCGAATTACTCTCCGGACCGCCACCATCTCCTGGTCATTCGAAATTGCGTGCAAGAACGGTGGGGTGTGGCAGATGGCACGTTTGCATTCCAATATGTTTTCACAAATTCGAATGCTGTCTGAGTTGAGTTGTTTTGTTGTGTCTGCATCATCACCAGAGAACAGCACGTTCGCAGCCAGCGAAATCAGCTGCAGCAAATAAATATTTTAAAAAAAAAACGAAAGATCAATCAGTACAAAATTATTATCTTATCAATACAAAATGGATGTATGCTTGCATCCAATCCAATCAAGCAAGCTTCTCGAAAAGCGGCAGTGGAAACTCTTGTTTTCGACTCGTAGAACCAGTCGCAGCGCCGGGATTTATCAGTCATAGCGACAAATGTGCGCCGGGTTCACGGACAGCAAAGAAATTTATATCCTACAACCTTGTTGGATAGTTTGACTATCGTTATGAAAGCGTGCGATACCAGTTCAATTAAAAAAAAAAACGTTCTGTTGAAACTTATCGGCAAAATGTATGTTTTCAAAACGTTTTGTTGACTTTCAAACTATAATTAGAAGTCAACAAAAAGATTCGCCCATGAGCGGAATCGAACTAACGATCGTGAGATTGTCAGCCGAACGCGCTACCAGCTGAGCTACGAGTGCGCTGAGATTGCGAGCGGTTAATTCGGAAACGTCTCAAAGCTTGCAGACTGGCCTCATGAGTGCAATGCGCATTTCGTCAAATCGTCTCTCCGCACCTATCCACGATCCATTTGATCAGGCTGACATGGACGTTGTGGTGTAGTGGATAATGCGTCCGCCTCTCGATCGTGCCTCTCGAGTTCGATTCCGACGGAGTCTTTTCACATGTTTTGCCTACGCATGCAATGTCATAGTTTTGCTATCACAATGGAACATGCGACAGTCTCTATACCGACCGATATTCAAACTACCGTACCCGGGTTTGTCGTACCGGATATAGAGAAAACAGAGACGACTGCCATTCGAACGTGCTTCACTGTTCTATTTTTTAAAAATTATTTTGTGTATGTTTTCTGACGGCGTGCAAAGTACCGTATACCTAATTAAAAGTACGAGCATGTGAAATTGCCAGTGAGCCTGTCTTTGATTGGTTTTCTCTCGCTCACCGTACCCGAAATTCAAACTGCAGTATCGA
>CAWZYM010000418.1:280000-442599 GCA_963966185.1 Rhabditoides inermis
ATGACACATTGAAACCGTAATATAATATAATACACATAACACGAACAACGATAACAACAGCTGCGGCATAATACACATAACAATAAGCATTGTCTGATGAGAGGTTCGAATTTTCGCAATTGAAATTAGAATACATGCAAGTAGCGAGATCGGTCGCGTTGCCCATGTTTCAGCGGTCATCATTTCTGTATTCATCGCCCGTTAGGACGGCCGGTAACGGCTGTCCATCACCTAAGATTCGTTAAAAGTACGTCTTTATTGTATTTATTTTGTTTAAGAATGTGTTTATAGATGAACGTCTTTGTACACTTACTGATATTGGGATTGATTCTCACCCAAGAGCCTTTCTTGAACCTTCCTGTGGTGACGACTTTTACGAGATTTCATAATTTCGCGAGAAACCGTGAGCAAAAATGAGTATTATAAACAATGATTTTCGAACCGAATAGAATTGCGTGAATTATCGAACTGGGCGATCAATGGAGATGCGGATCTCGCAGTACTTCTCTCACAAAACATACAAGTGATCCAAGTATCACCTCCTCAATATCCTTATCCGTGGATTGTACACTATGCAATGCAAACGATTTATGAAATTGAGTCCATGTTACGGCGTGTGATAGCTGAATGGACAAGCAGAGGTTAGATCAAAAATCGAATCGCTTTAACGATAAATGGGATTTTTTCCGGTATGATTCCGAGGCAAGTACTGAGAATGGCTCAAGTACTAGATGCTCTGTCCACATTCGCTGCGCGATTCAGACAACAATTTCACCATCTTTGGAGTATTGGGGGTTAATTTGAATCATGTATGAATTTTTTTGTTCGCAAAAAATGTGTTTAGATGTGATAATTAATTTCAATCTGAACGACCTGATTCTACGCGCACAACGTGAATATGATTCCACAACTGGTCCCAGCGACAACACATTGTCCACACGCAAAAGGAAACGCAGCGCATTCGGTGTACGCGGGTCGTGTGCATCAGAAATAAACGAAAGGATGAATTCTCAACCGACGCAGTATCGCCACCAGTCTTTCAAGGCTCTGGGTATTAGATGAAGACTTTTTATATTCTAATATATCGCAATTTTTTTTTCGAAAATTCTCCTATCTCTACAACTACATTGGGTTCGTCTCCACTTATTCTCCAACCAACTCAAAATGATGTCGGAGATGTGCACAGAGATGGAGGAAAGAATGATTTGGATGGTGAAAACACCCTCGAGGATACTCGATGTATGCACGGCACTCTTTTGATAAGTACTAATCCTTTTATAGCAATTGAGCTGCTTTTGATGGATCTTATTGCACAATTAGAAAGAGAGGAACGCTCAAACGGTAATAGGTTTTCCCGAGAAAATCGTTATATATATTGTATTTTAGCGGTGCTCATAGATCCCAACTGTCCGGAGGTCGAAGAGGGAGAACTTGTGGAGGACGACGAGTATCCGAAAAAGCGAAAGAAGAGTCATAGAAAGAAGCGTAAATAAATTTGTGTGATCCATATATGATGATATTCAAGGGTTGTAAAAATAGGGATATTCATAATAAATGATGTTTAAATAATCTTTTGTATGTTAAGCAATCAAGTTTACGAAATAATTTTGTTTCGCTAGAGGTACAAAATATGAGTGTGAGCGTATGAGCTCCTTCACGCGCTATACATTCACAGCGCGTAGAAGCGCTATGAAGCTGTAATAAGCTCGATCTCAACTTTTCCGACGAGTTCAGCTAAAGGAATCCTGCGTTGTATTGTAAAATAATAAAAGTAAACAAAGAGTAACCATGAACATAAGGAATAAGGAGGAATAAGGAGACAAACATATAAAGTGAGAAATGCACGCATTGAATGTGTGTGTCACAATTTTTTATGTTCACGACCGAACACTATAGTATTTTCGTCATCAATATTTTATTAATTGATCACGATTCAATGACTCCGATCACGATTCAATTAATTGATCAATTTGCGATTCCCGACGCTTTCTCTCTACAGCTTTTGCGGTATGCGGCGAAAAATGTGCGCAATTATAGGAGAAACGACAAAGAAGAACAACCGTAGGTCGACAAAGTTCTGTGCCAAATTATTAAGAAGAAAATCACCAAGTGTCCACTAACATTCCACTTCATTCCAAACATTCCGTGAAGCATTAAATAGACACAACACGGATAATGTGAAAAGATTTATTGATCAAGCAAGAAAAACCCTTGGAAGGGAAAAGAATCTGTGATCACCAAAAACACATTGTAGATGTTAGTTGTATCAGTAGTAGATCTCCGCCCAGATCCTAACACAAGAACCTCTTCTCTCTTTATAACGTTACCCACGATTCCCCGGTTGTCTCCAATCCGAGTACTGAGTGAGCGCTCAGTTGCTTGACTTGCCAGTTCGGATGGGATGGCGTATAGCCAACTGGCTATGAACGTTGATGAAAGATTTGGAACAAGTGCAAAGATTGATTGTCGATTACTTCTGCTTGACAATGTCCTGGTAGACAATGTTTCTCACCAACATCTGAGGAGCGCCATTTGCGTCAGGAATGCATGGCCATTTCGTGAACACTTTCAGCCCTTTAGAGCTTCGAATGCGCGAAAACGCTACGTACATCTGTCCGTGCGAGAAGGGTTTATCACGCAGAATGATACCCACTTTGTCGAAAGTCTGTCCTTGCGACTTGTTTATGGTCATTGCATAGGACAGACGAACGGGAAACTGAATTCGCTCGTACGCCAAATCACTCTTGGTATCTTCATACGTTAGACGAATCTTCGGAATCATCACTGGCTGGTTCGAACCAGTTGTGAGGTTTTTGCACATGATGATGTTATCGCTAATGGCTTCGACAATGAGGCGTGTTCCATTACAGAGGCCCTCAGTCACGTTCAAGTTGCGCAACAACATAACGATACATCCGATCTTCAGTTTGAGCTTATGAGGAGGGAAACCGGAAGGTGTGTCCCGCCAAATGTGCTCAATATTCGCGGGAAACCGCACTCGACAGTTGCCGGTGATTCCGCTCAGGTAATCGAGCGGCGCATCCATGGAAACACTCTCCACCACCGGACCAATACACTTGTTCAGAATATGGTCGTTGATGCGAAGTGAATCCTGGTTCTTCAATACCAGAATAGCGCGTTTCGAAATCTCACTGGGATCAGCAAGAACCGACGCATCATACATACCATCGATAATCTCCGACTCGGTTTTGGCCATGTTTTCGGACGGTATCTTGAGACACCCATTCACCTTATCATGAGTACCGTTTCCGACAGTTTCGAGGAACTGCACAAACTCTTTCTCGTCGGCGTTTACTCGCATGTTTTGTGTAAGTTTAAAGTGTTTGAATAGAGACCAGAACTTGCTCTTATTCACACACTCATCTATGGCCAATATCGGATCGCGATTTTTCACGACCGGGAGGAGTTGTTTCCAATCACCTCCAAGAATCACGACCGTACCACCAAACGGTTTCTTATCGAGGCCGACTGGTGCCACGAGTCTGAGAGCTCCGTCTACGCAATCAAGTGCATACTTGTGAGACATCGTACATTCATCCCAAATCACAACGTCAGCTTCCGCGAGGTTGCGACCACTATTCATGTGAGATTTGATGGTACTCTTGCTGTCTTCGTTTAGATTGAGTGGAAGATAGAACGCTGCGTGAACAGTTCGTCCTCCTTCCATCAGAGTGGCAGCGATACCCGTTGAGGCAACCACGACAACCTTTTTACCGATTTTCGCACACTCTTGTATTATTCTTTGATAGACAAACGTTTTCCCAGTACCACCACTACCTTGGAGGGAAAAACAATAGTCTTGTCTATCAGCTTTCGACAGACCTACCGACTGCATAACGCTATCGACAAACGTTTGCTGATCGGTGTTCAGGGTGCCATTTGATCTGTTTGCCGAACCGCCGACACCACCGTCATTATCGGCAATGGACTGATCGTTCAGGAGAGGAGGAATACCGAAGTCAAGCAATTTGCTGTTGTTCTGTTCCAGAATCCACTGAAGACGTCTTTTGCCAGTTTCGATATTCTCATCGAGTGTTTTTGAGAGATTTCGTGGAGCCATATACTTTTTATACTTATCCCAGAGGGCACGAGCATTGGGTGGCTTACAATGCATGAGTAGAGTAGCAAATAGACCCCTCAACTTTTTAGGCATATTGATATCCTTTGCCTCATCTAGGATACGATCCCATATGGCCTCGTCGTTGATGAGTCCGGCTCGTATGGCTGCTTCGTTGTATGAGTTGTAAACAACACCGTTCACTGTTCGTCCGTCAATCCAAGAGAATACGGGACGAGACATGAGAATCAATCGAAGCGCAAAGAGCTCGGTTTGACGCGGGCTGTATGCACACACACGTGTCACCTTACGAATTTTTCGTTTATGCGGTGTGAAAACACCCGCCTTGTCATCGTAACGGAAGTGAATGGCAACTTCCTCGAATTTCATCTTTTTCACATTGGGATCTTGCGTGGTACTCATCAATTCGAAATACGCCTTCAACATAGTAGGTCTATTGGCAGACTTTGGCGTTTCGCCCATTGCAAAGAATAGATTTTCCTTGCCTTCAAGATGCAAGTACAGTTCCCTCACGATGTGAGTGGAATAGACGAGTTTGTAACCACGCAGACGCCATGCTGCCTCAATTGGAGAGACGTATCGTAACGAGGTGTGTATTTGAGCCTCGTCAAAGTTCACATTACCCTTTTCGTCCATAAACTTTTTCAACTCGTCCATTTTACCGCTATTCACAACTCCGATAAGTGTGTCAACACCTTTCGTTATGTACTTTGAGATGTACTTGACGGTCTTGCTGCTCGCCACATACTCCACGTTAATGTGACATTTGAACGCGAGCAGTAGGAACGGATTGTATGGTACGACATCACGGTTAGTTATGTGTACTTGCTTTTTATTATCAAAGTACTCTTGCCGAATGTTGGCGGGACGAGGATATAACGGACGGCCACAAGGCAACAATCCGTAATCGTTTCTGTAAGGCTGAGGGAAGTTTTTCTTACAGTAGGCCGGATTTTTCTGGCGACACTGATAATGCGGTTTGTTCGAGCACGGCTTATGAATCATCAGTTTCAACACCAATTCACGTAGAAGTAACTTCTTTTCGTAATCCGGATCAGTGTCCTTTGTACTCGGATCAGGAATTTCCGGTATTTCAGCCTTGATGTACTCACACACTTCGTCCTCAGTCAATTCTCTTTCAAGTGTGACGAGTAAATGACAGTGTACCATGCCGCGTTTTTGGAACTCGATACGATACCACATTGCAGCAACTTCTCCGAATATCTTCTTTACACGAATCAGTTCGACCACTTGCTTAAACTTTTCGTGGCAGACTCGCGCAACAATATCGGGATCGTTGTCGGCATTGGCTCCGATCAGGTTCTCCTTGATTTCAGGCCAATCTTCATTGCCAGTGATCGTAATGAACAACGTGGGTTTACCACAATGCGCGACAATCGCCATACCGTTGTGGTACTGTTCTTGGCACCAACGGTAACTACCCACATAGGTTTTCGGAAGATACACAAACGAACCCAGTTTGATTTTATAGAAATCGAGTCTCCGCTGTATCGCATCCATGTACTCGTTTCGATCGATTTTACACAACTCTAATTGGGTTTTTTTGATATGGTGTAAGCGGGCAGCTTCAATACGAGTGAAGTTGAATAGATTAAAGAGCGGTGTCACTCTACCCATACCCAAAAGCCAGTGGTTAATGAGATTTTCATCTGTGCGACGGGTACAGTATACGAAATGCTCTCTCTGAGAGACAAACAATCGTTTTTTGGAACGAGTTTGTTGTTCTCCTTCGATTCCGAGATCCATATCGTCATCATCACTCACTTCAGGTTCTCCTTGATCACGTGGTGTGGTGGAAGTAACCTTGTTTTTCATCGACACATACGGTATTCCATTTTCATAAAAATGTTTACCATCATCGAACAAGAGAGGGAAAGTGAGAGGAGTTGCGTTACGATCGAAGAAAGGCATCTCAGAAAATCGACCACGACTTTTATCGTACACAATGGTACCATGTTGTATCTCTTCTGGTGTCGGTGGACGCTCAGTACTTGCGTAAAGTAGCGCCACGTTGTTCGTGTTCGGGAGATTGAGAGTACCCTCATGTGCATTACCAATCAAATACTGATCCCTTTCCTTACGATATTGTAAGAAGCACATTTGAATGTAAGTGGTCTCGTCTTGACCTGTGGTCGCACGCAATTGTTCTTTACGACGTTCAGCTTGCAACATTAAATCGTACATTTGGAGGTAGGCTCTAGTGTAGGGATTGTTTTCCTTCATACAATGAATCAACCCGGCCAGAATGTCATTATCAATGTCCTTATCAGTCACATCGAAATGTGTCTTTTCCGGAATGTAGTAGTGTTGCGCGAACGCAGCACACGAACTCTCTGATGGAATGAGATGACAGATACCCGCTCTCATTTGACCCTGCAGCACAGTAATAGGTTCACCTCTCGGCAAATCCTGTACCGTACTGAACGATAGAGAAGCCATAGCAAGCAGTTGATTGTATCGATGCAACGCTCTATAACACTTATTCGTTGGTTGACGTTGTTCAAGAGTGGGATTGGCAATGTCAAACAAAAGAGCAAACTCTGGACGAGTAGAGCGTTTGAATGGTGAGTTTTCAATGTGTACATCACCGTTTTTACAACACACTCCATGACTCTCTGAAGCAAAATTGTTACTCTTACAGAACTCATGTTTACACGGTATCATCGGACCGAGGTGTTGGTAGTCAGGTAGTTCACTGTACCGACTGGCTGCGTTGAAGAATTTGAACGTCTTACGTTGATACGTCGCACGTTTACGATTGGCATCTGCTTGACGACGGTCAATAGCCCTACGCATTTTGACTGACAAATCGTTTTGGATAACCTGTGTTGAAACCTGAGTGGCATCCAGCTGTACGTTTTGTTGATTTATCGCCTGATTCTGATGATTAAGTGAAGGTAGTGACAAATTTATAGCCATTGGATCTTTCTTCATCATTTTTTTCATCTTTTGAAGACGGTCGTCAGCAACACTACTGCCAACAGTATGTGATTTCTGCAACTGCATGATAGAAGCGGTAGTTGATGCAGTGCGTACAGCCGTTTGATCATCCTGTTTATGTGCTATCGCAATGATTTGTGCAAGTTTATCCTCATCAACAGTGTCTTTGCTTTTTTGCTGACGACGGCGTTTAGTCTTTTCAGATCCAGATGTACACACTCTTTTTTTGAGAGGTGTTTTCACATTCACATTGTCATTGAATTGTGAGGTTATTGCCGATAGCAATCCATCATCCGAACTGTTAATGGAGATATTGGAAGTGGAAGGAGCAGTGTTAACAGGCATCACGACATTGGAAGACGTGGACTCCGATGAGGAAGACAGAGCAGCTCGTTTGCGAAAAGCAATCAAATTTTTTTTCTGAGGCGAGGCAGCCTTGTGACGCACGGGGCGTGGGTTAGGCATAGCCGGAGGAGGCATCATAGGAGGAGGCATTGGCTGTGCCTTGATGGGAACAACCATATGTGCGGTCGAAGGATGGCCCACAGCCTTTCTCGTCAAAGGCGAGCGAAACGGCGGCACCGTGATCGGTGTCGTGATCTGAGACGTGAGAGGCAGTGAAGGAAATTGCAGAGCCTTCGTACTCGCAAAACTGATGAGAGGCGCGGGCATCACCACCGATCCAGCAACAGTACTGTACAAGGGTCCGCTGAACATGGGCATCTGCGGCTGAGGCAGCAGGAACGGCTGTTGCATGACGCGGCGCCTGGCATTGAGCTCATTCTGCACATACGCGCGGTATGCGGTAACGAGCTGCGGCGTGTGCATCGTGTTTGTGATAGTGCGGTTGTTGAGTAGGTTTTCAATATTCCGAAGAACAAAGAAACCACAAGACTTTGCATCTCTCTGTTGATCACTTCTGATGCGATCCGAAATCAGAGGCGGACCGGGCAGAAGCACAGGCACAATAGCGGGGATGAGGAAAGTGCGCACGTGATGCAGCACCGGGTCTGTGGGGGCGATGCTAGCGCTGTTGAACATGCTGTCGATGTAGTACACCGTGTTCGTGCGCACCTTGTAGACCAGCAGGTAGTAATGCCCATCTACATTCAGGCTGGCCTGATAGCGGTTTCCGCCAAACGTCAGCACAGGGATGACAACCACTTCCGGCATAACAACATTGTTGTTGAGGATGTATGAATCCACGCTCTTATTGACACGACGGAACGCATCGTGATCACACAGATCAACGTTATCATACTGTTGCCAGTAAGAGACGTTTATTAGCCAAACATTTCGAATGCTGGCACTTGCCACAATGTTGTCAGCAATGATATCTAGGTCAGAGTTCTCGAGAGAAACTCCGGGATGGGTGTAGTCGACAGGAAAAGACATCTAAACTAAAAAAAATTGAATAAATTGTGAATGAAGGAAGATTTATTTGTACTTTCACAACTACTTATGTTCTAAAACGTTGATACCGCACAGCCAGCCGCGCTGAACTGAGCAGTGTTATGTTGATACCGCACAGCCAGCCGCGCTGAACTGAGCAGTAGAGATGCAGCCGAGCTGACACCTGTTCGTGGGCTGCCGAGCTGACCCAACGTTATTATACTGGTAAACACATGTTTATTGGTATTGATTCAATTTGATGACACATGAGAGTTTGATTTTTGATTTTTAGTGAGTTGATATTAGATTTAGAATTCATTAATAAGTGGTATGTTGATACCGCACAGCCAGCCGCGCTGAACTGAGCAGTAGAGATGCAGCCGAGCTGACACCTGTTCGTGGGCAGCCGAGCTGACCCAACTGTATTGTAATTTTAATGCATTTTAGTGGTATATATCCAATTTGATGAGATCTGAGGTTATTTGTGTGTTTTGATTTGAAAAAAAATCAAGTTTTGCACCGGTGACACTGGAAGAATGAAGATGAGAAAAAATGAGGGAACAAAATATGCAATGGTTTGGTTCACTATGGAGTTGGTCCCGTGAGCATAATCCGCTCGGATTTGTTGCAGTCGTTATTCCTCGCAAGTCTCGTTCAGTTCTCGCTGCTCAGTCCTTGTCGCTGCATCATTTCCTCCAGGTCGTCGCTCCACTTTACATACGGCGTTTCCACTGTTCTCTGTCAAAACGGCCTCCACTCGGCACAGGGTCACACTCAACATTGCTCGCTCCAATCTCCACTGCATCCTCCGTAGTCCCTCATTCTGTTCCTCCGCCAACGCCCACGCCTCGTATCCGTAGAGAGCTCCCGGCAGAACGCATGTGTACATCACTGATCCCTTCCTCTTCATTGATTCAATATAATGACGCCCGCAAGACTGATTTTTGATTTATAGTGGGTTTATATTAGATTTCGATTAGAATGATGAGTGTTATGTTGATACCGCACAGCCAGCCGCGCTGAACTGCGCAGTAGAGGTGCAGCCGAGCTGACACCGATTCGTGGGCAGCCGTGCTGACCCAACGATATTATAATTTAAACGCTTTTTGTTGGTGTTGATTAATTTAGATGAGATATAAGGTTTTTTTTATGTTTGAATTGAAAAGAAAAAAAGTTTAACAAAACAAACCAAAAAACAAACAAACAAACAAACCGAAACAACCCCCCCCCCCCACAAAAAAAGTTTCGCACCTGTTGTCCTTGAGAAAGAAGATGAGAAGAAACGGGGGAGCAAGATTCACAGCGACTACTCTTAAAGAGGAGAAGGGAGAAAAATGACCACGAATCGTACCCGCCATGTAATAATCGAATATTTCGGAATTCAACTTTGCATGAATGCAAATTTCAGTGTCAGCGTGTGAAATTGAAATTTGCGTGGGAAGAAATGACGACAAATGGGTCATCTGAAACGGTAGACGAATTTGTGTCACTCGTCTGTTGTCACTCAACGAGTGGATCTGTGAGCATGACTGGTCCCCCGCATCGCCATTCTCTCCATCGACAACTCGAAGAGCTGCGACAGGAGACCCGTGTGCTACGACAAGAAGCCAAAGAGGATCGGCGGCTCATTCGGAAAGTGGCGGATCGCACATTCGAGTCCGATCTGTACATAAAGAAAACCGCGGAAGGCATGGATCAGGGTTTGTTGAATGATTATCAATCGATTATGGATATATAACTTTTGCGTTTAGGACCCGTGGAGTTTCTGAAGACGCACCTCTCGGAGGAGCACTTTAAGAAAATTGCGAAAGCAAAGGAGACCGACAAGTTCTTCCTCGTCACCGCATTCTCACCGACCGTGGCTGAAGAGATAATAAAGCGACTTACGTGAGTTACTGTGTTCAGTTTCATTTCGTCTCTTTTTTCGTATATTAAGACAGTTTTAACACATGATTTTCAGCGAGCACGGATACGATGCCAAGCCGTGGAAACTGACCACCCGGAACTTCCGGAAGAAGAACTCGCGCGAGTCCACTCGTTTCAACAAGGAGGAGATGAAGCGGCGTGAGAAGGAGGCTGAGAAACGTGTCACGGCGGGAGTCAAAGCTGGGAGCGGTGGTGATGGTGGTGATGGTGGTGGTGGTGGTGGTGGTGGTGGTGGTGGAAGCCACCACCATCACCATCATCACTACCAAGGGTACTTTTTCCGTCGTTAATAATACAAGTGCTCTCCTGTTTGTACCAGTGCTGTCGTTAATAAAACATGAAATAAAACATCAGATGTTGTTGTAATTGATGAAATGGTTTTGAATATGCTTTATATGGTTTTGATTCTTGAGGGTTCTTGATGCAAAACACTCCGTCGATACGCGGAATCGAACCACTGGACGTGCGATTGCCAGGCAAACCCGCTACCACCTCAACCATTAGTGCGCTTTAACAGCAAGCTCCTAGTTCCTCGACAATGGCGGTCTGGCCACATGAGTGCATTGTGCTCATTGGCAATCATCTCTCCGCTCCTATCCTCTCTCCATTCGATATTGCCGGTATGGCCGTTGTGGTGTAGTGGATAGTGGGTCTGCCTCTCGATTGCGCCTCTCGAGTTCGAATCTGGCCCAGTGATTGTCACGTGTTTTGCAATCACACGTGACGTCATAGATTTGCTATCACTCTGCAAAATGCGACATCCTCTTTTCCGACCGTATTCCGGCGTGCAAAGTACCGTATACCTAATTAGAAGTAGGAGCATGTGAAATTGCCAGTGAGCCTGTCTTTGATTAGCTTTCTCTCGCTCACCGTACCCGAAATTTGAACTGCAGTATTGATCAGGAAAACAGAAAGAACGATTTAAAACACTTATGTTGTTGTGTTTGAAACTTGGCAAAACTTATGTTTTCAATGTAATCCAAACAATGTTTCAAAGTCAACAAAACAATCTGCCCCGGAGCGGAATCCATCCAACGATCGTGAGATTGTCAGCCGAACGCGCTACCAGCTGAGCTATGAGAGCGCTGAGATCGGGAGCGGTTAATTCCGTGACGTCTCAAACCTTGCAGAGTTGTCTCATGAGTGCAATGCGCATCCACGCGATCATCTCTCCGCACCTATCGTGCCTCCCGAGTTCGAATCCGGCGCAGTGATTTTCACATGTTTTACTAATACACGTGATGTCATTTTTTTATCACACTGGAAAATGCGACATCCTCTATTCCGACCGTATCCGATATTCAAACTACCGTACCCGAATGTGTCGTACCGGATATAGAGAAAATAGAGACGATTGCCATTCGAACGTGCATCACTGTTCTATTTTTTTTTTTTAATTTATGTTGTGTTTGTTTTATGACGGCGAAGTACCGTATACCTAATTAAAAGTACGAGCATGTGAAATTGCCAGTGAGCTGACTTTGATTGGCTTTCTCTTGCTCACCGTACCCGAAATTTGAACTGCAGTACCATCAGAAAAACAGAAAGAACGATTTAAATACTTATTTTGATGTGTTTGAAACGTATTGGGCAAAACTTATGTTTTCAAAGTAATCCAAACAATGTTTCAAAGTCAACAAAACAATCAGCCCCGGAGCGGAATCGAACCAACGATCGTGACATTGTCAGCCGAACGCGCTACCAGCTGATCTATGAGAGCGCTGAGATTGCGATCGGTTAATTCCGTAATGTCTCAAAGCTTGCAGACTGGCCTCATAAGTGCGATGCGCATCTCCGCGATCATCTCTCCGCACCTATCCACTATCCATTTGACATGCTGGCATGGGCGTTGTGGTGTAGTGGATAACGCGTCTGCCTCATGATTGTGCCTCTCGAGTTCGAATCCGGCGCAGTGATTTTCACTTGTTTTGCCAACGCATACAATGTCATATTTTTGCTATCACAATGGAACATGCGACAGTCTCTATACCGACCGTATCCGATATTCAAACTACCGTACCCGGGTTTGTCGTACCGGATATAGAAAAAAAACATAATCGAGTGACATTCGAAAGTGCTTCAATGTTGGTTTTTCAAATTTATTTTGTGTCTGTTTTATGACAGCGTTCAAAGTACCGTATGCCTAATTCGGACCGAGCTGCAGTGCGAAAATTAGGAATACTGTACATACAGTATCCTACAGTAAGTGCAGTACCTTAACACTCGCGCACGCACAGCTAACAACTGGACGTGTGCACGTCATCACTATTAAATCGATATTCGATCGATGTACACAGATCAAGAGAGAGAGAGAGAGAGAGAGAAAGAGAGAGAAAGAGAGAGGAAGAGAGAGAGAGAGAGAGAGAGAGAGAGAAAAAAGACTTCTGCACTCCTCTCCTCCTCCTCCTTCCTCCCCCTCCTACCACTCTCCTTCCACATTTTCCACAAAAACAGTTGGTTTTACGACGGCGTTCAAAGTACCGTATACCTAATACGGACCAAGCTGCAGTACGGAAATTAGGTGTACTGTTCACACATTACCCGTCAGTGAGCGCAGCACGCGCGAGTGTCGCAGCACGCGCAAACAACTTGATGTGCACTCCTCACACTTCTTCTCTCTCTCCCCTCTCTCTCTCTCTCTCTTTCTCTCTCTCTCTCTCTCTCTCTCTCTCTCTCTCTTTCTACAGTATCATAATCCAAAAACAGTTGAGTAGGAGAAAGAAAAAGAAGGAGAGAGAGAGAGAAAGAGAGAGATGGATGGAAAGAGAGGGAGAGGGAGAGAGAGAGAGAGAGAGAGAGAGAGAGAGAGAGAGAGAGAGAGAAAGAGACTCAACAACTTTTTCAACAAAAACAACAACAACAACCAAACAATAACAACAACAAACAACAACAACTCAAGTTTCAACTCAACAATCCCAAAAACCAACTATGAATCAGTCCACTGCCAATACCACTACTGCCACATCTCAAACAACCTCGAAACAACATGGTACAAATGGATTTATTGACATTGAGAAATACAACAACGAATACATATTCAATCGATTAATAATCACTGCTGAAATAATAGACATAAAGAGGGAAAGATGGAGAGAGAGAGAGAGAGAGGGGGAGAGAACGGGAAGAGAGGTAGGATGCGTGAAAATCGAAAGATTCAGAGGAAAGAGTGAGTGGGGACGGCCCTCGCCAACGAGAACCACCTCCCACTCAATCCCACCCCCGATATCGATCGAGTAAAGAGAGAGAAAGAGAGAGAGAGAGAGAGAGAGAGAGAGACCTCCCCACCTCGCAGCTCAGCACTGCTCCTCCCAGCTCGCTCCTCCCGCCTCACGCTCGGCTCGCTCGGCTCCTCCTCCCGCCCGCTCCCGCTCCTCCAGCTGCTCCCGCTCCCGCTCCTCCAGCTGCTCCCGCTCCCGCTCCCGCTCCTCCCGCCGCTCCCCCCACTCGGCTCGCTCGGCTCCTCCTCCCGCCCGCTCCCGCTCCTCCAGCTGCTCCCGCTCCCGCTCCTCCAGCTGCTCCCGCTCCCGCTCCCGCTCCTCCCGCCGCTCCTCCCGCCGCTCCTCCCGCTCGGCTCGCTCGGCTCCTCCTCCCGCCCGCTCCCGCTCCTCCAGCTGCTCCCGCTCCCGCTCCGCTCCTCCCTGGCCGTCGCTCCGCTCCGGCGCTCGCTCCGCTCCTCCCGCTCCCGCTCGCTCCGGCGGCGGCGGCTCAACCAAGGCAACCGCCTAGGATGACCGCCGCCGTGTCGACTGACCACCTCGACGCCGTCATTCCTTACGTCCACCCTTTGGCCACGCCCACTTCATTATGCCGGCATGGAAATGAGGCGTTCCCGCCACCGCGCAGACTGCACAGGCTAAGATATACTAATTTATGGTAAATAAGGGCTGCGGAGAAAATCGCCTTGCCACTCTCAAGTATATCGGTGACTAGCATTAACGCGACCAACGAGGGAAAAAGCGAATGCTTCTGAGGGCGCGGCGCTTGTACTACGGTATGCTCGCGCTGCGCGCTTCGCTCGGGGAGCGGCGGGAGAGACCCGTGCTCGCCGCTGCGCGGCTCGCTCAGCGTACTGTAGTTACAGTATGCCTGTAGCTACAGTACGCTGAGCGTGCCGCGCGGCACGTCCTCCTCCCGCTCCTCCTTGGCCGTCGCTCCGCTCCGGCGCTCCGCTGGGTGCTCCGTGGTCGTCGCTCCGCTCCTCCCTGGCCGTCGCTCCGCTCCGCCCGCTCCGCCCGCTCCTCCCGCTCGCTCCGGCGGCGGCGGCTCAACCCAGGCAACCACCCAGGATGGCCGCCGCCGTGTCGACTGACCACCACCCCGTCGTCATTTCTTACGTCGACTCACGCCACGCCCACTTTGTCTGTCGCATACGGCCGCCCTGTCTGGCGCATACGCTGGCCGTCTGGCGCCAGCGTCTACGGCCGAGCGGTGCACGCTAAGCGCGCTAATTTATGGAGATGAAAAATAATGAGATGGAAATGAGATTTGGGCGGAAAAAATCCCCTTGCCACTCTCAAGATGTCTATGACTAGCATTAACGCGATCAACGAACGAAAAAGCGAACGCTTCTGAGGGCGCGGCGCTTGTACTACGGTATGCTCGCGCTGCGCGCTTCGCTCGGGGAGCGGCGGGAGAGACCCGTGCTCGCCGCTGCGCGGCTCGCTCAGCGTACTGTAGTTACAGTATGCCTGTAGCTACAGTACGCTGAGCGTGCCGCGCGGCACGTCCTCCTCCCGCTCCTCCTTGGCCGTCGCTCCGCTCCGGCGCTCCGCTGGGTGCTCCGTGGTCGTCGCTCCGCTCCTCCCTGGCCGTCGCTCCGCTCCGCCCGCTCCGCCCGCTCCTCCCGCTCGCTCCGGCGGCGGCGGCTCAACCCAGGCAACCACCCAGGATGGCCGCCGCCGTGTCGACTGACCACCACCCCGTCGTCATTTCTTACGTCGACTCACGCCACGCCCACTTTGTCTGTCGCATACGGCCGCCCTGTCTGGCGCATACGCTGGCCGTCTGGCGCCAGCGTCTACGGCCGAGCGGTGCACGCTAAGCGCGCTAATTTATGGAGATGAAAAATAATGAGATGGAAATGAGATTTGGGCGGAAAAAATCCCCTTGCCACTCTCAAGATGTCTATGACTAGCATTAACGAATAGTGAGTCAAATGGAGCATGCTTCTGAGGGGGCGGCGCTCGTACTACCGTATGCTCGCCGCTGCGCGACTCGCTCGGGGAGCGACGGGAGAGACGCGCGTGCTCGCCGCTGCGCGGCTCGCTCAGCGTACTGTAGCTACCGCAGTATGCCTGTAGCGACAGTCGCGCAGTTGGCGTCGCGCGCGCACTTTCGCCTCTCGTAGTTGGGTTTTTTGCGGAAAATTTGCGATTCCCGACGCTTTCTCTCGGCAACTTTTGCGTTATGCGACGTTCAAATAAAGGAATTACGCTTCTCGAATTACTCTCCGGACCGCCACCATCTCCTGGTCATTCGAAATTGCGTGCAAGAACGGTGGGGTGCTACAACAACAACAGCTACAACCTTGTTGGATAGTTTGACTATCGTTATGAAAGCGTGCAATACCAGTTCAATTAAAAAAACGTTCTGTTGAAACTTATCGGCAAAATGTATGCTTT
This sequence comes from Rhabditoides inermis, assembly GCA_963966185.1. Classification (NCBI taxonomy): domain Eukaryota; kingdom Metazoa; phylum Nematoda; class Chromadorea; order Rhabditida; family Rhabditidae; genus Rhabditoides; species Rhabditoides inermis. Next base: position 296,000 of record CAWZYM010000418.1, read on the forward strand.
CAAAACGTTTTGTCGACTTCCAAACTATGTTTAAAAGTCAACAAAAAGATTTGCCCATGAGCGGAATCGAACCAACGATCGTGAGATTGTCAGCCGAACGCGCTACCAGCTGAGCTACGAGTGCGCTGAGATTGCGAGCGGTTAATTCCGTAACGTCTCAAAGCTTGCAGAGTGGCCTCATGAGTGCAATGCGCATTTCGTCAATTCGTCTCTCCGCACCTATCCACTATCCATTTTACCATGCTGGCATGGGCGTTGTGGTATAGTGGATAGCGCGTCTGCCTCATGATCGTGCATCCCGAGTTCGAATCCGGCGCAGTGATTCTCACATGTTTTGCCAACACACGCATTGTCATAGTTTTGCTATCACAATGGAACATGCGACATCCTCTATACCGACCGATATTCAAACTACCGTACCCGGGTTTGTCGTACCGGATATAAAGAAAACAGAAGCGACTGCTATTCGAACGTGCTTCACTGTTCCATTTTTTTAAAATTATTGTGTATGTTTTCTAACGGCGTGCAAAGTACCGTATACCTAATTAGAAGTACGAGCATGTGAAATTGCCAGTGAGCCTGTCTTTGATTGGTTTTCTCTCGCTCACCGTACCCGAAATTTGAACTGCAGTACCATCAGAGAAACAGAAAGAACGATTCGAAACACTTATTTTGTTGTGTTTGAAACGTATTGGCAAAACTCATGTTTTCAATGTAATCCAAACAATGTTTCAAAATCAACAAAACAATCTGCCCCGGAGCGGAATCGAACCAACGATCGTGAGATTGTCAGCCGAATGCGCTACCAGCTGAGCTATGAGTGCGCTGAGATCGCGAGCGGTTAATTCCGTGACGTCTCAAACCTTGCAGAGTGGTCTCATGAGTGCAATGCGCATCCACGCGATCATCTCTCCGCACCTATCCACTATCCATTTTACCATGCTGGCATGGGCGTTGTGGTGTAGTGGATAGCGCGTCTGCCTCATGATCGCGCCTCCCGAGTTCGAATCCGGCGCAGTGATTTTCACATGTTTTACTAATACACGTGATGCCATTTTTTTCTATCACAATGGAACATGCGAGACATCCTCTATACCGAACGATATTCAAACTACCGTACCCGGGTTTGTCGTGCCGGATATAGAAAAAACATCGACGTGAAGAAATGAACAACAAAAGCAACCGCGCTTCCATAGTGTTTCGTCGTACACACCACGGTGTCGCACGGTGATGCACGGATGACGTGCAGTAAGTCAGCTGTGCCTGCGTGGTTTTTGTTTGTTGGTTCATTTTGTTTTGTTTTCACAATATGATTCGTGTAGTAAAGTGTTTGATATCATTTGTTATTACTATCTTCACGTGCTATATGTGTTTGTTTCGCTTGCCGCACTTGTTTCGTATTGTTTTCGTTCATGTTGTATTTTCTATTATCTTTGAATTTCCTTGTTGTTGTTTTGTAATGTATGCTCGTTTATCAGTCCGCAACGTGTTCTACATTTATGATATTATTTGTTGCAGGGCGCAGCGCCACCAGCCACCTCACAGTCCGTTCCAGGTGGGTATTGATCACCATTTTTCATGTATTGTTAAAATATGTTTCACCTTTTTTAGGGGTTTGTATATGAAAGTGTATTTCTTTCAGGTGTTAGATGCCAAGACCGGCCTGGTCAAGAACTACGGAGTGTGATACAACGAGGAGGAGCGAGCCGAGTCGGAGGAGGAGCGAGCCGATCCGGAGTAGGAGCGAGCCGAGCGGCAGGAGCGAGCCGGGAGGAGCAGTGCTGAGCTGCGAGGTGGGGAGGACTCTCTCTCTCTCCCTCTCTCTCTCTCTCTCTCTCTCTCTCTCTCTCTCTCTCTCTCTTTTACTCGATCGATATCGGGGGTGGGAGTGTTTGGGAGATGGTTTTCGTTGGCGAGGGCCGTCCCCAATCACTCTTTCCTCTAAATCGTTCGATTAGCACGCATCCTACCTCTCTTCCCGTTATCTCCCTTTCTCTCTCTCTCTCTCTCTCTCTCTCCATCTTTCCCTCTTTATGTCTATTTTTTCAGCAGTGATTATTAATCGATTGAGTATGTATTCGTTGTTGTATTGTTCAATGTCAATAAACCCACGCTGGCATGGGCGTTGTGGTGTAGTGGATTGTGCGTCTGCCTCATGATCGTGCCTCCCGAGTTCGAATCCGGCGCAGTGATTTTCACATGTTTTGCCAACACATGCAATGTCATAGTTTTGCTATCACAATGGAACATGCGACATCCGCTATACCGACCGTATCCGATATTCAAACTACCGTACCCGGGTTTGTCGTACCGGATATAGAAAAACAGAGACGACTGCCATTCGAACGTGCTTCACTGTTCTATTTTTTTTCAAACTTATTTTGTGTCTGTCTGCTTTCTGACCGCATGCAAAGTACCGTATGCCTAATTTGGACAAAGCTGCAGTGCGAAAATTAGGAGTACTGTACATACAGTACCTTACAGTAAGTGCAGTACCTTAACACTCGCGCACGCACAGCTAACAACTGGACGTGTGCACGTCACTAATCCATCGATAATCGATCGATATCCCCCCAACAGGGAGAGAGAGAGAGAGAGAGAGAGAGAAGACTCCTGCACTTCTCTCCTCCTCCTTCCTCCCCCTCCTACCCCACTCCCTCCAAATTTTCCGCAAAAACATTTGGTATTGGTTTTACGACGGCGTTCAAAGTACCGTATACCTAATACGGACCAAGCTGCAGTACGGAAATTAGGAATACTGTCCATACAGTATTCCTAAGTGAGCGCAGCACGCGCGAGTGTCGCAGCACGCGCAAACAACTTGATGTGCACTCCTCACACTTCTCCTCTCTCTCTCTCTCTCTCTCTCTCTCTCTCTCTCTCTCTCTTTCTACAGTATCATAATCCAAAAACAGTTGAGTAGGAGAAAGAAAAGAAGGAGAGAGAGAGAAAGAGAGAGATGGATGGAAAGAGAGGGAGAGGGAGAGGAACGGAGTGGGGGAGAGAGAGAGAGAGAGAGAGAGAGAGAGAGAGAGAGAGAGAAAGAGACTCAACAACTTTTTCAACAAAAACAACAACAACAACCAAACAACAACAACAACAAACAACAACAACTCAAGTTTCAACTCAACAATCCCAAAAACCAACTATGAATCAGTCCACTGCCAATACCACTACTGCCACATCTCAAACAACCTCGAAACAACATGGTACAAATGGATTTATTGACATTGAGAAATACAACAACGAATACATATTCAATCGATTAATAATCACTGCTGAAATAATAGACATAAAGAGGGAAAGATGGAGAGAGAGAGAGAGAGAGAGAGAGAGAGGGGGGGAGAGAACGGGAAGAGAGGTAGGATGCGTGAAAATCGAAAGATTCAGAGGAAAGAGTGAGTGGGGACGGCCCTCGCCAACGAGAACCACCTCCCACTCAATCCCACCCCCGATATCGATCGAGTAAAGAGAGAGAAAGAGAGAGAGAGAGAGAGAGAGAGAGAGAGAGAGAGACCTCCCCACCTCGCAGCTCCCAAACGGCTCCTCCCAGCTCGCTCCTCCCGCCTCCCGCTCGGCTCGCTCGGCTCCTCCTCCCGCCCGCTCCCGCTCCTCCAGCTGCTCCCGCTCCTCCAGCTGCTCCAGCTGCCCCCGCTCCCGCTCCCGCTCCTCCCGCTCGGCTCGCTCGGCTCCTCCTCCCGCCCGCTCCCGCTCCTCCAGCTGCTCCCGCTCCCGCTCCCGCTCCTTCCGCCGCTCCTCCCGCCGCTCCTCCCGCTAGGATCGCTCGGCTCCTCCTCCCGCCAGCTCCCGCTCCTCCAGCTGCTCCCGCTCCCGCTCCTCCAGCTGCTCCCGCTCCCGCTCCTCCAGCTGCTCCCGCTCCCGCTCCTCCAGCTGCTCCCGCTCCCGCTCCTCCAGCTCCCGCTCCCGCTCCTCCCGCCCGCTCCCGCTCCTCCAGCTGCTCCCGCTCCCGCTCCTCCCGCTCCGCTCCGGCGGCGGCGGCTCAACCAAGGCAACCGCCTAGGATGACCGCCGCCGTGTCGACTGACCCCCTCGACGCCGTCATTCCTTACGTCCACCCTTTGGCCACGCCCACTTCATTATGCCGGCATGCAAATGAGGCGTTCCCGCCACCGCGCAGTGGCACAGGCTAAGATATACTAATTTATGGTAAATAAGGGCTGCGGAGAAAATTGCCTTCCCATTCTCAAGTATATCAATGACTAGCATTAACGCGATCAACGAACGAAAAAGCGAATGCTTCTGAGGGCGCGGCGCTTGTACTACGGTATGCTCGCGCTGCGCGCTTCGCTCGGGGAGCGGCGGGAGGGGTGCGTGCTCGCCGCTGCGCGGCTCGCTCAGCGTACTGTAGCTACAGTATGCCTGTAGCTACAGTACGCTGAGCGAGCTGCGCGGCACGCCTCCCTCCCGCCGCTCCCGCTCCTCCCTGGCCGTCGCTCCGTGGTCGTCGCTCCGCTCCTCCCTGGCCGTCGCTCCGCTCCGGCGCTCCGCTCCTCCCGCTCCGCTCGCTCCGGCGGCGGCGGCTCAACCCAGGCAACCACCCAGGATGGCCGCCGCCGTGTCGACTGACCCCCTCCACGCCGTCATTCCTTACCTCACCTTTCGCCCCGCCCACTTCATTATGCCGGCATGCAAATGAGGCGTTCCCGCCGCGCTGCGCGCGGCGCAAGCTAATTTTCGCTAATTCGTATGCAGCAGAAAATCGCCCTCCCACTCTCAAGTATATCAATGACTAGCATTAACGAATAGTGAGTCAAATGGAGCATGCTTCTGAGGGGGCGGCGCTCGTACTACCGTATGCTCGCCGCTGCGCGACTCGCTCGGGGAGCGACGGGAGAGACGCGCGTGCTCGCCGCTGCGCGGCTCGCTCAGCGTACTGTAGCTACCGCAGTATGCCTGTAGCGACAGTCGCGCAGTTGGCGTCGCGCGCGCACTTTCGCCTCTCGTAGTTGGGTTTTTTGCGGAAAATTTGCGATTCCCGACGCTTTCTCTCGGCAACTTTTGCGTTATGCGACGTTCAAATAAAGGAATTACGCTTCTCGAATTACTCTCCGGACCGCCACCATCTCCTGGTCATTCGAAATTGCGTGCAAGAACGGTGGGGTGCTACAACAACAACAGCTACAACCTTGTTGGATAGTTTGACTATCGTTATGAAAGCGTGCAATACCAGTTCAATTAAAAAAACGTTCTGTTGAAACTTATCGGCAAAATGTATGCTTTCAAAACGTTTTGTCGACTTCCAAACTATGTTTAAAAGTCAACAAAAAGATTTGCCCATGAGCGGAATCGAACCAACGATCGTGAGATTGTCAGCCGAACGCGCTACCAGCTGAGCTACGAGTGCGCTGAGATTGCGAGCGGTTAATTCCGTAACGTCTCAAAGCTTGCAGAGTGGCCTCATGAGTGCAATGCGCATTTCGTCAATTCGTCTCTCCGCACCTATCCACTATCCATTTTACCATGCTGGCATGGGCGTTGTGGTATAGTGGATAGCGCGTCTGCCTCATGATCGTGCATCCCGAGTTCGAATCCGGCGCAGTGATTCTCACATGTTTTGCCAACACACGCATTGTCATAGTTTTGCTATCACAATGGAACATGCGACATCCTCTATACCGACCGATATTCAAACTACCGTACCCGGGTTTGTCGTACCGGATATAAAGAAAACAGAAGCGACTGCTATTCGAACGTGCTTCACTGTTCCATTTTTTTAAAATTATTGTGTATGTTTTCTAACGGCGTGCAAAGTACCGTATACCTAATTAGAAGTACGAGCATGTGAAATTGCCAGTGAGCCTGTCTTTGATTGGTTTTCTCTCGCTCACCGTACCCGAAATTTGAACTGCAGTACCATCAGAGAAACAGAAAGAACGATTCGAAACACTTATTTTGTTGTGTTTGAAACGTATTGGCAAAACTCATGTTTTCAATGTAATCCAAACAATGTTTCAAAATCAACAAAACAATCTGCCCCGGAGCGGAATCGAACCAACGATCGTGAGATTGTCAGCCGAATGCGCTACCAGCTGAGCTATGAGTGCGCTGAGATCGCGAGCGGTTAATTCCGTGACGTCTCAAACCTTGCAGAGTGGTCTCATGAGTGCAATGCGCATCCACGCGATCATCTCTCCGCACCTATCCACTATCCATTTTACCATGCTGGCATGGGCGTTGTGGTGTAGTGGATAGCGCGTCTGCCTCATGATCGCGCCTCCCGAGTTCGAATCCGGCGCAGTGATTTTCACATGTTTTACTAATACACGTGATGCCATTTTTTTCTATCACAATGGAACATGCGAGACATCCTCTATACCGAACGATATTCAAACTACCGTACCCGGGTTTGTCGTGCCGGATATAGAAAAAACATCGACGTGAAGAAATGAACAACAAAAGCAACCGCGCTTCCATAGTGTTTCGTCGTACACACCACGGTGTCGCACGGTGATGCACGGATGACGTGCAGTAAGTCAGCTGTGCCTGCGTGGTTTTTGTTTGTTGGTTCATTTTGTTTTGTTTTCACAATATGATTCGTGTAGTAAAGTGTTTGATATCATTTGTTATTACTATCTTCACGTGCTATATGTGTTTGTTTCGCTTGCCGCACTTGTTTCGTATTGTTTTCGTTCATGTTGTATTTTCTATTATCTTTGAATTTCCTTGTTGTTGTTTTGTAATGTATGCTCGTTTATCAGTCCGCAACGTGTTCTACATTTATGATATTATTTGTTGCAGGGCGCAGCGCCACCAGCCACCTCACAGTCCGTTCCAGGTGGGTATTGATCACCATTTTTCATGTATTGTTAAAATATGTTTCACCTTTTTTAGGGGTTTGTATATGAAAGTGTATTTCTTTCAGGTGTTAGATGCCAAGACCGGCCTGGTCAAGAACTACGGAGTGTGATACAACGAGGAGGAGCGAGCCGAGTCGGAGGAGGAGCGAGCCGATCCGGAGTAGGAGCGAGCCGAGCGGCAGGAGCGAGCCGGGAGGAGCAGTGCTGAGCTGCGAGGTGGGGAGGACTCTCTCTCTCTCCCTCTCTCTCTCTCTCTCTCTCTCTCTCTCTCTCTCTCTCTTTTACTCGATCGATATCGGGGGTGGGAGTGTTTGGGAGATGGTTTTCGTTGGCGAGGGCCGTCCCCAATCACTCTTTCCTCTAAATCGTTCGATTAGCACGCATCCTACCTCTCTTCCCGTTATCTCCCTTTCTCTCTCTCTCTCTCTCTCTCTCTCCATCTTTCCCTCTTTATGTCTATTTTTTCAGCAGTGATTATTAATCGATTGAGTATGTATTCGTTGTTGTATTGTTCAATGTCAATAAACCCACGCTGGCATGGGCGTTGTGGTGTAGTGGATTGTGCGTCTGCCTCATGATCGTGCCTCCCGAGTTCGAATCCGGCGCAGTGATTTTCACATGTTTTGCCAACACATGCAATGTCATAGTTTTGCTATCACAATGGAACATGCGACATCCGCTATACCGACCGTATCCGATATTCAAACTACCGTACCCGGGTTTGTCGTACCGGATATAGAAAAACAGAGACGACTGCCATTCGAACGTGCTTCACTGTTCTATTTTTTTTCAAACTTATTTGTGTCTGTCTGCTTTCTGACCGCATGCAAAGTACCGTATGCCTAATTTGGACAAAGCTGCAGTGCGAAAATTAGGAGTACTGTACATACAGTACCTTACAGTAAGTGCAGTACCTTAACACTCGCGCACGCACAGCTAACAACTGGACGTGTGCACGTCACTAATCCATCGATAATCGATCGATATCCCCCCAACAGGGAGAGAGAGAGAGAGAGAGAGAGAGAAGACTCCTGCACTTCTCTCCTCCTCCTTCCTCCCCCTCCTACCCCACTCCCTCCAAATTTTCCGCAAAAACATTTGGTATTGGTTTTACGACGGCGTTCAAAGTACCGTATACCTAATACGGACCAAGCTGCAGTACGGAAATTAGGAATACTGTCCATACAGTATTCCTAAGTGAGCGCAGCACGCGCGAGTGTCGCAGCACGCGCAAACAACTTGATGTGCACTCCTCACACTTCTCCCTCTCTCTCTCTCTCTCTCTCTCTCTCTCTCTCTCTCTCTCTCTCTTTCTACAGTATCATAATCCAAAAACAGTTGAGTAGGAGAAAGAAAAGAAGGAGAGAGAGAGAAAGAGAGAGATGGATGGAAAGAGAGGGAGAGGGAGAGGAACGGAGTGGGGGAGAGAGAGAGAGAGAGAGAGAGAGAGAGAGAGAGAGAGAAAGAGACTCAACAACTTTTTCAACAAAAACAACAACAACAACCAAACAACAACAACAACAAACAACAACAACTCAAGTTTCAACTCAACAATCCCAAAAACCAACTATGAATCAGTCCACTGCCAATACCACTACTGCCACATCTCAAACAACCTCGAAACAACATGGTACAAATGGATTTATTGACATTGAGAAATACAACAACGAATACATATTCAATCGATTAATAATCACTGCTGAAATAATAGACATAAAGAGGGAAAGATGGAGAGAGAGAGAGAGAGAGAGAGAGAGGGGGGGAGAGAACGGGAAGAGAGGTAGGATGCGTGAAAATCGAAAGATTCAGAGGAAAGAGTGAGTGGGGACGGCCCTCGCCAACGAGAACCACCTCCCACTCAATCCCACCCCCGATATCGATCGAGTAAAGAGAGAGAAAGAGAGAGAGAGAGAGAGAGAGAGAGAGAGAGAGAGACCTCCCCACCTCGCAGCTCCCAAACGGCTCCTCCCAGCTCGCTCCTCCCGCCTCCCGCTCGGCTCGCTCGGCTCCTCCTCCCGCCCGCTCCCGCTCCTCCAGCTGCTCCCGCTCCTCCAGCTGCTCCAGCTGCCCCCGCTCCCGCTCCCGCTCCTCCCGCTCGGCTCGCTCGGCTCCTCCTCCCGCCCGCTCCCGCTCCTCCAGCTGCTCCCGCTCCCGCTCCCGCTCCTTCCGCCGCTCCTCCCGCCGCTCCTCCCGCTAGGATCGCTCGGCTCCTCCTCCCGCCAGCTCCCGCTCCTCCAGCTGCTCCCGCTCCCGCTCCTCCAGCTGCTCCCGCTCCCGCTCCTCCAGCTGCTCCCGCTCCCGCTCCTCCAGCTGCTCCCGCTCCCGCTCCTCCAGCTCCCGCTCCCGCTCCTCCCGCCCGCTCCCGCTCCTCCAGCTGCTCCCGCTCCCGCTCCTCCCGCTCCGCTCCGGCGGCGGCGGCTCAACCAAGGCAACCGCCTAGGATGACCGCCGCCGTGTCGACTGACCCCCTCGACGCCGTCATTCCTTACGTCCACCCTTTGGCCACGCCCACTTCATTATGCCGGCATGCAAATGAGGCGTTCCCGCCACCGCGCAGTGGCACAGGCTAAGATATACTAATTTATGGTAAATAAGGGCTGCGGAGAAAATCGCCTTGCCACTCTCAAGTATACCAATGACTAGCATTAACGAATAGTGAGTCAAATGGAGCATGCTTCTGAGGGGGCGGCGCTCGTACTACCGTATGCTCGCCGCTGCGCGACTCGCTCGGGGAGCGACGGGAGAGACGCGCGTGCTCGCCGCTGCGCGGCTCGCTCAGCGTACTGTAGCTACCGCAGTATGCCTGTAGCGACAGTCGCGCAGTTGGCGTCGCGCGCGCACTTTCGCCTCTCGTAGTTGGGTTTTTTGCGGAAAATTTGCGATTCCCGACGCTTTCTCTCGGCAACTTTTGCGTTATGCGACGTTCAAATAAAGGAATTACGCTTCTCGAATTACTCTCCGGACCGCCACCATCTCCTGGTCATTCGAAATTGCGTGCAAGAACGGTGGGGTGCTACAACAACAACAGCTACAACCTTGTTGGATAGTTTGACTATCGTTATGAAAGCGTGCAATACCAGTTCAATTAAAAAAACGTTCTGTTGAAACTTATCGGCAAAATGTATGCTTTCAAAACGTTTTGTCGACTTCCAAACTATGTTTAAAAGTCAACAAAAAGATTTGCCCATGAGCGGAATCGAACCAACGATCGTGAGATTGTCAGCCGAACGCGCTACCAGCTGAGCTACGAGTGCGCTGAGATTGCGAGCGGTTAATTCCGTAACGTCTCAAAGCTTGCAGAGTGGCCTCATGAGTGCAATGCGCATTTCGTCAATTCGTCTCTCCGCACCTATCCACTATCCATTTTACCATGCTGGCATGGGCGTTGTGGTATAGTGGATAGCGCGTCTGCCTCATGATCGTGCATCCCGAGTTCGAATCCGGCGCAGTGATTCTCACATGTTTTGCCAACACACGCATTGTCATAGTTTTGCTATCACAATGGAACATGCGACATCCTCTATACCGACCGATATTCAAACTACCGTACCCGGGTTTGTCGTACCGGATATAAAGAAAACAGAAGCGACTGCTATTCGAACGTGCTTCACTGTTCCATTTTTTTAAAATTATTGTGTATGTTTTCTAACGGCGTGCAAAGTACCGTATACCTAATTAGAAGTACGAGCATGTGAAATTGCCAGTGAGCCTGTCTTTGATTGGTTTTCTCTCGCTCACCGTACCCGAAATTTGAACTGCAGTACCATCAGAGAAACAGAAAGAACGATTCGAAACACTTATTTTGTTGTGTTTGAAACGTATTGGCAAAACTCATGTTTTCAATGTAATCCAAACAATGTTTCAAAATCAACAAAACAATCTGCCCCGGAGCGGAATCGAACCAACGATCGTGAGATTGTCAGCCGAATGCGCTACCAGCTGAGCTATGAGTGCGCTGAGATCGCGAGCGGTTAATTCCGTGACGTCTCAAACCTTGCAGAGTGGTCTCATGAGTGCAATGCGCATCCACGCGATCATCTCTCCGCACCTATCCACTATCCATTTTACCATGCTGGCATGGGCGTTGTGGTGTAGTGGATAGCGCGTCTGCCTCATGATCGCGCCTCCCGAGTTCGAATCCGGCGCAGTGATTTTCACATGTTTTACTAATACACGTGATGCCATTTTTTTCTATCACAATGGAACATGCGAGACATCCTCTATACCGAACGATATTCAAACTACCGTACCCGGGTTTGTCGTGCCGGATATAGAAAAAACATCGACGTGAAGAAATGAACAACAAAAGCAACCGCGCTTCCATAGTGTTTCGTCGTACACACCACGGTGTCGCACGGTGATGCACGGATGACGTGCAGTAAGTCAGCTGTGCCTGCGTGGTTTTTGTTTGTTGGTTCATTTTGTTTTGTTTTCACAATATGATTCGTGTAGTAAAGTGTTTGATATCATTTGTTATTACTATCTTCACGTGCTATATGTGTTTGTTTCGCTTGCCGCACTTGTTTCGTATTGTTTTCGTTCATGTTGTATTTTCTATTATCTTTGAATTTCCTTGTTGTTGTTTTGTAATGTATGCTCGTTTATCAGTCCGCAACGTGTTCTACATTTATGATATTATTTGTTGCAGGGCGCAGCGCCACCAGCCACCTCACAGTCCGTTCCAGGTGGGTATTGATCACCATTTTTCATGTATTGTTAAAATATGTTTCACCTTTTTTAGGGGTTTGTATATGAAAGTGTATTTCTTTCAGGTGTTAGATGCCAAGACCGGCCTGGTCAAGAACTACGGAGTGTGATACAACGAGGAGGAGCGAGCCGAGTCGGAGGAGGAGCGAGCCGATCCGGAGTAGGAGCGAGCCGAGCGGCAGGAGCGAGCCGGGAGGAGCAGTGCTGAGCTGCGAGGTGGGGAGGACTCTCTCTCTCTCCCTCTCTCTCTCTCTCTCTCTCTCTCTCTCTCTCTCTCTCTTTTACTCGATCGATATCGGGGGTGGGAGTGTTTGGGAGATGGTTTTCGTTGGCGAGGGCCGTCCCCAATCACTCTTTCCTCTAAATCGTTCGATTAGCACGCATCCTACCTCTCTTCCCGTTATCTCCCTTTCTCTCTCTCTCTCTCTCTCTCTCTCCATCTTTCCCTCTTTATGTCTATTTTTTCAGCAGTGATTATTAATCGATTGAGTATGTATTCGTTGTTGTATTGTTCAATGTCAATAAACCCACGCTGGCATGGGCGTTGTGGTGTAGTGGATTGTGCGTCTGCCTCATGATCGTGCCTCCCGAGTTCGAATCCGGCGCAGTGATTTTCACATGTTTTGCCAACACATGCAATGTCATAGTTTTGCTATCACAATGGAACATGCGACATCCGCTATACCGACCGTATCCGATATTCAAACTACCGTACCCGGGTTTGTCGTACCGGATATAGAAAAACAGAGACGACTGCCATTCGAACGTGCTTCACTGTTCTATTTTTTTTCAAACTTATTTTGTGTCTGTCTGCTTTCTGACCGCATGCAAAGTACCGTATGCCTAATTTGGACAAAGCTGCAGTGCGAAAATTAGGAGTACTGTACATACAGTACCTTACAGTAAGTGCAGTACCTTAACACTCGCGCACGCACAGCTAACAACTGGACGTGTGCACGTCACTAATCCATCGATAATCGATCGATATCCCCCCAACAGGGAGAGAGAGAGAGAGAGAGAGAGAGAGAAGACTCCTGCACTTCTCTCCTCCTCCTTCCTCCCCCTCCTACCCCACTCCCTCCAAATTTTCCGCAAAAACATTTGGTATTGGTTTTACGACGGCGTTCAAAGTACCGTATACCTAATACGGACCAAGCTGCAGTACGGAAATTAGGAATACTGTCCATACAGTATTCCTAAGTGAGCGCAGCACGCGCGAGTGTCGCAGCACGCGCAAACAACTTGATGTGCACTCCTCACACTTCTCCTCTCTCTCTCTCTCTCTCTCTCTCTCTCTCTCTCTCTCTCTCTCTCTTTCTACAGTATCATAATCCAAAAACAGTTGAGTAGGAGAAAGAAAAGAAGGAGAGAGAGAGAAAGAGAGAGATGGATGGAAAGAGAGGGAGAGGGAGAGGAACGGAGTGGGGGAGAGAGAGAGAGAGAGAGAGAGAGAGAGAGAGAGAGAAAGAGACTCAACAACTTTTTCAACAAAAACAACAACAACAACCAAACAACAACAACAACAAACAACAACAACTCAAGTTTCAACTCAACAATCCCAAAAACCAACTATGAATCAGTCCACTGCCAATACCACTACTGCCACATCTCAAACAACCTCGAAACAACATGGTACAAATGGATTTATTGACATTGAGAAATACAACAACGAATACATATTCAATCGATTAATAATCACTGCTGAAATAATAGACATAAAGAGGGAAAGATGGAGAGAGAGAGAGAGAGAGAGAGAGAGAGGGGGGGAGAGAACGGGAAGAGAGGTAGGATGCGTGAAAATCGAAAGATTCAGAGGAAAGAGTGAGTGGGGACGGCCCTCGCCAACGAGAACCACCTCCCACTCAATCCCACCCCCGATATCGATCGAGTAAAGAGAGAGAAAGAGAGAGAGAGAGAGAGAGAGAGAGAGAGAGAGAGACCTCCCCACCTCGCAGCTCCCAAACGGCTCCTCCCAGCTCGCTCCTCCCGCCTCCCGCTCGGCTCGCTCGGCTCCTCCTCCCGCCCGCTCCCGCTCCTCCAGCTGCTCCCGCTCCTCCAGCTGCTCCAGCTGCCCCCGCTCCCGCTCCCGCTCCTCCCGCTCGGCTCGCTCGGCTCCTCCTCCCGCCCGCTCCCGCTCCTCCAGCTGCTCCCGCTCCCGCTCCCGCTCCTTCCGCCGCTCCTCCCGCCGCTCCTCCCGCTAGGATCGCTCGGCTCCTCCTCCCGCCAGCTCCCGCTCCTCCAGCTGCTCCCGCTCCCGCTCCTCCAGCTGCTCCCGCTCCCGCTCCTCCAGCTGCTCCCGCTCCCGCTCCTCCAGCTGCTCCCGCTCCCGCTCCTCCAGCTCCCGCTCCCGCTCCTCCCGCCCGCTCCCGCTCCTCCAGCTGCTCCCGCTCCCGCTCCTCCCGCTCCGCTCCGGCGGCGGCGGCTCAACCAAGGCAACCGCCTAGGATGACCGCCGCCGTGTCGACTGACCCCCTCGACGCCGTCATTCCTTACGTCCACCCTTTGGCCACGCCCACTTCATTATGCCGGCATGCAAATGAGGCGTTCCCGCCACCGCGCAGTGGCACAGGCTAAGATATACTAATTTATGGTAAATAAGGGCTGCGGAGAAAATCGCCTTGCCACTCTCAAGTATACCAATGACTAGCATCGACGAACTTGGTAGGCAAATGGAGCATGCTTCTGAGGGGGCGGCGCTCGTACTACCGTATGCTCGCCGCTGCGCGACTCGCTCGGGGAGCGACGAGAGAGAGACGCGCGTGCTCGCCGCTGCGCGGCTCGCTCAGCGTACTGTAGCTACCGCAGTATGCCTGTAGCGACAGTCGCGCAGTTGGCGCCGCGCGCGCACTTTCGCCTCTCGTAGTTGGGTTTTTTGCGGAAAATTTGCGATTCCCGACGCGTTCTCTCTACTACTTTTGCGTTATGCGGCATGAAAATGTGCGAGATGAGAGAAGAAACGACAAAGGAGAACCGAAGATCGACAAAGTTCCGGTCAAAGTTATTAAGAAGCAAATCACCAAGAGTCCACTAACATTCCACTTCATTCCACACATACCGTAAAACATGAAATAGACACAACACGGATAATATGAAAATATTTATTGATCAAGCAAGAAAAACCGATGGAGGGTAAAAGAATCTATGATCATAGAAAATAAATTCTGAATGTTAGTTATAATAGTAGATTTCCGCGTATTATATTGATCAGTAGTCTTTTAATTTTAATTTTTTTAATGAAGAAATGATAGTTATACTACTTTTGTCAAGGGGTACATCCAGGGTACACACATCATGACATAAGTAGTATAACTATCGAAATTGTTTGCTTATCATAAGGCGGAACATCAACGGTTCGCACATCACGATGAATTGATTTTCTTTGACATTATGAAACTTGTGATTAAAAATATTGATGCTACTTATGTCAAGGGGTACATCCAGGGCACACACATCATGACGTAAACAACATAACCATCAAAATTCATAATTAATCATCAAGGGGAACATCCAGAATTCGCACATCATGATGAATAGTTTTTATTTGAACTTTATGGAAATAGTGATGCTACTTTTGTCAAGGGGTACATCCAGGGCACACACATCATGACAGAAGAAGCATAACTATTATCAATGTCAGGGGGTACATCCAGGGCACACACATCAAGACATCGATTTAAACATAGATAACAATTGCAATGGTATTTAATGAATTTTAATCAAATTTTCGAGAGGTTTCGTTTTACTACAGTATTCGTCAAGGAGATCATAGATTTACAATATCCTTGTACACAATATTTCTCACCAGCATCTGAGGTTCACCATTTGCATCAGGAACAAGAGGCCATTTAGTATACACTTGGAGACCTTTAGAGCTGCGAATGCGGGAAAACGCCACATAAAGTTGACCATGAGAAAAAGGTTTGTCGCGGAGAATAATTCCAACTTTATCGAATGTCTGACCTTGAGATTTATTTATCGTCATGGCATATGATAGGCGCACGGGAAATTGAATTCTTTCGTATGCTAAGTCACTTTTAATATCTTCATATTTTAAACGAATTTTAGGAATCATGACCGGTTGATCAGAGCCATTTGTAAGATTTTTGCAAAGCAATATAGTGTCACTGATAGCGGTAATTATGAGTCTGGTTCCGTTACAGAGCCCTTCAGCAACATTCAAATTTCTCAGTAACATTACTATGCACCCAACTTTTAGTTTTAGTTTATGCGGAGGGAATCCAGAAGGTGTATCTTTCCAAATGTGTTCCATATTTGCTGCAAAACGAACACGACATCTTCCCGATGTTCCAGACAGATAATCGAGTGGAGCGTCCATTGAGACACACTCCACCGTATCACCTGAGCACTTACTCAAAATGTATTCATTTATGTGAAGGGAATCTTGATTTTTCAAAACCAAAATAGCTCGTTTGGCTATTTCCACGCTATCAGCGAGTATTGTAGCATCATACATTTTATCAATTATGTCAGACTCACTCATAGCAATATTTTCAGAAGGTATTTTGAGACATCCATGTATTTTTTCGTGATTTCCATTACCCACAGATTCAAGGAATTTTACGAAATCTTTCTCATCCGCATTTACACGCATGTTTTGTGTGAGTTTGTAGTGTTTGAACAGTGACCAAAACTTACTTTTATTGACGCATTCGTTAATGGATGTGATAGGGTCACGATGCTTCACTACGGGTAGCAATTGTTTCCAGTCACCACCAAGAATCATTACGGTTCCACCGAACGGTTTTTTGTCCAGATCAACAGGAGCCACAAGTCTAAGAGCACCGTCAGCACAGTCCAAAGCATACCTATGCGACATAGTGCATTCATCCCAAATTATTACTTCCGCTTCTGCAAGATTTCGACCAGCGTTGGTGTGAGATTTGATATGGCTTTTACTATCTTCATTGAGGTCAAGGGGAAGGTAAAATGCAGCATGAACCGTTCTCCCGCCTTCCAACAACGTCGCAGCAATACCAGTTGATGCAACCACAACAACTTTTTTGCCAAGTTTTTGACATTCTTGAATTATTCTTTGATATACAAAAGTTTTTCCTGTGCCACCACTGCCTTGCAACGAAAAGCAGTAATTTGTACGTGCTTGCTTAGATTGACCAACAGTTTGCATCACATCGTTTACAAATGTTTGTTGTTCACGGTTTAGATTACCATTCGAACCATTTCCATGATGACTGACTGCACCGTCAGGATTAGATTGATCATTTGCGGGAGGAGGAATTCCATAATCTATCAGTTTAGAACCATGTTGTTCAAGAATCCATTGTACTCTTCTCTTTGCAGTTTCTATGTTTTGATCCACAGTTTTGGAAATATTTCGTGGAGCCATGTATTCTTTGTATTTGTCCCATAGCGCAAGCGCATTAGGGGGTTGGCAATGCATCAATATTGATGCGAATAAACTCCTTAATTGTTTAGGCATATTTTTATCTTTAGCCTCATCGAGGGTGCGATCCCAAATAGTATTGTCATTAATGAGACCTGCGCGTACAGCTGCTTCATGGTAAGAGTTGTATACCACTGAGTTGACGGTCAATCCGTCTTTCCATGAAAACACTGGTCGAGAAAGGAGAATCAATCGGAAAGCGAAAAGTTCAGTTTGGCGAGGGCTCACTTCTCCCAAACGAGTGACTTTACGTATACGACGAACATGTGGTGTGAATACTCCATTTTTTTCATCGTAACGGAAATTAATCGCAACATCTTCAAATTTCATCTTTTTCACGTTATCATCCTTGGTCGTACTCATAAGATCAAAATAGGCCTTGAGCATAGTATGTTTATTAGGTGATTTTGGTTGTTTTCCAAACGCATAATAAAGGTTCTCTGCACCCTGGAGATGTACGTGAAGAATTTTTACGACATGCGTGGAGTACACGAGTTTATATCCTCGGAGGCGCCATGCTGCCTCGACAGGCGACACATACCGTAAAGCAGTGTGGATTTGAGCCTCGTCAAAGTTTACGTTACCCTTTTCGTCCATGTATTTTTTCAGTTCTTCCATGTTTCCCGAATTCACAACTCCAATAAGTGTATCCACCCCTTTTGTGATATATTTTGATATGTACTTGATAGTTTTGCTACTCGCCACATACTCAACATTGATGTGACATTGGAGTGCCAGAAGAAGAAATGGGTTGTATGGTACTACATCACGATTAGTGATGTGTACTTGTTTCTTATTATCAAAGTACTCTTGTCGGATATTTGCGGGACGAGGATAAAGCGGTCTGCCGCAAGGCAACAATCCATAATCGTCTCGATAAGGTTGAGGGAAGTTCTTTTTACAATATGCAGGGTTTTTCTGCCGGCATTGATAATGAGGTTTATTAGAACAAGGTTTATGAATCATAAGTTTAATAACGAGTTCCCGTAACTTAAGTTTGTCGGCATAATCGGGATCAGAATCTTTTGTTTTTTCATCAGGCAGTTCAGGAATTTCAGCTTTTATGTATTCACATATTTCTTTCTCTGTCAATTGTCTGGTCAAAGTGACAAGCAAATGACAATGAACCATTCCTCGTTTTTGAAATTCAATTCTATACCACATAGCGGCAACTTCGCCAAAGATTTTTTTAACTCGAATCAAGTCCACAACCTGTTTGAATTTTTCGTGACACACTCTCGCGACAATGTCTGGATCGTTATCTGCATTTGCTCCGATAAGGTTTTCTTGAATTTCAGGCCAGTTTTCATTACCAGTAATTGTGATAAAGAACGTGGGTTTACCGCAATGCGCGACTATAGCCATGCCGTTATGATACTGTTCTTGACACCAACGATAACTTCCCACGTATGTACGCGGTAAGTACACGAAAGAACCCAATTTTATCTTATAGAAATCAAGTCTGCGCTGAATAGCTTCCATGTATTCATTTCTATTGATTTTGCATAACTCAATTTGTGTTTTAGTTATGCCATGCAAACGAGCAGCTTCAATCCGAGTGTAGTTGAATAAATTGAATAGAGGTGTTATCCTACCCATACCAAGTAACCAATGATTTGTTAAATTTTCGTCGGTGCGACGAGTGCAATATATGAAATGCTCTCGTTGAGATACGAACTGACGCTTTTTAGAACGAGATTTGTTTTCAGTTCCTTCCGTTTCCAGATTCATATCGTCATCATCACTCACATCTGGCTCTGCCTGATCACGAGATGTTTCAAGGGAAACTTTGTCTCTCATCGAAATGTAGGGAACACCGGTTTGATAGAATTGATTGCCGTCAGGAAATAGTAATGGAAAGGTGAGAGGCGTAGCGTTTCTATCGAAGAACGGCATTTCAGAAAATTGTCCACGATGTTTATCATATACGATGGTGCCATGTTGAATTTCTTCGGCGGTTGGAGGTCTTTCCGTACTCGCATAAAGCAAAGCAACGTTATTTGTTGTTGGGAGATTGAGTGTTCCTTCATGTGCGTTTCCAATAAGATACTGATCTCTTTCTTTGCGGTATTGCAAGAAACACATTTGTATATATGTCTGTTCATCTTGACCTGTTTGCAAACGCAATTGTTCTTTCCGACGCTCTGCTTGAAGCATCAAATCGTACATTTGCAAATATGCACGTGTATATGGGTTGTGTTCCTTCATGCACTGTATCAATCCAGTCAAAATATCGTGATCTAAGTCTTTATCCGCCACATCGAAATGTGTTTTTTCAGGAATATAGTAATGTTGCGCAAAAGCAGCACATTCTCTTCCCGATGGTACCAAATGACAAATTCCAGCTCTCATGTTGCCTTGAAGAACGGTTATGGGTTCACCTCGAGGTAAGTTTTGAACCGTGTTAAATGATAGAGAGGCCATAGACAGTAGTTGATTGTATCGGTGCAACATTCTGTAGCACTGTGTCATGGGTTGACGTTGTTCAAGAGTAGGGTTGACCGCGTCGTATAATTTTACAAATTCAGGACGTGTTGTACGTTTAAAGGGTGAATCTTCAATGTGAACTTCCCCATTTTTGCAACACGCACCGTGACTTTCAGTTGCGAAATTATTACTTTTACAAAATTCATGTTTGCAAGGAATCATGGGTCCGAGATGTTGATAGTCAGGAAAATCGTGATACTTACTTGCTGCGTTGAAAAAGTTGTAAGTTTTTCGTTGGTATTTTCCTGTTTTTCGGCTGACATCAGCTTGACGTCGATCGACAATTCTACGTCTTTTAATAATTTCATCATTTTGTGTGAGTTGTGTTGAAATTTTTGATGCATCCATTTGCAGCTGATTATGTTTTTTGTTTGCATTTTGATGAATTTGAGAAGGAAAACCAGTTTGTATAGATGCAGTTTGATAAGAATCTTTGGCAATGAGATTATACATTGCATTCATAGTGTTTTGATTGATAGAATTAGATTCAGATTTCTGAGTATCATCCGTGTTTAGAATGGGTGTAATTGTACCAGTGGTTTGCAATTGTTTTAATGCTTTATTGACTGATGATTTTGTGTTAACTGATTGTTGATTTTGGTTTTGTGCCATAGCAATGATCTTAGCAATTTTATCCTCATCTACAGTTTCTTTTGTTTGCTGTTGACGACGTTTTTTCGCCTTGTCAGAGCCAGACCTACACTGTCTTTTTTTGGTTGGTGTGTTGACGGTGACATTGTCATCGAATCGTGCAGTGATTCCAGACATGACACCATCTTCAGAGTTCAACAAAGACATATTCGAGTTTGAAGGAGCCGTGTGAACCGGAGTTGAGTCTATCATTGATACGTTCGAATTGGATGTAGCCGCGCTCATAGGCTGTGGCATAGGTTCATTGTGGGAAGAGGTAGACTCGATCGAGGATGACAGAGCTGCTCGTTTACGATAAGCTATTAGGTTTTTCTTTTGAGGTGATATGGGCTTCTGATTTTTTACGCGTATCATTGGTATGGCCGGAGGAGGCATGGAAGTAGGAAGCACAGCTGGTGCTTGATTCGGAGAAACCATCCTCGCAGACGCAGGATGAGTTATCGTATGCCTGGACATGGGCGATTGAAACGGCGGAACCTTGATAGGAGCCGTGATAGGAGGCACACTAGGAAGTGCAGGAAACTGCGGCATTCCAATATGTGCAAAAGGAACGAGAGGAGCGGGATTGGGGACAAATGTAGCAACACTGCTGTATGATGGCCCGTTATGCGTCATCATTTGTGGCTGAGGCAGAAGAAAAGGCTGGTGAATGATGCGGCGCCTCGTGTCAAGCTCATTCTGCACATGAGCACGATATGCGGCCACCAAAGCAGGGGTGTGCATTGTGTTGCAGATACCGCGATTGTTTAATAGATTGTCGATGTTTCGAAGAACAAAGAATCCACAAGACTTATAGTCACGTTGCTGATCGCTGCGGAGACTATCGCTGACCTGTGCGGGTACGGATTGACCAGGAATGAGATAAGGAATGAGGAATGTGCGCAGATGGTGGAGGACAGGGTCTGTGTTAGAAATACGAATGCCGCTGAACATGCTGTCCACGTAGAACAGCGTGTTGTTGCGAACATTGTAAATGAACATGTAAAAGTGCCCATCTACACTGAGAGCCGCATTGTAGCGGTGACCAGGAAAGGTGAGAATGGGAAAGATCAGAAAGTTAGGAAAGGGGCTTGTCTCATTGAATTTAGCAAGAAACATGTTCATGTCATTCAACTGGAAACGACTGAGAAAGGCAGTAGGATGACACAGATCAATTTGATCGTATTGCTGCCAATAGTCTACGCTCACAACCCACACGTCACGAGTTATTGCATTGGAAACAATTGACTGACAGATAATGTTGAAATCCTCATTATCCAAGGAAGTTCCGGTATCGGTGTAATTGACAATAGGTCGGAACATCTACATGTTAACTTGAGGTACAATACTGAAAGAAAGCGCACCTCACAAGAAAGCTGATGACCAGAAGACGAGTCGACTGGTCGGAAGGTAGAACAGAGAAAGAATGATGATGCTGTCATTTTTCGAGTCGAGACGACATCTAATTTGTACACACTTAGAATAACCCGCCCACTTCCATGCACAACTCAACTGACGGAAAACGGTTCTTTACTACCACGTCTCCACTTTATTCCACACATTCCGTAAAACATGAAATAGATACAACATGGATAATATGAAAAGATTTATTGATCAAGCAAACCACAACCACAAAACAAGCAAACCAGAACCACAAAACAATCACCAGGATCATTATACATAAATGCACATTTTATAATGAAAACTCAATTGTATCATATATTAATTGCATTATAATTGTCATAAGATGAATTCAATGGAACACATTTAATCTGGAAAAAGTTATATATCAAATAATCTATGACATTTAAGATGATCACCTTGAGGGATATGCGAAGGAGTGAAAGACAATGCCAAGTTATCGTATTTGGAATGTTTTCTGAATGAAAATGTTAGGGTTTATATTATAAAATAGTACCTTAATATACTCATTGTGAAGTTGATGTTGTGATATCATGCATTCTTGATCACATAATGGAACACCGGCATGATTCAGGCGGGCAAAGCGGGTACGATGTATAATCGTCTACCCACTTCTCGCCCTTTGTGGGAGTGCTTGTCTTTGCCCTTGTCTTGGTTCCAATTACGCCGATACGCTTGAGACGGGTCTTCACCATCTTCTGCTTCTTGGGAGTCTTCTGCGCAAGAACGTCCCTTATGTGGTGACTGCCATCGGCGCGCTCAGTCACTGTATCGTTCATGGTAGGAGCGGCAGGGATGTCATCAGAGGGTGCATCAGACGGGATGTTCATGTTATCCTGGTCCTCGATGAATGCGTACGCACGATCCTGACTGTGTCCACTATCACGGATCCAATCGTCTCCATCCTCGAAGTTAAAGTCGTTGTCGTGATCGGTCTCATCGCGGACATGATGAATATCATCTGTGGGATGGTGTATCTCGTGGCGATTGTGGTCGCTCTTAGTCATGAATCGCTCCCTCCATTGCTCTATGTTCACTTTCGGAATTTGGTAATTCTCCAGAGTAGAGTGATTTACACCACTCTTGGGGTTCCCGCGAGACGAACGTTTCTATATTACATATGACGGTTAATTTGGGATACCGCATGAACTTACTCTTTTGGCATTGTAGCTGAGATAGGATCCGTACCGAGCAGACCGCATTCCCCTGTTCCTAAATTCAATTCAATATAAATGAAATGAATTTTTTTCATTACCTGAGGATGACTTGAGCCTTCTCAACATCACCCGATGCGCGAAAATCTACTCGAATGGTTGTGCTGTGAGGGTGGAGACGGTAGGCACACTTGATGTGCGACAAGCCCAACTTCAAGAAGAAGTCCGTCGGGTGTTCGGGAATGTCTTCGATAAATAAATAGGTACGGAATTTTTCATTATACTCACTCAAAGGGACCTTGTAAACGAAAATCGTAGATTTATATACTTCTCTGCCCAGTGCATCGAGTTCTTTAGATATATGAGCTATATCGTCCATAGCTTTTATGATCTAAAAATCGGACATGAATATGACACACAGAACTCTTTAGCAATACTAACTCTAAAAGATGAATATACGTGTATGTCACGCCGACACGTAACGCACACTTTTGTGTGAAAATGAGGAACCGACCTCACCGGACGAGATGGATGGCAGAAAATGACAATGCTTCGATGCTCTTTCGCGACCAACCCACAACGTATTTTTCGATTTAGCATGTTCGATTCGTGAGAAATGAGTTCATTTAGACTCTCAATTTTTCACGTTTTTTTCAGTCTCATGAGAGCAACTCATCTCTCCGATCTCTCTCAACTCGAACTGCAGTACCGATCAGAAAAACAGAGAGAAGGAATTGAAGCACCTATTTTGTAACGTATTGGCAAAAGTTATGTTTTCAATGTAATACAAACAATATTTCAAAGTCAATAAAACATTCTGCCCTGGAGCGGAATCGAACCAACGATCGTGAGATTGTCAGCCGAACGCGCTACCAGCTGAGCTAAGAGAGCGCTGAGATTGCGAGCGGTTAATTCCGTGACCTCTCAAACCTTGCAGAGTGGTGTTGTGAGTGTAATGCGCATTTCGTCAATTCGTCTCTCCGCACCTGTCCACTATCCATTTCACCATGCTGGCATGGACGTTGTGGTGTAGTGGATAATGCGTCTGCCTCATGATCGTGCCTCTCGAGTTCGAATCCGGCGCAGTTGTTCTCACATGTTTTGTCAACACATGCATTGTCATAGTTTTGCTATCACAATGAAACATGCGACATCCTCTATACCGATCGTATCCGATATTCAAACTACCGTACCCGGGTTTGTCATACCGGATATAGAGAAAACAGAGACGACTGCTATTCGAACGTGCTTCACTGTTCTATTTTTTTTAAATTTATTGTGTGTTTGTTTTCTGACGGCGTGCAAAGTACCGTTTACCTAATTAGAAGTACGAGCATGTGAAATTGCCAGTGAGCCTGTCTTTGATTGGCTTTCTCTCGCTCACCGTACCCGAATTTTGAACTGCAGTACCGATCAGGAAAACAGAGAGAACTATTTAAAACACTTATTTTGTTGTGTTCGAAACGTATTGGCAAAACTTATGTTTTCAATGTAATCCAAACAATGTTTCAAAGTCAACAAAACAAACTGCCCCGGAGCGAAATCGAACCAACGATCGTGAGATTGTCAGCCGAACGCGCTACCAGCTGAGCTATGGGTGCGCTGAGATTGCGAGCGGTTAATTCCGTAACGTCTCAAACCTTGCAGAGTGGGCTCATGAGTGCAATGCGCATTTCGTCAATTCGTCTCTCCGCACCTATCCACAATTCATTTGATCATGCTTGCAAGGACGTTGTGGTATAGCGGATAGCGCGTCTGCCTCATGATCGTGCCTCCCGAGTTCGAATCCGGCGCAGTGATTTTCACTTGTTTTGCCAACGCATACAATGTCATATTTTTGCTATCACAATGGAACATGCGAGACATCCTCTATACCGACCGTATCCGATATTCAAACTACCGTACCCGGTTTTGTCGTACCGAATATAGAAAAACAGAGACGACTGCCATTCGAACGTGCTTCACTGTTCTATTTTTTTCAAACTTTTTTTTTGTCTGCTTTCTGACCGCATGCAAAGTACCGTATGCCTAATTTGGACAAAGCTGCAGTGCGAAAATTAGGAGTACTGTACATACAGTACCTTACAGTAAGTGCAGTACCTTAACACTCGCGCACGCACAGCTAACAACTGGACGTGTGCACGTCACTAATCCATCGATAATCGATCGATGTCCCCCCAACAGGGAGAGAGAGAGAGAGAGAGAGAGAGAGAGAGAAGACTCCTGCACTCCTCTCCTCCTCCTTCCTCCCCCTCCTACCCCACTCCCTCCAAATTTTCCGCCAAAACATTTGGTATTGCTTTTACGACGGCGTTCAAAGTACCGTATACCTAATACGGACCAAGCTGCAGTACGGAAATTAGGAATACTGTCCATACAGTATTCCTAAGTGAGCGCAGTACACTCGCGCGTGTAGCTAACAACTGGATGTGCGATAGATATTCAATCGATAATCGATCGATGTTCACACACACACACAGAGAGAGAGAAAGAGAGAGAGAGAGAGAAGACTCTTACACTCCTCTTCTTCTTTTTCTCTCTCTCTCTCTCTCTCTCTCTCTCTCTCTCTCCATCTCTCTATCATCCCTCCAACTTTTCCATTACTATTTTCCCACAAACCAACTCAAACAATCCACTTCAAACTTTACTTCACTTCAAACAACAAACAACAAACAAACAAACAAACAAACAAACAAACACTTCAAACTTCAAACTATTTAACTGAACTCAAAACAACCAGGTACGAATACTTTATCCACACAGAACACAATCAATCTGTTTTTAAATCTTGTTGATGTAGCAGTCTTGTTGGTCTTGAGATTGGTAGACACAGAGCGTGGTAGATTCGTCACGTGGTATAGTCCAGTCCATTGGAGACGGCGCACATAAATGATTGGATTATTGAGGTTTGAGAAAGAGAGATTAGGGAATCAGACAGAGTGAAAACGCACCTCATAACGCCGTCATATGGTCCAGCCGGGCACTGAAAACGGATACTGGAACACGTTATAGGCTGAAATGAGTAAAAGTGAACTACGGAATTTAGGATTACGGTACGTACTAATCGATAATCGATCAATGGAAAGGGGCAAAAGTGAGTGAATATGCAACGATGCAGGGGAAGGAGAGAAAGAGGACGACCCTCGCCAAACGAGAGCCGTCTCCCAATCTCTCCCACCCCCGATATCGTTCAAATCTACAGTCGGTACGAAACTACTGTAATCTACAGTAACCCTGACCCACATCTCTTTCGTGCTGCTCCCCGGAGAGAATGGCGATGTCGGCGGCCACCAGACAGAGCAGTAGATGCGAGTGAGAGTCTGGAACGGTGACGTCAATATCAATCGACAACATGTTGATTATTAATCGATAATCAACAGAGAGGAAGAGAGAGCGAGAGAGAGAGAGAGCGAGAGAGAGAGAGAGAGAGAGAGAGAGAGAGAGAGAGAGAGAGATCCTCACCTCTCTGGTCTGCATTGCGACTCCTCCCCGGCGGCAGGTGCTAGTGGCCATCCAACGGCTGCGGCAGGTGCAGCAGGGGCAGCAGCACACGGCCCGGCTGCAGGGGCAGCAGCACACGGCCCGGCTGCAGGGGCAGCAGCACACGGCCCGGCTGCAGGGGCAGCAGCACACGGCCCGGCTGCAGGGGCAGCAGCACACGGCCCGGCTGCAGGGACAGCAGCATCCGGCCCGGCTGCAGGGGCAGCAGCATCCGGCCCGGCTGCAGGGGCAGCAGCACACGGCCCGGCTGCAGGGGCAGCAGCATCCTCCCGGCCCGGCAGCAGGGGCAGCCTCCCGGTCCGGCAGCAGGGCAGCAGAATCCTCCCGGCCCGGCAGCAGGGGCAGCAGAACCCGGCCCGGCAGCAGCAGCACCTGAACGGACAATCATTGCGTACCTGGCAACCGACCTCCCTCCACCACCGCCGCCGCATCGACTGACCCTCACAGCCGTCGTCATTTCTTACGTCGACTCACGCCACGCCCACTTTGTCTGTCGCATACGGCCGCCCTGTCTGGCGCATACGCTGGCCGTCTGGCGCCACCGTCTACGGCCGAACGGTGCACGCTAAGCGCGCTAATTTATGGAGATGAAAAATAATGAGATGGAAATGAGATTTGGGCGGAAAAAATCGCCCTCCTATTCTCAAGTAATCTATGACTAGCATTAACGCGACCAACGAGGGAAAAAGCGAATGCTTCTGAGGGCGCGGCGCTTGTACTACGGTATGCTCGCGCTGCGCGCTTCGCTCGGGGAGCGGCGGGAGGGGTGCGTGCTCGCCGCTGCGCGGCTCGCTCAGCGTACTGTAGTTACAGTATGCCTGTAGCTACAGTATGCCGAGAGAGCTGCGCGGCACGCCTCCCTCCCGCCGCTCCCGCTCCTCCTTGGCCGTCGCTTCGCTCCGGCGCTCCGCTGGGTGCTCCGTGGTCGTCGCTCCACTCCTCCCTGGCCGTCGCTCCGCTCCGCCCGCTCCGCCCGCTCCGCCCGCTCCTCCCGCTCGCTCCGGCGGCGGCGGCTCAACCCAGGCAACCACCCAGGATGGCCGCCGCCGTGTCGACTGACCACCACCCCGTCGTCATTTCTTACGTCGACTCACGCCACGCCCACTTTGTCTGTCGCATACGGCCGCCCTGTCTGGCGCATACGCTGGCCGTCGGGCGCCAGCGTCTACGGCCGAACGGTGCACGCTAAGCGCGCTAATTTATGGAGATGAAAAATAATGAGATGGAAATGAGATTTGGGCGGAAAAAATCGCCCTCCTATTCTCAAGAAATCTATGATTGTGTTTGAAACGTATTGGCAAAACTCATGTTTTCAATGTAATCCAAACAATGTTTCAAAATCAACAAAACAATCTGCCCCGGAGCGTAATCGAACCAACGATAGTGAGATTGTCAGCCGAACGCGCTACCAGCTGAGCTATGAGAGCGCTGAGATGAGAGCGAGAGACCGAGCGGTTAATTCCGTAACGTCTTAAACCTTGCAGAGTGGCCTCATGAGTGCAATGCGCATTTCGTCAATTCGTCTCTCCGCACCTATCCACTATCCATTTTACCATGCTGGCATGGGCGTTGTGGTGTAGTGGATAGCGCGTCTGCCTCATGATCCCGCCTCCCGAGTTCGAATCCGGCGCAGTGATTTTCACATGTTTTACTAATACACGTGATGCCATTTTTTTCTATCACAATGGAACATGCGAGACATCCTCTATACCGAACGATATTCAAACTACCGTACCCGGGTTTGTCGTGCCGGATATAAAGAAAACATAAGCGACTGCTATTCGAACGTGCTTCACTGTTCTATTTTTTTTTAAATTATTGTGTATGTTTTCTAACGGCGTGCAAAGTACCGTATACCTAATTAGAAGTACGAGCATGTGAAATTGCCAGTGAGCCTGTCTTTGATTGGTTTTCTCTCGCTCACCGTACCCGAAATTTGAACTGCAGTACCATCAGAGAAACAGAAAGAACGATTCGAAACACTTATTTTGTTGTGTTTGAAACGTATTGGCAAAACTCATGTTTTCAATGTAATCCAAACAATGTTTCAAAATCAACAAAAAAATCTGCCCCGGAGCGGAATCGAACCAACGATCGTGAGATTGTCAGCCGAATGCGCTACCAGCTGAGCTATGAGTGCGCTGAGATCGGGAGCGGTTAATTCCGTGACGTCTCAAACCTTGCAGAGTGGTCTCATGAGTGCAATGCGCATCCACGCGATCATCTCTCCGCACCTATGCACTATCCATTTTACCATGCTGGCATGGGCGTTGTGGTGTAGTGGATAGCGCGTCTGCCTCATGATCGCGCCTCCCGAGTTCGAATCCGGCGCAGTGATTTTCACATGTTTTACTAATACACGTGATGCCATTTTTTTCTATCACAATGGAAGCGAGACATCCTCTATACCGAAACGATATTCAAACTACCGTACCCGGGTTTGTCGTGCCGGATATAGAAAAAACATCGACGTGAAGAAATGAAAAACAAAAGCAACCGCGCTTCCATAGTGTTTCGTCGTACACACCACGGTGTCGCACGGTGATGCACGGATGACGTGCAGTAAGTCAGCTGTGCCTGCGTGGTTTTTGTTTGTTGGTTCATTTTGTTTTGTTTTCACAATATGATTCGTGTAGTAAAGTGTTTGATATCATTTGTTATTACTATCTTCACGTGCTATATGTGTTTGTTTCGCTTGCCGCACTTGTTTCGTATTGTTTTCGTTCATGTTGTATTTTCTATTATCTTTGAATTTCCTTGTTGTTGTTTTGTAATGTATGCTCGTTTATCAGTCCGCAACGTGTTCTACATTTATGATATTATTTGTTGCAGGGCGCAGCGCCACCAGCCACCTCACAGTCCGTTCCAGGTGGGTATTGATCACCATTTTTCATGTATTGTTAAAACATGTTTCACCTTTTTTAGGGGTTTGTATATGAAAGTGTATTTCTTTCAGGTGTTAGATGCCAAGACCGGCCTGGTCAAGAACTACGGAGTGTGATACAACGAGGAGGAGCGAGCCGAGTCGGAGGAGGAGCGAGCCGATCCGGAGTAGGAGCGAGCCGAGCGGCAGGAGCGAGCCGGGAGGAGCAGTGCTGAGCTGCGAGGTGGGGAGGACTCTCTTTCCCTCTCTCTCTCTCTCTCTCTCTCTCTCTCTCTCTCTCTCTTTACTCGATCGATATCGGGGGTGGGAGTGTTTGGGAGATGGTTTTCGTTGGCGAGGGCCGTCCCCACTCACTCTTTCCTCTGAATCCTTCGATTAGCACGCACCCTATCTCTCACTCCTCATATTGTTGTTTCACCTGTGTTTCACCTTGTTTCTCCTTCTTTTCCCTTCCTCTCCCTCGTACCTATTTTTATGACGGCGTTCAAAGTACCGTATACCTAATTAGGACTGCAGTACGAAATTAGGACTACTGTCCATACAATTTCCTGCAGTACGCCATGTACCTCATCACTCGCGCGTGCAGGTAACATATCGATGTGCGTACGTCCTCACTATGCAATAGATATTTAATCGATAGTCGATCG
Source organism: Rhabditoides inermis (assembly GCA_963966185.1). NCBI lineage: Eukaryota > Metazoa > Nematoda > Chromadorea > Rhabditida > Rhabditidae > Rhabditoides > Rhabditoides inermis. The sequence goes on from CAWZYM010000418.1 coordinate 325,672, forward strand.
ATGTTCATACAGTGAGAGAGGGGGAGAGACAAAGAGAGTAAGAGAGGCCGCTTCTCCTTCTCTCTCTCTCGCTTTCCCTCTCTCACTCTCTCTCTCCCCGCTCCCTCTCTCCCTCCCTCTCTCCCTCGCTCCCTCCCTCCCTCCATTTCTCTCTCCATCTCTCTCTCCCTCCAACCTTTCTATCACTACTTTTCCACAAACCAACTCAAACAATCCACTACATACCACTTATTTAACTCAAATAAACTCAAAACAACCAGGTACGAACACTTTATCCTCACAGAACACAATCAATCTTTTTTTTTAATCTTGAAGTCGGTGATGCAGTCTTGACGGTCTTGAGACGGACCCGTGAACCTGATCACGTAGTAGATTCCAGTCCATTGGAGACGTCGCACATGAATGATTTGATTATTAAGGTTTAAGGAAGAAAGATTAGGGAGTCAGACAGAGAAAAAACGCACCTCAGAACGTCGTCCAATGAGGCAGTCAGGCACTGCAAACGGGGTACAGGAAAGCGTCAGAGGCTGAAATGAATTAAAAGTGAACTACGGAGATTAGGATTACGGTACGTACTAATCGATAACCGATCAATATTAAGGGGGTTGGAGTAATGCGTGATAACTGAACGATTCAGGGGAAAGAGTGAAAGAGGACGGCCCTCGCCAAACCAGAGCCGTCTCCCAATCACTCCCACCCCCGAAATCGATCAAATCTACGGTCGGTACTAAACTACTGTAATCTACAGTAACCCCGACCCACAACTCCTCCTTGCCGCTCCCCGAACATCCGGGCTGGGTCGATGGCGTCCTGACTGAGCGGCAGATGCTAGAGCTGATCGCCTGGAACAGTGACGTCATCATCAATCGATTTTCTGTTGATTATCAATCGATAATCAACAGAATAGAGAGAGAGAGGGGGAGAGAGAGCGAGAGAGAGCGAGAAAGAGAGGGAGAGAGAGAGCGCGAGAGAGAGAGAGAGAGAGAGAGAGAGAGAGAGAGAGAGACCTCCTCACCTCGCTGCTCAGCACGGCGGCTCCTCCACGGCGGGCGGCGGCAGGGGGAGCGGCTTCGGCACCGGCCTCGGCAGGGGCACCGGCAGCAGGGGCAGCAGCTCCCGGCCCGGCAGCAGGGGCAGCATCCTCCCGGCCGACAGCAGGGGCAGCAGCATCCTCCCGGCCCGGCAGCAGGGGCAGCAGCTTCCGGCCCGGCAGCAGGGGCAGCAGCACACGGCCCGGCTGCAGGGGCAGCAGCACACGGCCCGGAAGCAGGGGCAGCAGCTCCAGGCCCGGCAGCAGGGGCAGCTCCATCTGAAAGGACGATCACTCCGTACCTGGCAACCGACCTCCCTCCACGACCGCCGCCGCATCAACTGACCACTCACCCCCCGTCATTTCTCACATCGACTCAAGCCACGCCCACTCTGTCTGGCGCGCAGTGGCACAGGCTAATATTTTTAATTTATGCTAACATATTCCTGTCCAGAAAAATCGCTAATTACCTATATATATATATATACCTATACTAATACCTAATTAGAAGTAGGAGCATGTGAAATTGCCAGTGAGCCTGTCTTTGATTAGCTTTCTCTCGCTCACCGTACCCGAAATTTGAACTGCAGTATTGATCAGGAAAACAGAAAGAACGATTTAAAACACTTATGTTGTTGTGTTTGAAACTTGGCAAAACTTATGTTTTCAATGTAATCCAAACAATGTTTCAAAGTCAACAAAACAATCTGCCCCGGAGCGGAATCCATCCAACGATCGTGAGATTGTCAGCCGAACGCGCTACCAGCTGAGCTATGAGAGCGCTGAGATCGGGAGCGGTTAATTCCGTGACGTCTCAAACCTTGCAGAGTTGTCTCATGAGTGCAATGCGCATCCACGCGATCATCTCTCCGCACCTATCGTGCCTCCCGAGTTCGAATCCGGCGCAGTGATTTTCACATGTTTTACTAATACACGTGATGTCATTTTTTTATCACACTGGAAAATGCGACATCCTCTATTCCGACCGTATCCGATATTCAAACTACCGTACCCGAATGTGTCGTACCGGATATAGAGAAAATAGAGACGATTGCCATTCGAACGTGCATCACTGTTCTATTTTTTTTTTTTAATTTATGTTGTGTTTGTTTTATGACGGCGAAGTACCGTATACCTAATTAAAAGTACGAGCATGTGAAATTGCCAGTGAGCTGACTTTGATTGGCTTTCTCTTGCTCACCGTACCCGAAATTTGAACTGCAGTACCATCAGAAAAACAGAAAGAACGATTTAAATACTTATTTTGATGTGTTTGAAACGTATTGGGCAAAACTTATGTTTTCAAAGTAATCCAAACAATGTTTCAAAGTCAACAAAACAATCAGCCCCGGAGCGGAATCGAACCAACGATCGTGACATTGTCAGCCGAACGCGCTACCAGCTGATCTATGAGAGCGCTGAGATTGCGATCGGTTAATTCCGTAATGTCTCAAAGCTTGCAGACTGGCCTCATAAGTGCGATGCGCATCTCCGCGATCATCTCTCCGCACCTATCCACTATCCATTTGACATGCTGGCATGGGCGTTGTGGTGTAGTGGATAACGCGTCTGCCTCATGATTGTGCCTCTCGAGTTCGAATCCGGCGCAGTGATTTTCACTTGTTTTGCCAACGCATACAATGTCATATTTTTGCTATCACAATGGAACATGCGACAGTCTCTATACCGACCGTATCCGATATTCAAACTACCGTACCCGGGTTTGTCGTACCGGTTATCAAAAAAAAATCATAAGCGAGTGACATTCGAAAGTGCTTCAATGTTGGTTTTTCAAATTTATTTTGTGTCTGTTTTATGACAGCGTTCAAAGTACCGTATGCCTAATTCGGACCGAGCTGCAGTGCGAAAATTAGGAATACTGTACATACAGTATCCTACAGTAAGTGCAGTACCTTAACACTCGCGCACGCACAGCTAACAACTGGACGTGTGCACGTCATCACTATTAAATCGATATTCGATCGATGTACACAGATCAAGAGAGAGAGAGAGAGAGAGAAAGAGAGAGAAAGAGAGAGGAAGAGAGAGAGAGAGAGAGAGAGAGAGAGAGAAAAAAGACTTCTGCACTCCTCTCCTCCTCCTCCTTCCTCCCCCTCCTACCACTCTCCTTCCACATTTTCCACAAAAACAGTTGGTTTTACGACGGCGTTCAAAGTACCGTATACCTAATACGGACCAAGCTGCAGTACGGAAATTAGGTGTACTGTTCACACATTACCCGTCAGTGAGCGCAGCACGCGCGAGTGTCGCAGCACGCGCAAACAACTTGATGTGCACTCCTCACACTTCTTCTCTCTCTCCCCTCTCTCTCTCTCTCTCTTTCTCTCTCTCTCTCTCTCTCTCTCTCTCTCTCTTTCTACAGTATCATAATCCAAAAACAGTTGAGTAGGAGAAAGAAAAAGAAGGAGAGAGAGAGAGAAAGAGAGAGATGGATGGAAAGAGAGGGAGAGGGAGAGAGAGAGAGAGAGAGAGAGAGAGAGAGAGAGAGAGAGAAAGAGACTCAACAACTTTTTCAACAAAAACAACAACAACAACCAAACAATAACAACAACAAACAACAACAACTCAAGTTTCAACTCAACAATCCCAAAAACCAACTATGAATCAGTCCACTGCCAATACCACTACTGCCACATCTCAAACAACCTCGAAACAACATGGTACAAATGGATTTATTGACATTGAGAAATACAACAACGAATACATATTCAATCGATTAATAATCACTGCTGAAATAATAGACATAAAGAGGGAAAGATGGAGAGAGAGAGAGAGAGAGGGGGAGAGAACGGGAAGAGAGGTAGGATGCGTGAAAATCGAAAGATTCAGAGGAAAGAGTGAGTGGGGACGGCCCTCGCCAACGAGAACCACCTCCCACTCAATCCCACCCCCGATATCGATCGAGTAAAGAGAGAGAAAGAGAGAGAGAGAGAGAGAGAGAGAGAGACCTCCCCACCTCGCAGCTCAGCACTGCTCCTCCCAGCTCGCTCCTCCCGCCTCACGCTCGGCTCGCTCGGCTCCTCCTCCCGCCCGCTCCCGCTCCTCCAGCTGCTCCCGCTCCCGCTCCTCCAGCTGCTCCCGCTCCCGCTCCCGCTCCTCCCGCCGCTCCCCCCGCTCGGCTCGCTCGGCTCCTCCTCCCGCCCGCTCCCGCTCCTCCAGCTGCTCCCGCTCCCGCTCCTCCAGCTGCTCCCGCTCCCGCTCCCGCTCCTCCCGCCGCTCCTCCCGCCGCTCCTCCCGCTCGGCTCGCTCGGCTCCTCCTCCCGCCCGCTCCCGCTCCTCCAGCTGCTCCCGCTCCCGCTCCGCTCCTCCCTGGCCGTCGCTCCGCTCCGGCGCTCGCTCCGCTCCTCCCGCTCCCGCTCGCTCCGGCGGCGGCGGCTCAACCAAGGCAACCGCCTAGGATGACCGCCGCCGTGTCGACTGACCACCTCGACGCCGTCATTCCTTACGTCCACCCTTTGGCCACGCCCACTTCATTATGCCGGCATGGAAATGAGGCGTTCCCGCCACCGCGCAGACTGCACAGGCTAAGATATACTAATTTATGGTAAATAAGGGCTGCGGAGAAAATCGCCTTGCCACTCTCAAGTATATCGGTGACTAGCATTAACGCGACCAACGAGGGAAAAAGCGAATGCTTCTGAGGGCGCGGCGCTTGTACTACGGTATGCTCGCGCTGCGCGCTTCGCTCGGGGAGCGGCGGGAGAGACCCGTGCTCGCCGCTGCGCGGCTCGCTCAGCGTACTGTAGTTACAGTATGCCTGTAGCTACAGTACGCTGAGCGTGCCGCGCGGCACGTCCTCCTCCCGCTCCTCCTTGGCCGTCGCTCCGCTCCGGCGCTCCGCTGGGTGCTCCGTGGTCGTCGCTCCGCTCCTCCCTGGCCGTCGCTCCGCTCCGCCCGCTCCGCCCGCTCCTCCCGCTCGCTCCGGCGGCGGCGGCTCAACCCAGGCAACCACCCAGGATGGCCGCCGCCGTGTCGACTGACCACCACCCCGTCGTCATTTCTTACGTCGACTCACGCCACGCCCACTTTGTCTGTCGCATACGGCCGCCCTGTCTGGCGCATACGCTGGCCGTCTGGCGCCAGCGTCTACGGCCGAGCGGTGCACGCTAAGCGCGCTAATTTATGGAGATGAAAAATAATGAGATGGAAATGAGATTTGGGCGGAAAAAATCCCCTTGCCACTCTCAAGATGTCTATGACTAGCATTAACGAATAGTGAGTCAAATGGAGCATGCTTCTGAGGGGGCGGCGCTCGTACTACCGTATGCTCGCCGCTGCGCGACTCGCTCGGGGAGCGACGGGAGAGACGCGCGTGCTCGCCGCTGCGCGGCTCGCTCAGCGTACTGTAGCTACAGTATGCCTGTAGATACAGTATCGCAATTGGCGTCGCGCGCGCACTTTCGCCTCTCGTAGTTGGGTTTTTTGCGAAAAATTTGCGATTCCCGACGCTTTCTCTCGGCAACTTTTGCGTTATGCGACGTTCAAATAAAGGAATTACGCTTCTCGAATTACTCTCCGGACCGCCACCATCTCCTGGTCATTCGAAATTGCGTGCAAGAACGGTGGGGTGTGGCAGATGGCACGTTTGCATTCCAATATGTTTTCACAAATTCGAATGCTGTCTGAGTTGAGTTGTTTTGTTGTGTCTGCATCATCACCAGAGAACAGCACGTTCGCAGCCAGCGAAATCAGCTGCAGCAAATAAATATTAAAAAAAAAACGAAAGATCAATCAGTACAAAATTATTATCTTATCAATACAAAATGGATGTATGCTTGCATCCAATCCAATCAAGCAAGCTTCTCGAAAAGCGGCAGTGGAAACTCTTGTTTTCGACTCGTAGAACCAGTCGCAGCGCCGGGATTTATCAGTCATAGCGACAAATGTGCGCCGGGTTCACGGACAGCAAAGAAATTTATATCCTACAACCTTGTTGGATAGTTTGACTATCGTTATGAAAGCGTGCGATACCAGTTCAATTTGGAAAAAAATGTTCTGTTGAAACTTATCGGCATAATGTATTCTTTCAAAACGTTTTGTTGACTTCCAAACAATGTTTCAAAGTCAACAAAACAATCTGCCCAGGAGCGGATTCGATCCAACGATCGTGAGATTGTCAGCCGAACGCGCTACCAGCTGAGCTACGAGTGCGCTGAGATTGCGAGTGGTTAATTCGGAAACGTCTCAAAGCTTGCAGACTGGCCTCATGAGTGCAATGCGCATTTCGTCAAATCGTCTCTCCGCACCTATCCACGATCCATTTGATCAGGCTGGCATGGACGTTGTGGTGTAGTGGATAATGCGTCCGCCTCTCGATCGTGCCTCTCGAGTTCGATTCCGACGGAGTCTTTTCACATGTTTTGCCTACGCATGCAATGTCATAGTTTTGCTATCACAATGGAACATGCGACAGTCTCTATACCGACCGATATTCAAACTACCGTACCCGGGTTTGTCGTACCGGATATAGAGAAAACAGAGACGACTGCCATTCGAACGTGCTTCACTGTTCTATTTTTTAAAAATTATTTTGTGTATGTTTTCTGACGGCGTGCAAAGTACCGTATACCTAATTAAAAGTACGAGCATGTGAAATTGCCAGGGAGCCTGTCTTTGATTGGCTTTCTCTCGCTCACCGTATTCGAAATATGAACTGCAGTACCATCAGAAAAACAGAAAGAACGATTTAAAACACTTATGACTTATGTTGTTGTGTTTGAAACGTATTGGCAAAACTTATGTTTTCAATGTAATCCAAACATTGTTTCAAAGTCAACAAAACAGTCTGCCCCGGAGCGGAATCGATCCAACGATCGTGAGATTGTCAGCCGAATGCGCTACCAGCTGAACTATGAGAGCGCTGAGATCGGGAGCGGTTAGTTCCGTGACGTCTCAAAGCTTGCAGAGTGGTCTCATGAGTGCAATGCGCATTTCGTCAATTCGTCTCCTCGCACCTATCCACGATCTATTTGATCATGCTGGCATGGTCGTTGTAGTGTAGTGGATAGCGCGTCTGCCTCATGATCGTGCCTCTCGAGTTCGAATCCGGCACAGTGATTTTCGCATGTTTTGCCAAAACACGCATTGTCATACTTTTGCTATCACACTGGAAAATGCGACATCCTCTATACCGACCGTATCCAATATTCAAACTACCGTACCCGGGTTTGTCGTACCGGTTATCAAAAAAAAATCATAAGCGAGTGACATTCGAAAGTGCTTCAATGTTGTTTTTTCAAACTTATTGTGTGTCTGTTTTCTGACGGCGTGCAAGTACCGTATGCCTAATTTGGACCGAGCTGCAGTGCGAAAATTAGGAGTACTGTACATACAGTATCCTACAGTAAGTGCAGCACCTTGAAACTCGCGCACGCACAGCTAACAAGTGGACGTGTGCACGCAATCACTATTTAATCGATATTCGATCGATAATCGATCGATGTTCACACACACACACACACACAGAGAGAGAGAGAGAGAGAGAGAGAGAGAGAGAGAGAGAGTGAAAGAGGGGGAGGGAGAGGGAGAGAGAGATAGTAGCCTCCTACACTCCTGTTCTCCTTTCCCTCTCTCTCTCTCTCTCTCTCTCTCTCTCTCCCTCCATCTCTCCCTCCATCTCTCTCTCTCCCTCCCTCCCTCCCTCCCTCCCTCCCTCCCTCCCTCCCTCCATCTCTCTTTCCATCTCTCTCTCTCTCCCTCCAAGTTTTCCATTACTACTTTTCCACAAACCAACTCAAACAATCCACTACATACCACTTATTTAACTCAAATAAACTCAAAATAACCAGGTACGAACACTTTATCCTCACAGAACACAGTCAATCTTTTTTTTTAATCTTGTCGATGTAGCAGTCGTGATGGTCTTGAGACAGACCCGTGAGCGTGGTAGATTCGTCACGTGGTAAATTCCAGTCCATTGGAGACGGCGCACATGAATGATTGGATTATTGAGGTTTAAGAAAGAGAGATTAGGGAATCAGACAGAGAAAAAACGCACCTCATAATGCCGTCATATGATCCAGCCGGGCACGGAAAACGGATACTGGAACGCGTTATAGGCTGAAATGAGTAGAAATGAACTACGGAATTTAGGATTACGGTACGTACTAATCGATAATCGATCAATGGAAAGGGGGAAAGGTGAGTGAATATGCAACGATGCAGGGGAAAGAGAGAAAGAGGACGACCCACGCCAAACGAGAGCCATCTCCCAATCTCTCCCACCCCCGATATCGTTCAAATCTACAGTCGGTACGAAACTACTGTAATCTACAGTAACCCCGACCCACATCTCTTTCCTGCTGCTCCCCGCATAGGATGGCGATGTCGGCGGCCAGCTGTCAGAGCGGTAGATGCGGGTGTGGTAGTCTGGAACTGTGACGTCAATATCAAACGATAATATGTTGATTATCAATCGATAACCAAGAGATGTAGAGAGAGAGAGAGAGAGAGAGAGGGGGAGAGAGGGAGAGAGAGACATCCTCACCTCTCCGGTCTGCTCTGTGTCTCCTCCACGGCGGCAGGTGTAGGCGGCCATCCAACGGCGGCGGCAGGTGCAGCGGGGGCAGCAGCATCCTCCCGGCCCGGCAGCAGGGGCAGCAGCACGCGGCCAGGCAGCAGGGGCAGCAGCTCCCGGACTGCGGCGGCAGGGACGGCGGGTCCGGGGCGGGAGCAGCTTCAGCCCGGCCCGGCGTCGGCAGCACCTGAAAGGGTCGGCAGGTAGGGGAAGGGAGGAAGGTACCTGTCAGCCGCCCAGCGCGGCCGCCGCCGTGTCGACTGACCCCCTCCACGCCGTCATTCCTTACGTCCACCCTTTGGCCACGCCCACTTCATTATGCCGGCATGGAAATGAGGTATTCCCGCCACCGCGCAGTGGCACAGGCTAAGATATACTAATTTATGGTAAATAAGGGCTGCGGAGAAAATCGCCTTCCCATTCTCTAGAGATTTATGACTAGCAGCATCAGCGAAAGAGAGCGCGAAAGAACTGCTTCTGAGGCTACAGCGCTCGTACTACCGTATGCTCGCCGCTGCGCGACTCGCTCGGGGAGCGGCGGGAGGGATCCGTGCTCGCCGCTGCGCGGCTCGCTCAGCGTACTGTAGCTACAGTATGCCTGTAGATACAGTACGCAGGGAGAGCCGCGCAGCACGTTTCCCTCCCGCCGCTCCCGCCGCTGCGTGGCCGTCGCTCCGCTCCGGCGCTCCGCTTCGCTCCGCGTAGGGCTCCGTGGTCGTCGCTCCGCTCCTCCCTGGCCGTCGCTCCGCTCCGGCGCTCCGCTGGGTGCTCCGTGGTCGTCGCTCCGCTCCTCCCTGGCCGTCGCTCCGCTCCGGCGCTCCGCTCGCCGCTCCCGCTCCGCTCGCTCCTCCCGCTCCGCTCGCTCCGGCGGCGGCGGCTCAACCCAGGCAACCGCCCAGCGCGGCCGCCGCCGTGTCGACTGACCCCCTCCACGCCGTCATTCTTTACCTCACCTTTCGCCACGCCCACTTCATTATGCGCGCACGCAAATGAAGCATTCCCGCCACCGCGCGCGCGGTGCACGCTAATTCCTCTAATTCGGTATTCATGAGAAAAATCGCTTGCCACTCTCAAGTATATCGGTGACTAGCATTAACGCGATCAACGAACGAAAAAGCGAACGCTTCTGAGGGCGCGGCGCTTGTACTACGGTATGCTCGCGCTGCGCGCTTCGCTCGGGGAGCGGCGGGAGAGACCCGTGCTCGCCGCTGCGCGGCTCGCTCAGCGTACTGTAGTTACAGTATGCCTGTAGCTACAGTACGCTGAGCGAGCTGCGCGGCACGCCTCCCTCCCGCCGCTCCCGCTCCACCCTGGCCGTCGCTCCGTGGTCGTCGCTCCGCTCCGCCCTGGCCGTCGCTCCTCTCCGGCGCTCCGCTCCGCCCGCTCCTGCCGCTCCGCTCGCTCCGGCGGCGGCGGCTCAACCAAGGCAACCACCCAGGATGGCCGCCGCCGTGTCGACTGACCACTCACCCCCCGTCATTTCTCACATCGACTCAAGCCACGCCCACTCTGTCTGGCGCGCAGTGGCACAGGCTAATATTTTTAATTTATGCTAACATATTCCTGTCCAGAAAATTGCCTTCCCACTCTCAAGTATACCAATGACTAGCATCAACGAACTTGGTAGGCAAATGGAGCATGCTTCTGAGGGGGCGGCGCTCGTACTACCGTATGCTCGCCGCTGCGCGACTCGCTCGGGGAGCGACGGGAGAGACGCGCGTGCTCGCCGCTGCGCGGCTCGCTCAGCGTACTGTAGCTACCGCAGTATGCCTGTAGCGACAGTCGCGCAGTTGGCGTCGCGCGCGCACTTTCGCCTCTCGTAGTTGGTTTTTTTGCGGAAAAATTGCGATTCTCGACGCTTTCTCTCGGCAACTTTTGCGTTTTACGACGTTCAAATAAAGGAAATACGCTTCTCGGCGACTCTTCGGACCGCCACCATCTCCTGGTCATTCGAAATTGCGTGCAAGAGCGGTGGGGTGTGGCAGATAGCACGTTTGCATTGCAATTTGTTTTCACAAATTCGAATACGGTCTGAGTTCAGTTGTTTTGTTGTGTCTGCACAGCATCATCCCGGGAGAACAGCACGTTCGCATCCAATGACATCAGCTGCAGCAAATAAATACTTAAAAAAAAACACGAAGGACGTGTTCCTATCGATACAAAATGGATGTATGCTTGCATCCAATCCAATCAAGCAAGCTTCTCGAAAAGCGGCAGCGGAAACTCTTGTTTTCGACTCGTAGAACCTGTCGCAGCGCCGGGATTTATCAGTCATAGCGACAAATGTGCGCCGGGTTCACGGACAGCAATCAAATGCATATCCTACAACCTTGTTGGATAGTTTGACTATCGTTATGAAAGCGTGCAATGACAGTTCCGTTTAAAAAAAACGTTCTGTTTAAACTTATCGGCAAAATGTATGCTTTCAAAACGTTTTGTTGACTTCCAAACTATGTTTAGAAGTTAACAAAAAATTTGCCCATGAGCGGAATCGAACCAACGATCGTGGGATTGTCAGCCGAACGCGCTACCAGCTGAGCTAAGAGTGCGCTGAGATTGCGAGCGGTTAATTCCGTAACGTCTTAAACCTTGCAGAGTGGCCTCATGAGTGCAATGCGCATTTCGTCAATTCGTCTCTCCGCACCTATCCACTATCCATTTTACCATGCTGGCATGGGCGTTGTGGTGTAGTGGATAATGCGGCTGCCTCATGATCGTGCCTCCCGAGTTCGAATCCGGCGCAGTGTTTTCACATGTTTTGCCAACACACGCATTGTCATAGTTTTGCTATCACAATGGAACATGCGACATCCTCTATACCGACCGATATTCAAACTACCGTACCCGGGTTTGTCGTACCGGATATAAAGAAAACAGAAGCGACTGCTATTCGAACGTGCTTCACTGTTCCATTTTTTTTAAATTATTGTGTATGTTTTCTAACGGCGTGCAAAGTACCGTATACCTAATTAGAAGTACGAGCATGTGAAATTGCCAGTGAGCCTGTCTTTGATTGGTTTTCTCTCGCTCACCGTACCCGAAATTTGAACTGCAGTACCATCAGAACAACAGAAAGAACGATTTAAAACACTTATGTTGTTGTGTTTGAAACGTATTGGCAAAACTTATGTTTTCAATGTAATCCAAACAATGTTTCAAAATCAACAAAACAATCTGCCCCGGAGCGGAATCGAACCAACGATCGTGAGATTGTCAGCCGAACGCGCTACCAGCTGAGCTATGAGAGCGCTGAGATCGGGAGCGGTTAATTCCGTGACGTCTCAAACCTTGCAGAGTGGTCTCATGAGTGCAATGCGCATCCACGCGATCATCTCTCCGCACCTATCCACTATCCATTTTACCATGCTGGCATGGGCGTTGTGGTGTAGTGGATAGCGCGTCTGCCTCATGATCGTGCCTCCCGAGTTCGAATCCGGCGCAGTGATTATCACATGTTTTACTAATACACGTGATGCCATTTTTTTCTATCACAATGGAACATGCGAGACATCCTCTATACCGACCGATATTCAAACTACCGTACCCGGGTTTGTCGTGCCGGATATAGAAAAAACATCGACGTGAAGAAATGAAAAACAAAAGCAACCGCGCTCCCATAGTGTTTCGTCGTACACACCACGGTGTCGCACGGTGATGCACGGATGACGTGCAGTAAGTCAGCTGTGCCTGCGTGGTTTTTGTTTGTTGGTTCATTTTGTTTTGTTTTCACAATATGATTCGTGTAGTAAAGTGTTTGATATCATTTGTCATTACTATCTTCACGTGCTATATGTGTTTGTTTCGCTTGCCGCACTCGTTTCGTATTGTTTTCGTTCATGTTGTATTTTCTATTATCTTTGAATTTCCTTGTTGTTGTTTTGTAATGTATGCTCGTTTATTAGTCCGCAACGTGTTCTACATTTATGATATTATTTGTTGCAGGGCGCAGCGCCACCAGCCACCTCACAGCCCGTTCCAGGTGGGTATTGATCACCACTTTTCATGTATTGTTAAAATATGTTTCACCTTTTTTAGGGGTTTGTATATGAAAGTGTATTTCTTTCAGGTGTTAGATGCCAAGACCGGCCTGGTCAAGAACTACGGAGTGTGATACAACGAGGAGGAGCGAGCCGAGTCGGAGGAGGAGCGAGCCGATCCGGAGTAGGAGCGAGCCGAGCGGCAGGAGCGAGCCGGGAGGAGCAGTGCTGAGCTGCGAGGTTGGGAGGACTCTCTCTCTCTCTCTCTCTCTCTCTCTCTTTTTTTTTTTACTCGATCGATATCGGGGGTGGGAGTGTTTGGGAGATGGTTTTCGTTGGCGAGGGCCGTCCCCACTCACTCTTTCCTCTGAATCCTTCGATTAGCACGCACCCTATCTCTCACTCCTCATATTGTTGTTTCACCTGTGTTTCACCTTGTTTCTCCTTCTTTTCCCTTCCTCTCCCTCGTACCTATTTTTATGACGGCGTTCAAAGTACCGTATACCTAATTAGGACTGCAGTACGAAATTAGGACTACTGTCCATACAATTTCCTGCAGTACGCCATGTACCTCATCACTCGCGCGTGCAGGTAACATATCGATGTGCGTACGTCCTCACTATGCAATTGATATTTAATCGATAGTCGATCGATGTTCATACAGTGAGAGAGGGGGAGAGACAAAGAGAGTAAGAGAGGCCGCTTCTCCTTCTCTCTCTCTCTCTCTCTCGCTTTCCCTCTCTCCCTCTCTCTCCCCCGCTCCCTCTCTCCCTCCCTCTCTCCCTCGCTCCCTCCCTCCTTCCATTTCTCTCTCCATCTCTCTCTCCCTCCAACCTTTCTATCACTACTTTTCCACAAACCAACTCAAACAATCCACTACATACCACTTATTTAACTCAAATAAACTCAAAACAACCAGGTACGAACACTTTATCCTCACAGAACACAATCAATCTTTTTTTTTAATCTTGAAGTCGGTGATGCAGTCTTGACGGTCTTGAGACGGACCCGTGAACCTGATCACGTAGTAGATTCCAGTCCATAGGAGACGTCGCACATAAATGATTTGATTATTAAGGTTTAAGAGAGAGAGATTAGGGAGTCAGACAGAGAAAAAACGCACCTCAGAACGTCGTCCAATGAGGCAGTCAGGCACTGCAAACGGGGTACAGGAAAGCGTCAGAGGCTGAAATGAATTAAAAGTGAACTACGGAGATTAGGATTACGGTACGTACTAATCGATAACCGATCAATATTAAGGGGGTTGGAGTAATGCGTGATAACTGAACGATTCAGGGGAAAGAGAGAAAGAGGACGGCCCTCGCCAAACCAGAGCCGTCTCCCAATCACTCCCACCCCCGAAATCGATCAAATCTACGGTCGGTACTAAACTACTGTAATCTACAGTACTCCTAACCCACAACTCCTCCTTGCCGCTCCCCGAACATCCGGTCTGGGTCGATGGCGTCCTGACTGAGCGGCAGATGCTAGAGCTGATCGCCTGGAACAGTGACGTCATCATCAATCGATTTTCTGTTGATTATCAATCGATAATCAACAGAATAGAGAGAGAGAGAGGGGGAGAGAGAGGGGGAGAGAGAGAGCGAGAGAGAGCGAGAGAGCGAGAAAGAGAGAGAGAGAGAGGGAGAGAGAGAGAGAGAGACCTCCTCACCTCGCTGCTCAGCACGGCGGCTCCTCCACGGCGGGCGGCGGCAGGGGGAGCGGCTCCGGCACCGGCCTCGGCAGGGGCACCGGCAGCAGGGGCAGCAGCATCCGGCCCGGCAGCAGGGGCAGCAGCATCCGGCCCGGCAGCAGGGGCAGCAGCATCCTCCCGGCAGCAGGGGCAGCAGCATCCTCCCGGCAGCAGGGGCAGCAGCACCCGGCCCGGCAGCAGGGGCAGCAGCACCCGGCCCGGCAGCAGGGGCAGCAGCTCCAGGCCCGGCAGCAGGGGCAGCTCCATCTGAAAGGACAATCACTCCGTACCTGGCAACCGACCTCCCTCCACCACCGCCGCCGCATCAACTGACCACCCTTCCGTCGTCATTTCTCACATCGACTCAAGCCACGCCCACTCTGTCTGGCGCGCAGTGGCACAGGCTAATATTTTTAATTTATGCTAACATATTCCTGTCCAGAAAAATCGCTTCCCACTCTCAAGTATATCGGTGACTAGCAGCATCAGCGAAAGAGAGCGCGAAAGAACTGCTTCTGAGGCTACAGCGCTCGTACTACCGTATGCTCGCCGCTGCGCGACTCGCTCGGGGAGCGGCGGGAGGGATCCGTGCTCGCCGCTGCGCGGCTCGCTCAGCGTACTGTAGCTACAGTACGCAGGGAGAGCTGCGCAGCACGTCCTCCTCCTGCCGCTCCCGCCGCTTCGTGGCCGTCGCTCCGCGTAGGGCTCCGTGGTCGTCGCTCCGCTCCTCCCTGGCCGTCGCTCCGCTCCGGCGCTCCGCTGGGTGCTCC
The DNA here is from genome assembly GCA_963966185.1 of Rhabditoides inermis. Taxonomy (NCBI): domain Eukaryota; kingdom Metazoa; phylum Nematoda; class Chromadorea; order Rhabditida; family Rhabditidae; genus Rhabditoides; species Rhabditoides inermis. Next base: position 340,679 of record CAWZYM010000418.1, read on the forward strand.
GTGGTCGTCGCTCCGCTCCTCCCGCTCCGCTCGCTCCGCTCGCTCCGGCGGCGGCGGCTCAACCCAGGCAACCGCCCAGGGTGGCCGCCGCCGTGTCGACTGACCCCCTCCACGCCGTCATTCCTTACCTCACCTTTCGCCCCGCCCACTTCATTATGCCGGCATGCAAATGAGGCGTTCCCGCCGCGCTGCGCGCGGCGCAAGCTAATTTTCGCTAATTCGTATGCAGCAGAAAAATCGCTTGCCACTCTCAAGTATACCAATGACTAGCATTAACGCGATCAACGAACGAAAAAGCGAACGTTTCTGAGGCTACAGTGCTTGTACTACGGTATGCTCGCGCTGCGCGCTTCGCTCGGGGAGCGGCGGGAGGGGTGCGTGCTCGCCGCTGCGCGGCTCGCTCAGCGTACTGTAGCTACAGTATGCCTGTAGCTACAGTACGCTGAGCGAGCTGCGCGGCACGCCTCCCTCCCGCCGCTCCCGCTCCTCCCTGGCCGTCGCTCCGTGGTCGTCGCTCCGCTCCTCCCTGGCCGTCGCTCCGCTCCGGCGCTCCGCTCCTCCAGCTGCTCCCGCTCCGCTCGCCGCTCCGGCGGCGGCGGCTCAACCCAGGCAACCGCCTAGGATGGCCGCCGCCGTGTCGACTGACCCCCTCCACGTCGTCATTCCTTACCTCACCTTTCGCCACGCCCACTTCATTATGCCGGCATGCAAATGAGGCGTTCCCGCCGCGCTGCGCGCGGCGCAAGCTAATTTTCGCTAATTCGTATGCAGCAGAAAATTGCCTTGCCACTCTCAAGTATATCGGTGACTAGCATCAGCGAATGCTTTCTGAGGCAAATGGAGAGCTTTTGTGACGAAAAAAGCGCTCGTGCTACACTGTGCTCGCGCTGCGCGCTTCGCCTGGGTGCGGCGAGAGAGACGCGTGCGCGCGCGCGCGCGTGCTCACCGCCACGCGCGGCTCGCCTTGCGACGGCGCCCGAGATCCGTTCCGCCCCCCGTGCGCTGTTCGCACGCGCTACGGTACGCTACCGTATGCCGTACGCGCGGCGCGTCCCCGCCATCGCACTCGTCGCCGCGCGCGCACTTTTGCCTCTCGTAGTTGGGTTTTTTACGGAAAATTTGCGATTCTCGACGCTTTCTCTCTACAACTTTTGCGTTTTACGATGTTCAAATATAGGAAATAAGCTTCTCGGCGACTCTTCGGACCGCCACCATCTCCTGGTCATTCGAAATTGCGTGCAAGAGCGGTGGGGTGTGGCAGATAGCACGTTTGCATTGCAATTTGTTTTCACAAATTCGAATACGGTCTGAGTTGAGTTGTTTTGTTGTGTTTGCACAGCATCATCACCAGAGAACAGCACGTTCGCATCCAATGACATCAGCTGCAGCAAATAAATACTTAAAAACACGAAGGACGTGTTCCTATCAATACAAAATGGATGTATGCTTGTATCCAATCCAATCAAGCAAGCTTCTCGAAAAGCGGCAGTGGAAACTTTTGTTTTCGACTCGTAGAACCAGTCGCAGCGCCGGGATTTATCAGTCATAGCGACAAATGTGCGCCGGGTTCACGGACAGCAATCAAATGCATATCCTACAACCTTGTTGGATAGTTTGACTCTCGTTATGAAAGCGTGCGATACCAGTTCAATTTGAAAAAAAATGTTCTGTTGAAACTTATCGGCAAAATGTATGCTTTCAAAACGTTTTTTTTACTTCCAAACTATGTTTAGAAGTTAACAAAAAATTTGCCCCGGAGCGGAATCGAATCAAGGATCGTGAGATTGTCAGCCGAATGCGCTACCAGCTGAGCTAAGAGTGCGCTGAGATTGCGAGCGGTTACATCCGGAACGTCTCAAACCTTGCAGAGTGGCCTCATGAGTGCAATGCGCATTTCGTCAATTCGTCTCTCCGCACCTATCCACAATTCATTTGATCATGCTGGCATGGACGTTGTGGTATAGTGGATAATGCGGCTGCCTCATAATCGTGTCTCTCGAGTTCGACTCCGGCGCAGTGATTTTCACATGTTTTGCCAACACACGCATTGTCATAGTTTTGCTATCATAATGGAACATGCGAGACATCCTCTATACCGACCGATATTCAAACTACCGTACCCGGGTTTGTCGTGCAGAATATAGAAAAAAACATCGACGTGAAGAAATGAAAAACAAAAGCAACCGCGCTCCCATAGTGTTTCGTCGTACACACCACGGTGTCGCACGGTGATGCACGGATGACGTGCAGTAAGTCAGCTGTGCCTGCGTGGTTTTTGTTTGTTGGTTCATTTTGTTTTGTTTTCACAATATGATTCGTGTAGTAAAGTGTTTGATATCATTTGTCATTACTTCATCTTCACGTGCTATATGTGTTTGTTTCGCTTGCCGCACTCGTTTCGTATTGTTTTCGTTCATGTTGTATTTTCTATTATCTTTGAATTTCCTTGTTGTTGTTTTGTAATGTATGCTCGTTTATTAGTCCGCAACGTGTTCTACATTTATGATATTATTTGTTGCAGGGCGCAGCGCCACCAGCCACCTCACAGTCCGTTCCAGGTGGGTATTGATCACCATTTTTCATGTATTGTTAAAATATGTTTCACCTTTTTTAGGGGTTTGGATATGAAAGTGTATTTCTTTCAGGTGTTAGATGCCAAGACCGGCCTGGTCAAGAACTACGGAGTGTGATACAACGAGGAGGAGCGAGCCGATTCGGAGGAGGAGCGAGCCGATCCGGAGTAGGAGCGAGCCGGAGCCGAGCGGCAGGAGCGAGCCGGGAGGAGCAGTGCTGAGCTGCGAGGTGGGGAGGACTCTCTCTCTCTCTCTCTCTCTCTCCCTCCCTCTCTCTCTCTCTCTCTCTCTCTCTCTTTCTCTCTCTTTTTTACTCGATCGATATCGGGGGTGGGAGTGTTTGGGAGATGGTTTTCGTTGGCGAGGGCCGTCCCCAATCACTCTTTCCTCTAAATCGTTCGATTAGCACGCATCCTACCTCTCTTCCCGTTCTCTCTCTCTCTCTCTCTCCATCTTTCCCTCTTTATGTCTATTATTTCAGCAGTGAGTATTAATCGATTGAGTATGTATTCGTTGTTGTATTGTTCATTGTCAATGAACCCACGCTGGCATGGGCGTTGTGGTGTAGTGGATTGTGCGTCTGCCTCATGATCGTGCCTCCCGAGTTCGAATCCGGCGCAGTGATTTTCACATGTTTTGCCAACACATGCAATGTCATAGTTTTGCTATCACAATGGAACATGCGACATCCTCTATACCGACCGTATCCGATATTCAAACTACCGTACCCGAGTGTGTCGTACCGGATATAAAAAAAAAACAGAAGCGACTGCCATTCCAACGTGCTTCACTGTTCTTTTTTTCCAATTTACTTTGTGTCTGTTTTTATGACAGCGTTCAAAGTACCGTATGCCTAATTCGGACCGAACTGCAGTGCGAAAATTAGGAATACTGTATATACAGTATCCTACGGTAAATTCAATACCTTAACACTCGCGCACGCACAGCTAACAAATGGGCGTGTGCACGTCATCACTGTTCAATCGATACTCGATCGATAATCGATCAATGTTCACAGAGAGAGAGAGAGAGAGAGAGAGAGAGAGAGAGAGAGAGAGAGTGAGAGAGTGAAAGAGGGGGAGGGAGAGGGAGAGAGAGAGTAGCCTCCTACACTCCTCTCCTCCTTTCCCTCTCTCTCTCTCTCTCTCTCTCTCTCTCTCTCTCTCTCCCCCTCCCTTCCTCCCTCCATCTCTCTTTCCATTTCTCTCTCTTCCTCCAAGTATTCCATTACTACTTTTCCACAAACCAACTCAAACAATCCACTACATACCACTTATTTAACTCAAATAAACTCAAAATAACCAGGTACGAACACTTTATCCTCACAGAACACAATCAATATTTTTTTAATCTTGTCGTTGTAGCAGTCGTGTTGGTCTTGAGACAGACCCATGAGCGTGGTAGATTCGTCACTTGGTAGAGTCCAGTCCATTGGAGACGACGCACATGAATGATTTGATTATTGAGGTTTAAAAAAGAGAGATTAATCAGACAGAGAAAAAACGCACCTCATAACGCCGTCATATGAGCCAGCCGGGCACTGAAAACGGATACTGGAACGCGTTATAGGCTGAAATGAGTAAAAATGAACTACGGAATTTAGGATTACGGTACGTACTAATCGATAATCGATCAATGAAAAGGGGGGAAGGTGAGTGAATATGCAACGATGCAGGGGAAGGAGAGAAAAAGGACGACCCTCGCCAAACGAGAGCCGTCTCCCAATCTCTCCCACCCCCGATATCGTTCAAATCTACAGTCGGTACGAAACTACTGTAATCTACAGTAACCCCGACCCACATCTCTTTCCTGCTGCTCCCCGGAGAGGATGGCGATGTCGGCGGCCAGCTGACAGATCGGTAGATGCAGGTGTGGTAGTCTGGAACGGTAACGTCATTATTCTGTTGAAAATCAATCGATACTCAACAGAGAGGGAGAGAGAGAGAGAGAGAGAGAGAGAGAGAGAGAGAGAGAGGGGAGCGAGAGAGCGAGAGAGAGAGAGAGAGAGAGAGAGAGAGAGAGAGAGACATCCTCACCTCTCTGGTCTGCACTGCCTCTCCTCCACGGCGGCAGGTGCAGGCGGCCATCCAACAGCGGCGGCAGGTGCGGCGGGGGCAGCAGCTCCCGGACGGCGGCGGCAGTGTCGGCGGGTCCGGGGTGGGAGCAGCTTCAGCCCGGCCCGGCAGCAGGGGCAGGGGCAGCCGGACGGCGGCGGCAGGGTCGGCGGGTCCGGGGCGGGAGCAGCTTCAGCCCGGCCCGGCAGCAGGGGCAGGGGCAGCCGGACGGCGGCGGCAGGGTCGGCGGTTCCGGGGCGGGAGCAGCTTCAGCCCGGCCCGGCAGCAGGGGCAGGGGCAGCCGGACGGCGGCGGCAGGTGCGGCGGGTCCGGGGCGGCGGGTCCAGGTGCGGCGGGTCCAGGTGCGGCGGGTCCGGGGCGGCGGGTCCGGGGCGGCGGGTCCGGGGCGGCGGGTCCGGGGCGGCGGGTCCGGGGCGGCGGGTCCGGGGCGGCGGGTCCGGTACTACAGTAAGCTACGGTAACTACAGTATCTCCTCCCCCCTCCACACCTGCGGCTCCGGCGGCGGGCGGCGGGTCCGGGTGCGGCGGCGGCGGGTCCGGGGCGGGGGGGGGGGGGGGGCGGGTCCGGGGCGGGGCGGCGGCTCCGGGTCGGGGAGGGGAGGGGGAGGGGGGAGGGGAGTAGCTGGCGACCGCCCAGCACGGCCGCCGCAGCATCAACTGACCACTCACCCCCCGTCATTCCTTACCTCACCTTTCGCCCCGCCCACTTCATTATGCCGGCACGCAAATGAAGCATTCCCGCCACCGCGCGCGCGGTGCACGCTAATTCTCCTAATTTATTCATTGCGGAGAAAATTGCCTTCCCATTCTCAAGATATTTATGACTAGCCTAAAAGCGAACAACGAACGAAAAAGCGAACGTTTCTGAGGCTACAGTGCTTGTACTACGGTATGCTCGCGCTGCGCGCTTCGCTCGGGGAGCGGCGGGAGGGGTGCGTGCTCGCCGCTGTGCGGCTCGCTCAGCGTACTGTAGCTACAGTATGCCTGTAGCTACAGTACGCTGAGCGAGCTGCGCGGCACGCCTCCCTCCCGCCGCTCCCGCTCCTCCTTGGCTGTCGCTCCGCTCCGGCGCTCCGCTGGGTGCTCCGTGGTCGTCGCTCCGCTCCTCCCTGGCCGTCGCTCCGCTCCGCCCGCTCCTCCCGCTCCGCTCGCTCCGGCGGCGGCGACTCAACCCAGGCAACCGCCCAGGATGGCCGCCGCCGTGTCGACTGACCACCACCCCGTCGTCATTTCTTACGTCAACCTAAGCCACGCCCATTTCGTCTGCATTCGCGTCTGGCGCATACGCCGGCCGTCTGACCTCATTGTCTACACCCCGATGGCACGAGATAATTTATGCTGAGTTATGCAAACCTATTCCAATGAAAATTAATGAGATTCCTGCGGAAAAAATCGCCTTCCCACTCTCAAGTATATCGGTGACTAGCAGCATCAGCGAAAGAGAGCGCGAAAGAACTGCTTCTGAGGCTACAGCGCTCGTACTACCGTATGCTCGCCGCTGCGCGACTCGCTCGGGGAGCGGCGGTAGGGATCCGTGCTCGCCGCTGCGCGGCTCGCTCAGCGTACTGTAGCTACAGTATGCCTGTAGCTACAGTACGCAGGGAGAGCTGCGCAGCACGTCCTCCTTCTGCCGCTCCCGCCGCTTCGTGGCCGTCGCTCCGCTACGGCGCTCCGCTTCGCTCCGCGTAGGGCTCCGTGGTCGTCGCTCCGCTCCTCCCGCTCCGCTCGCTCCGCTCGCTCCGGCGGCGGCGGCTCAACCCAGGCAACCCCCCAGGATGGCCGCCGCCGTGTCGACTGACCCCCTCCACGTCGTCATTCCTTACGTCGCCCCTTCGCCCCGCCCACTTCATTATGCCGGCATGCAAATGAGGCGTTCCCGCCGCGCTGCGCGCGGTGCACGCTAATTCCTCTAATTCGGTATTCATGAGAAAAATCGCTTGCCACTCTCAAGATGTCTAAGACTAGCATTAAAGCGAACAACGAACGAAAAAGCGAACGTTTCTGAGGCTACAGTGCTTGTACTACCGTATGCTCGCGCTGCGCGCTTCGCTCGGGGAGCGGCGGGAGGGGTGCGTGCTCGCCGCTGCGCGGCTCGCTCAGCGTACTGTAGCTACAGTATGCCTGTAGCTACAGTACGCTGAGCGAGCTGCGCGGCACGCCTCCCTCCCGCCGCTCCCGCTCCTCCCTGGCCGTCGCTCCGCTCCGGCGCTCCGCTGGGTGCTCCGTGGTCGTCGCTCCGCTCCTCCCTGGCCGTCGCTCCGCTCCGCCCGCTCCGCCCGCTCCTGCCGCTCCCGCTCCGCTCCGGCGGCGGCAGCTCAACCCAGGCAACCACCCAGGATGGCCGCCGCCGTGTCGACTGACCACCACCCCGTCGTCATTTCTTACGTCAACCCTGGCCACGCCCATTTCGTCTGCATTCGCGTCTGGCGCATACGCCGACCGTCTGACCCCATTGTCTACACCCCGATGGCACGAGATAATTTATGCTGAGTTATGCAAACCTATTCCAATGAAAATTAATGAGATTCCTGCGGAAAAAAATGCCTTGCCACTCTCAAGTATATCAATGACTAGCATTAAAGCGAACGACGAAGGAAAAACGACAAAGGGATGCGTGCTCGCCGCTGCGCGGCTCGCTCAGCGAGCGAAATGACAAGCCCGGCGCGTGCTCGCCGCTGCGCGGCTCGCCCAGACACGCAAATGAGGCGTTCCCGCCGCGCTGCGCGCGGCACACGCTAATGTCTCGAAAATTTGCATGTGCGGAAAAAATCCCCTTGCCATTCTCAAGTATATCTTGACTAGCATTAAAGCGAACGACGAAGGAAAAAGCGAACGACGAAGGAAAAACGACAAAGGGATGCGTGCTCGCCGCTACGCGGCTCGCTCAGCGAGCGAAATGACGAGCCCGGCGCGTGCTCGCCGCTGCGCGGCTCGCCCAGACACGCAAATGAGGCGTTCCAGCCGCGCTGCGCGCGGCGCACGCTAATGTCTCGAAAATTTGCATGTGCGGAAAAAATCCCCTTGCCATTCTCAAGTAATATTGATAGCATCAGCGAATGCTTTCTGAGGCAGGACGTGGGCGTTTTTGTGGTGGTCGCTTGGGCGAGTGCCGCGCCGGCTGCGCTGCGCGCAACCATCATGCGTCGCGCATGCGCGTCCCTCTCTCTCACGCGCACTCCCCCCCCCCCCTCTCGCAGTCTACCTACCGCGACTCGCCTCTCCTCGTCAGTCGCGCTCGCGCCCTCGCGCCTGCCCTCTCAGGCCCACTTTCACCTCTCGTAGTTAGGTTTTTTGCGAGAAATTTGCGATTCCCGACGCTTTCTCTCGGCAACTTTTGCGTTTTGCGACGATCGAATGAAGGAATTACGCTTCTCGAATTACTCTTCGGACCGCCACCATCTCCGGACCATCGAAGTTCTCCGACAAAGTTCCGTGCAAAGTTATTAAGAAGAAAAACACCAAGTGTCCACTAACATTCCACTTCATTCCAAACATTCCGTGAAACAATAAATAGACACAACACGGATAATGTGAAAAGATTTATTGATCAAGCAAGAAAAACCCTTGGAAGGGAAAAGAATCTGTGATCACCAAAAACACATTGTAGATGTTAGTTGTATCAGTAGTAGATCTCCGCTCAGATCTAAACACAAGAACCTCTTCTCTCTTTATAACGTTACCCACGATTCCCCGGTTGTCTCCAATCCGAGTACTGAGCGAGCGCACAGTTGCTTGACTTGCCAGTTCGGATGGGATGGCGTATATCCAACTGGCTATGAACGTTGATAAGAGAATTGGATCAAGTGTAAAGATTGATTGTCGATTACTGCTGCTTGACAATGTCGTGGTAGACAATGTTTCTCACTAACATCTGAGGAGCGCCATTTGCGTCAGGAACGCAAGGCCATTTCGTGTACACCTTGAGTCCTTTAGAGCTTCGAATGCGCGAAAACGCCACGTACATCTGTCCGTGCGAGAAGGGTTTATCACGAAGAATGATACCCACTTTGTCGAACGTCTGTCCTTGCGACTTGTTTATTGTCATAGCATAGGACAGACGAACGGGAAACTGAATTCGCTCGTACGCCAAATCACTCTTGGTATCTTCGTACGTTAGACGAATCTTCGGAATCATCACTGGCTGGTTCGAACCAGTTGTGAGGTTTTTGCACATGAGAATGTTATCGCTAATGGCTTCGACAATGAGGCGTGTTCCATTACAGAGACCCTCAGTCACATTCAAGTTGCGCAGCAACATAACGATACATCCGATCTTCAGTTTGAGTTTATGAGGAGGGAAACCCGAAGGTGTGTCCCGCCAAATGTGCTCAATATTTGCGGGAAACCGCACTCGACAATTGCCGGTGATTCCGCTCAGGTAATCGAGCGGCGCATCCATGGAAACACTCTCCACCACCGGACCAATACACTTGTTCAGAATATGGTCGTTAATGCGAAGTGAATCCTGGTTCTTCAATACCAGAATAGCGCGTTTCGAAATCTCACTGGGATCAGCAAGAACCGACGCATCATACATACCATCGATAATTTCCGACTCGGTTTTGGCCATGTTTTCGGACGGTATCTTGAGACACCCATTCACCTTTTCATGCGTACCGTTTCCGACAGTTTCGAGGAACTGCACAAACTCCTTCTCGTCGGCGTTTACTCGCATGTTTTGTGTAAGTTTAAAGTGTTTGAATAGAGACCAGAACTTGCTCTTATTCACACACTCATCGATGGCCAAAATCGGATCGCGGTTTTTGACGACCGGGAGGAGTTGTTTCCAATCACCTCCAAGAATCACGACCGTACCACCAAACGGTTTCTTATCGAGGCCGACTGGTGCCACGAGTCTGAGGGCACCGTCTACGCAATCAAGAGCATACTTGTGAGACATCGTACATTCATCCCAAATCACAACGTCAGCTTCCGCGAGATTGCGACCACTATTCATGTGAGATTTGATGGTACTCTTGCTGTCTTCGTTCAGATTGAGCGGAAGATAGAACGCTGCGTGAACAGTTCGTCCGCCTTCCATCAGTGTGGCAGCGATACCCGTCGACGCAACCACGACAACCTTTTTACCGATTTTCGCACACTCTCGTATGATTCTTTGATAGACAAACGTTTTCCCAGTACCACCACTACCTTGGAGGGAGAAGCAATAGTCTTGTCGATCACCTTTCGACAGACCTACCGACTGCATAACGCTATCGACAAACGTTTGCTGTTCGGTGTTCAGGGTGCCATTTGATCTGTTTGCAGAACCACCGACACCACCATCATTATCGGGAATGGATTGATCATTAAGCGGAGGTGGAATACCGAAATCAATCAATTTGCAGTTGTTCTGTTCCAGAATCCACTGAAGACGTATTTTGCCAGTTTCGATGTTCTCATCGAGTGTTTTTGAGAGATCTCGAGGAGCCATGTACTCTTTATACTTATCCCAGAGGGCACGAGCATTGGGTGGCTTACAATGCATGAGTAGAGTGGCGAAAAGACCCCTCAATTTTTTAGGCATATTGATATCCTTTGCCTCATCTAGGATACGATCCCATATGGTTTCGTCGTTGATGAGTCCGGCTCGTATGGCTGCTTCGTTGTATGAGTTGTAAACAACACCGTTCACTGTTCGTCCGTCAATCCAAGAGAATACGGGACGAGACATGAGAATCAATCGAAGAGCAAAGAGCTCGGTTTGACGTGGGCTGTATGCACACACACGTGTCACTTTACGTATTTTTCGTATATGTGGTGTGAAAACACCAGCCTTGTCATCGTAACGGAAATGAATGGCAACTTCCTCGAATTTCATCTTTTTCACTTTGGGATCTTGCGTGGTACTCATCAACTCGAAATACGCCTTCAACATGGTGGGTCTATTGGCAGACTTTGGCGTTTCGCCCATTGCAAAGAATAGATTTTCCTTGCCTTCGAGATGCAAGTACAGTTGCCTCACGATGTGAGTGGAATAGACGAGTTTATAACCACGCAGACGCCATGCTGCCTCAATTGGAGATACGTATCGTAACGAGGTGTGTATTTGAGCCTCGTCAAAGTTCACGTTACCCTTTTCATCCATAAACTTTTTCAACTCGTCCGTTTTACCGCTATTCACAACTCCGATCAAGGTGTCAACACCTTTCGTTATGTACTTTGAGATGTACTTGACGGTCTTGCTGCTCGCCACATACTCCACGTTAATGTGACATTTGAACGCGAGCAGTAGGAACGGATTGTATGGTACGACATCACGGTTAGTTATGTGTACTTGCTTTTTATTATCAAAGTACTCTTGCCGAATGTTGGCGGGACGAGGATATAACGGACGGCCACAAGGCAACAATCCGTAATCGTTTCTATAAGGCTGAGGGAAGTTTTTCTTACAGTAGGCCGGATTTTTCTGGCGTAATTTTACGTAATTAGAAGTACGAGCATGTGAAATTGCCAGTGAGCCTGTCTTTGATTGGCTTTCTCTCGCTCACCGTACCCGAAATTTGAACTGCAGTATCGATCAGAAAAAAAACAGAGAGAACGATTTGAAACACTTATCTTGTTGTGTTTGAAACGTATTGGCAAAACTTATGTTTTCAATGTAATCCAAACAATGTTTCAAAGTCAACAAAACAATCTGCCCCGGAGCGGAATCGATCCAACGATCGTGAGATTGTCAGCCGAACGCGCTACCAGCTGAGCTATGGGTGCGCTGAGATTGTGAGCGGTTAATTCCGTAACGTCTCAAACCTTGCAGAGTGGTCTCATGAGTGCAATGCGCATTTCGTCAATTCGTCTCTCCGCACCTATCCACTATCCATTTTACCATGCTGGCATGGGCGTTGTGGTGTAGTGGATAATGCGTCCGCCTCTCGATCGTGTCTCTCGAGTTCGACTCCGGCGCAGTGATTTTCACATGTTTTGCCAACACACGCATTGTCATAGTTTTGCAATCACAATGGAATATGCGAGACATCCTCTATACCGACCGTATCCGATATTCAAACTACCGTACCCGGGTGTGTCGTACCAGATGTAGAAGAAACAGAAGCGACTGCTATTCGATCGTGCTTCACTGTTCTATTTTTTAAAAATATTTTGTGTCTGTTTTCTGACGGGGGTCAAAGTACCGTATGCCTAATTAGAAGTACGAGCATGTGAAATTGCCAGTGAGACTGTCTTTGATTGGATTTCTCTCGCTTAGCGTACCCGAAATTTGAACTGCAGTACCATCAGAACAACAGAAAGAACGATTTAAAACACTTATGTTGTTGTGTTTGAAACGTATTGGCAAAACTTATGTTTTCAATGTAATCCAAACAATGTTTCAAAATCAACAAAACAATCTGCCCCGGAGCGGAATCGAACCAACGATCGTGAGATTGTCAGCCGAACGCGCTACCAGCTGAGCTATGAGAGCGCTGAGATCGGGAGCGGTTAATTCCGTGACGTCTCAAACCTTGCAGAGTGGTCTAATGAGTGCAATGCGCATCCACGCGATCATCTCTCCGCACCTATCCACTATCCATTTTACCATGCTGGCATGGGTGTTGTGGTGTAGTGGATAGCGCGTCTGCCTCATGATCGTGCCTCCCGAGTTCGAATCCGGCGCAGTGATTATCACATGTTTTACTAATACACGTGATGCCATTTTTTTCTATCACAATGGAACATGCGAGACATCCTCTATACCGACCGATATTCAAACTACCGTACCCGGGTTTGTCGTGCCGGATATAGAAAAAAAACATCGACGTGAAGAAATGAAAAACAAAAGCAACCGCGCTCCCATAGTGTTTCGTCGTACACACCACGGTGTCGCACGGTGATGCACGGATGACGTGCAGTAAGTCAGCTGTGCCTGCGTGGTTTTTGTTTGTTGGTTCATTTTGTTTTGTTTTCACAATATGATTCGTGTAGTAAAGTGTTTGATATCATTTGTCATTACTATCTTCACGTGCTATATGTGTTTGTTTCGCTTGCCGCACTCGTTTCGTATTGTTTTCGTTCATGTTGTATTTTCTATTATCTTTGAATTTCCTTGTTGTTGTTTTGTAATGTATGCTCGTTTATTAGTGCGCAACGTGTTCTACATTTATGATATTATTTGTTGCAGGGCGCAGCGCCACCAGCCACCTCACAGCCCGTTCCAGGTGGGTATTGATCACCACTTTTCATGTATTGTTAAAATATGTTTCACCTTTTTTAGGGGTTGGTATATGAAAGTGTATTTCTTTCAGGTGTTAGATGCCAAGACCGGCCTGGTCAAGAACTACGGAGTGTGATACAACGAGGAGGAGCGAGCCGAGTCGGAGGAGGAGCGAGCCGATCCGGAGTAGGAGCGAGCCGAGCGGCAGGAGCGAGCCGGGAGAAGCAGTGCTGAGCTGCGAGGTGGGGAGGACTCTCTCTCTCTCTCCCTCTCTCTCTCTCTCTCTCTCTCTCTCTCTTTCTTTTTTACTCGATCGATATCGGGGGTGGGAGTGTTTGGGAGATGGTTTTCGTTGGCGAGGGCCGTCTCCAATCACTCTTTCCTCTAAATCGTTCGATTAGCACGCATCCTACCTCTCTTCCCGTTCTCTCCCTCTCTCTCTCTCTCTCACTCACTCTCTCTCTCTCTCACTCACTCTCTCTCTCTCTCTCTCCATCTTTCCCTCTTTATGTCTATTATTTCAGCAGTGATTATTAATCGATTGAGTATGTATTCGTTGTTGTATTGTTCAATGTCAATAAACCCACGCTGGCATGGGCGTTGTGGTGTAGCGGATAGCGCGTCTGCCTCATGATCGTGCCTCCCGAGTTCGAATCCGGCGCAGTGATTTTCACTTGTTTTGCCAACGCATACAATGTCATATTTTTGCTATCACAATGGAACATGCGAGACATCCTCTATACCGACCGTATCCGATATTCAAACTACCGTACCCGGTTTTGTCGTACCGGATATAGAAAAACAGAGACGACTGCCATTCGAACGTGCTTCACTGTTCTATTTTTTTTTCAAACTTATTTTGTGTCTGCTTTCTGACCGCATGCAAAGTACCGTATGCCTAATTTGGACAAAGCTGCAGTGCGAAAATTAGGAGTACTGTACATACAGTACCTTACAGTAAGTGCAGTACCTTAACACTCGCGCACGCACAGCTAACAACTGGACGTGTGCACGTCACTAATCCATCGATAATCGATCGATGTCCCCCCAACAGGGAGAGAGAGAGAGAGAGAGAGAGAGAGAGAGAGAGAGAGAGAGAGAGAGAGAGAAGACTCCTGCACTCCTCTCCTCTTCCTTCCTCCCCCTCCTACCCCACTCCCTCCAAATTTTCCGCCAAAACATTTGGTATTGCTTTTACGACGGCGTTCAAAGTACCGTATACCTAATACGGACCAAGCTGCAGTACGGAAATTAGGAATACTGTCCATACAGTATTCCTAAGTGAGCGCAGTACACTCGCGCGTGCAGCTAACAACTGGATGTGCGATAGATATTCAATCGATAATCGATCGATGTTCACACACACACACACAGAGAGAGAGAGAGAGAGAGAGAGAGAGAGAGAGAGAGAGAGAAGACTCTTACACTCCTCTTCTTATTTTCTCTCTCTCTCTCTCTCTCTCCATCTCTCTATCATCCCTCCAACTTTTCCATTACTATTTTCCCACAAACCAACTCAAACAATCCACTTCAAACTTTACTTCACTTCAAACAACAAACAACAAACAAACAAACACTTCAAACTTCAAACTATTTAACTGAACTCAAAACAACCAGGTACGAATACTTTATCCACACAGAACACAATCAATCTTTTTTTTAATCTTGTTGATGTAGCAGTCCTGATGGTCTTGAGACTGGTAGACACAGAGCGTGGTAGATTCTTCACGTGGTAGAGTCCAGTCCATTGGAGACGGCGCACATAAATGATTGGATTATTGAGGTTTAAGAAAGAGAGATTAGGGAATCAGACAGAGTGAAAACGCACCTCATAACGCCGTCATATGAGCCAGCCGGGCACTGAAAACGGATACTGGAACGCGTTATAGGCTGAAATGAATAGAAGTGAACTACGGAATTTAGGATTACGGTACGTACTAATCGATAATCGATCAATGGAAAGGGGCAAAGGTGAGTGAATATGCAACGATGCAGGGGAAGGAGAGAAAGAGGACGACCCTCGCCAAACGAGAGACGTCGCCCAATCTCTCCCACCCCGATATCGTTCAAATCTACAGTCGGTACGAAACTACTGTAATCTACAGTAACCCTGACCCACATCTCTTTCGTGCTGCTCCCCGGAGAGGATGGCGATGTCGGCGGCCAGCTGACAGATCGGTGGATGCAGGTGTGGTCGGCTGGAACGGTAACGTCATTATTCTGTTGAAAATCAATCGATACTCAACAGAGAGGGAGAGAGAGAGAGAGAGAGAGAGAGAGAGGAGCGAGAGAGCGAGAGAGAGAGAGAGAGAGAGAGAGAGAGAGAGAGAGACATCCTCACCTCTCTGGTCTGCACTGCCTCTCCTTCACGGCGGCAGGTGCAGGCGGCCATCCAACAGCGGCGGCAGGTGCGGCGGGGGCAGCAGCTCCCGGACGGCGGCAGCAGGGGCGGCGGGTCCGGGGCGGGAGCAGCAGCACACGGCCCGGTAGCAGGGGCAGGGGCAGCCGGACGGCGGCGGCAGGGTCGGCGGTTCCGGGGCGGGAGCAGCTTCAGCCCGGCCCGGCAGCAGGGGCAGGGGCAGCCGGACGGCGGCGGCAGGGTCGGCGGGTCCGGGGCGGGAGCAGCTTCAGCCCGGCCCGGCAGCAGGGGCAGGGGCAGCCGGACGGCGGCGGCAGGGGCGGCGGGTCCGGCCCGGCAGTACCGGCCCGGCAGCACCTGAACGGATAACCATTGCGTACCTGGCAACCGACCTCCCAGCGCGGCCGCCGCATCACCAACTGACCCTCTCACCGGTCGTCATTTCTTACGTCGACCCTGGCCACGCCCATTTCGTCTGCATTCGCGTCTGGCGCATACGCCGACCGTCTGACCCCATTGTCTATGGCCCGATGGCACGAGATAATTTATGCTGAGTTATGCAAACCTATTCCAATGAAAATTAATGAGATTCCTGCGGAAAAATCTGCCTTCCCACTCTCAAGTATACCAATGACTAGCCTGGGAGTGGCAATGAGTTTTTGTTTGGAGTGAAAATACTATTCTTGAAATTTAAAAAACAAATTTGAAAATTCATCAAAACTTTTTTTTTTATCTCAAGGGGGGGCTGCCGCCCCCCCTTGGACCCCCCCGCCGAGGGGGGCTCCGCCCCCCCTCGACCCCCCCCCCTCTATTCACATATTCCAACGCCCTGCTATGCTGCCGTTTCGTCAAAGTGCATTATCGCGGTTTGAGGTAGTTTTCATACCCGAGGAAGAGGATAAGCGAGTGGTTGAGGGAGAGGATAAGCGAGTGGTTGAGGGAGTGGTTGAGGGAGTGGTTGAGCGAGTGGTTGAGCGAGTGGTTGAGCGAGTGGTTGAGGGAGTGGTTGAGGGAGTGGTTGAGGGAGTGGTTAAGGGCGTGGTTGAGGAGTGGTTGAGGGAGTGGACCCCCCTGCCCCCCCTTCGAGTGAATCGTACAGTCTGCTGTGCGTCCGATGCGTCAACGGGGTGCTGCTCGAGGAGGATAAAACACGACCAAACAGTAAAATAACAAAAATCACAATCATTCTGAATCAATCCCAAATCCATTACCAATACCGTACCCCGCAACCCACCATCACAATCATATCATAACAACAAGTGAGCTAAAGAGAGTTTTATTTGGTCCATTAAACTACAACACAACGTATGTTTCGATACTACAAATACACATCAAAATTCTAGTCAATTAATGTAAAGAAATTAATAAAATGAGCGTCTACCTTGAACCGTCGAGAGTGCGTCCGCGTTCGACTTGAGCTTCTTCTTCTTCTAGTCCAGCGACGACGCCCCACACGAGCAGGGAGCAGAACAGGGGAGCCTTGAACAACATGTGACGATAGCTCACAAATTGGAAAAAAAAACAATAAAATATAATATACAACATACCTTGAACACGATGGCGTCGATGCGGCAGAAGAAGCGGCCGATTGGAGAGGTGTTGCTCTGAAAGACACTGTATTGTGCATAGTACAACGATCACAAACATACGACATAAGAAGAACACAGTGCAAAGATCATAGTGAAACGTAAACAAAAATAAATGAATAACACGCACCTTGAACGCCTCGGTTCCGTTGCCGCACGACGCAGCCGGCTTGTCCAACTTTGATCACCCTGAAATGAATAATAATAAACATGTAGAACACGTTGCGAACTAATAAAACAACAACGCAATACAAAACAACAACAAAATCAACGAAATTCAAAAACATTCGAAATTGCATGATGTGCGAAAACGCGACTAAACGAGTGCGACACGCAATACAAACGCATACAGCACGTCAAATTGGTATCGACCAAAATTATAAAACACATTACAACACAAATTACATAATAAAACATCGCAAAACAAAGAAATAAACAAATCACGCACGCACAGCTGTTTGAATTGTCATCATCGTGCATGGGTGCTACACCATACACACCGCACAACGAAACACGATGTTTTTGCGAAACGCGTTTCAAGCGATTATTTTGATATTAAACGCATATCAAAGTGACAAAACGCGATTAGAACAAAAGAATATAATAAAAAGAAAAAATTGAAACAAACAAAACATGTCCACGACGCATACCCGCTTCATTACAGCCGATTGCACGCACCAACCCATTAAAACCCATGCATTTGATATGTTTAATCACTATTAATCAATCGATATCAATGCAAAACGTATTCATTACATCAGCCCAATCACTCCCCAACACTTTGCACACATTGTCCTCTTCATCCTCGTTGCGCAATCATCGATATCATTCGCCATCACCCATTCACACTCACACGCTATCGCAGGCCACGCCCCCTCGCTGCCACCTCATTGCTCTCTCGCGCACTGCTCACACAAGCCCAAGTGGTGTAGTGGTCTAAGGCGCACGGGCGCGCCTACACTCGCCGCACTCGCGGGTTCGAATCCCGGCGCGGGCAAAGGATTTTGCTGACATCTCAGCATCATCACGAGTCCATCAGCCATTACAAAAGTCGCCGTAATATGCAAATGAAGCTTATAGTGGCGTCACAGAGAAATTTCCCTTGCCATATACTATAGGTAGGAGACTAGCCTGGGAGAGGGAGTGGATACAAGTTTTGGAATGAAAAGTGGTTTTGTTTAGCGAAAGAAATCGAAGTTCTGAAAAAATGGTCTCAACTTTTTTTACCTCAAGGGGGGGGCTGCCGCCCCCCCTTGGACCCCCCCGCCGAGGGGGGCTCCGCCCCCCCTCGACCCCCCCTCTATACAGTTCTATATTCTTCCTGCTATGCGTCCGATACATCAAAGTGCGATATCGAGGGTTGCGGTAGTTTTCATATCCGAGGCATTGGATAAGCGAGTGGTTGAGGGAGTGGTTGAGGGAGTGGTTGAGGGAGCGGTTGAGGGAGTGGTTGAGGGAGTGGTTGAAGGAGTGGTTGAGGGAGTGATTGAGGGAGTGGTTGCGGGAGTGGTTGAGGGAGTGGACCCCCCTCCCACACCTTCCAGTACAGTCTGCTGTGCGTCCGATGCGTCAACGGGGTGCTGCTCGAGGAGGATAAAACACGACCAAACAGTAAAAAAAAGTCACAATCATTCTGAATCAATCCCAAATCCATTATCAATACCGTACCCCGCAACCCACCATCACAATCACATCATAACAACAAGTGAGCGAAAGAGAGTTTTATTTGTTCCATTAAACTACAACACAATTTATGTTTCAATACTACAAATACACATCAATATTCTAGTCAATTAATGTAAACAAATAAATAAAATGAGGGTCTACCTTAAATCGACGAGAGTGCGTCCGCGTCCGACGTCCCCAGCGACGACGCCTCACACGAGCAGGGAGCAGGACAGGGGAGCCTAGAACAACATGTGACGATAGCTCACAAAATGGAAAAAAACAATAAAATATAATTTACAACATACCTTGAACTCGGTGACGACGGGTCAGCAGACCGACAGCTCGTCCCCGTAGACGAAAGACTGCAACAATTTGTATAAAACAACAACTGAAGTACAACACAAAGCAATTTAGTAATTAATTTAACATAAAACTATATGAGACATATCAAAAACCCAAACACACCTTGAACACGATGGCGTCGATGCGGCAGAAGAAGCGGCCGATTGAAGAGGTGTTTCTCTGAAAGACATTGTATTGTACATAGTACAACGATCACAAACAACGACATAAGAAGAACACAGTACAATGATCATAGTGAAACGTAAACAAAAATAAATGAATAACACGCACCTTGAACGCCTCGGTTCCGTCGCCGCACGACGTAGCTTGCTTGTCCAACTTTGATCACCCTGAAATGAACAATAATAAACATGTAGAACACTTTGCAAACTAATAAAACAACAACGCAATACAGAACAACAACAAAATCAACGAAATTCAAAAACATTCGAAATTGCAACGCGAGTGATAACGCGATGGAACGAGTGCGACACGCAATACAAACGCATACAGCACGTCAAATTAGTATCGACAAAAATTATAAAACACATTACAACACAAATTACATTATAAAAACATCGCAAAACAAAGAAATAAACAAAAACACGCACGCACAGCTGATTGAATTGTCATCATCACTGTGCTACACCATACACACCGCACAACGAAACACGATGTTTTTGCGAAACGCGTTTCAAGCGATTATTTTGATATTAAACGCATATCAAAGTGACAAAACGCGATTAGAACAAAAGAATATAATAAAAAGAAAATATTGAACATACAAAACTTGCCCACAACGCATACCCGCTTCATCGCAGCCGATTGCACGCACCAACTCATTTAATCACGTGCAATGATACGTTCAATCACTATGAATCAATCGATATCAATCGATATCAATGCAACTACTATTCAATGCATTAGCCCAACCACTCCCCAACACATTGTCCCCTTGATCCCCGTTGCGCAATCATCGATATCATTCGCCATCACCCATTCACACACACACATGCGCTATCGCAGGCCACGCCCACTCGCTGCATCCTCATTGCTCTCTCGCACAGTGCACACACAAGCCCAAGTGGTGTAGTGGTCTAAGGCGCACGGGCGCGCCTACACTCGCCGCACTCGCGGGTTCGAATCCCGGCACGGGCAAAGGATTTTGCTGACATATCGGCAACGTCCCGAGTCCACCAGCCATTGCAAAAGTCGCAATTATATGCAAATGAAGCTTATAGTCGCGTTCCAGAGAAATTTTCCTTACGATATACTTATAGATAGAAGACTAGCCTGGGAGTGGGAGTGGATACAAAGCGGGAGTGAAATGTTTTTGTTTAACGAAAGAAAAAAAAGTTTTGAAAAAAATGCTCTCAACTTTTTTTTACCTCAAGGGGGGGCTGCCGCCCCCCCTTGGACCCCCCCGCCGAGGGGGGCTCCGCCCCCCCTCGACCCCCCCTTTCTTCTCTCTTTTTTGGTTGCATCGGGGGGCTACCGCCCCCCGCACCCCCCGCCTTTTTCTCTCTTGTTTTGATTGCATCGGGGGGCTGCCGCCCCCCGCACCCCCCGCTTTTGGGTTGAGGGAGTGTAAAAGAGAGAGCAAAGGCTTTAAAACTTGTGCAAAAATCATAAAGACATGGGCAAAAACGTTTGGGAGCAGCTGGATTCGAACCCCGGACACTCACTTGACACGCCCGCAGCATAGCCACTACACTATCCGGGAGACGTTCTCATGCGCTCAAAACCCATTCACTATCCCCCTGACTCAATAGCAAGAACGGCAAAACATTTTGGGAGAAGCGGGGTTCGAACCCCGGTCACTCACTTGCCGTGCCCGCATTATAGCTACTACACTACCAGAGACACGTTCACATGTGCTCAAAACCCATTCACTATCCCCCTGACTCAATAGCACGAACGGCAAAACATTTTGGGAGAAGCGGGGTTCGAACCTCGGTAACTCACTTGCCGTGCCCGCATCGTAGCCACTACACTACCGGGGAGACCATCTCATGTGCTCAAAACCCATTCACCATCCCCTTGCGTCACTTCAAAGACAACAAAACATTTTGGGAGATGCGGGATTCGAACCTCGGTCACTCACTTGACACGCCCGCATCATAGCCACTACACTACCGGGGACACATTCTCATGTCCTCAAAACCCATTCACTATCCTTCTGACAACGTAACAAAGAAAACAAAACATTTTGGCTGAGACGGGATCCGAACCCGGGAACGTCTGCTTGACCGGCTGACGCTCTACCGCCTGAGCAATAGTGGCTACGCGCTGGCTGCCGCAAAGCCCGTACTCGTCTCTGCCCGCTCGTTCGCATGCACAATGTAGAGAAATTACTTGCGATCAATCGATATCAATCGATATCAACCGATATCATTGCAAAACGTATTCAATACATTACCGCAATCACTTCATAGTACAAAAAATCACTTGCAAACAATCGATATCAATCGATATCAACCGATATCAATGCAAAACGCATTCAATTCATTAGCGCAATCACTTCATAGTACAAAAAACACTTGCAAACAATCGATATCAACCGATATCAATGCAAAACGTATCCAATAGCCCAATCACTCCCCAACACATTCCACACATTGCCCCCTTCTGTAACGCACTCGTTGCAATTAATCAAAAACAATCGATATCAATCTATAACGTGTTGCCCTAACATGTCTACACACTACCCAATATGTTTCATCAATCATAGCATCGATTGTACCAGCACACACATCCTATTCACTCCCATTGACACTCATTCACACGCTATCGCCCGACGCGCGCTGTCCTCATTGCTCTCTCGCACACTGCTCACACAAGCCCAAGTGGTGTAGTGGTCTAAGGCGCACGGGCGCGCCTACACTCACCGCACCCACGGGTTCGATTCCCGGCGCGGGCAAAGGATTTTGCTGACATCTCGGCATCATCACGAGTCCACCAGCCATTACAAAAGTCACAAAAATATGCAAATGAAGCTTATAGTCGCGTGACAGAGAAATTTCCCTTGCCATATACTATAGGTAGGAGACTAGCATCAGCGAATGCTTTCTGAGGCAAATGGAGAGCTTTTGTGGAGTTTGTGTGTCCTCGCTGTGCTCGCACTGTGCTCGCGCTGCGCGCTTCGCCTGGGTGCGGCGAGAGATACGCGTGCGCGCGCGCGTGCTCACCGACGCGTGCGGCTCGCCTTGCGACGGCGGCCGACATCCCTTCCGCCCCCCCCCCGTGCGCTGTTCGCACGCGCTACGGTACGCTACCGTATGCCGTACGCGCGCGGCGCGTCTCCGCCATCCCACTCGTCGCCGCGCGCGCACTTTTGCCTCTCGTAGTTGGGTTTTTTGCGCAAAAGTTGCGATTCCCGACGCTTTCTCTCGGCAACTCTTCACAACTCTCTTCACAACTTTACTACAACTCAACTATCTACAAAGGCTTTTTACGACGTTCAAATAAAGGAAATCGATAAATTAAAAAGTAAGAGGGTGAGTGAATATGCAACGATTCAGGGGAAAAAGAGAAAGAGGACGACCCTCGCAAAATGAGGGCCGTCTCCCAATCTTTCCCACCCCCGATATCGTTGAAATCTACAAGCGGTACCAAACTATTGTAATCTACAGTAACCCCGACCCACATCTCCTTCCTGATGATCCCCGAACAGGCAGGCGACATCGGCGGTCTCCTGGCAGATCGGCAGTTGTTGAGCTGATTACCTGGAACAGTGACGTCATTATAGATCAATAATCTGTCGATTATCAATCGATAATCAAGAGATGGAGAGAGAGTGAGGGAAGGAGAGAGACATCTTCCCCTCGCTCCTCAGCCATGAGGCTCGTCCATAGCAAGCGGCGGACACCGACAGCAACTTTATCGACGACGACGGCAGGGCGTTCGGCTCCTGCGGTGGCAGGAGCAGGGGAACCTGCTACGGCGGCGGCAGGGGCAAGGGGCCCTGCTACACTGATGGCAGGGGCAGGGGACCCTGCTACGGCGGCGGCAGGGGCAAGGCCCTGCTACGGCGGCGGCAGGCCGGCCCGGCAGCAGCAGCAGCTCCTTCTGAAAGGACGATCATTGATTACATGATAAGACGACCTGTCGGTGCGGCAACCGTCGCAACTCACTCGCAACATTAGGTACTCACTATTATCTTACAATATCTATCCCACCCCACCTCCTCTTACATGCAGGCGGCATCGCCGGCGGACCGACACGGCGATGGCATCCCCAGCACGGCAACTGAGTCTCCGGTTCAGTTTCGTGGCGGGTCCAGCACGGCCTCGGCTTCGCGAAGGGTCCTTCTCGGCACGACTCTGCATCGGCCCTGGAACTGGTAGGTTGAACTCGGTGCGGCGGTTCCAGGACGAGGCGGTTCGGGCATGGCTCCGGTCTGACCAAGCAACCGCCTGGCGTCGTAGCAATCAATCGGTTATTGGCTCACGCATTTTTCAAATTAATGGACATAAGTGGTTATGCGCTTCCTCGTATAAGAACACAACGGGATTACGAAAGATGATAGAGCATGACAAAGAAAGGAGAAGAATAAAACAAGTAACTAACGCAGAAAAGGATGAATTGAAAAACACACAATTTACTTAATCGATTACTCGATGATTTTCACAATTGGAATTTGAATGAGGGCAAGTTGCAAGATGAGTCGAGTGTCGCAAGTTTGACTGCTCGTCATTTTTGTGTGCTAGGACAGCCGAAATCGGCTGTCCTGTCGTCTTCCACTTTGAAGGTACAATGTGTGTATAACTTGATTTTAAAATGTTACCATAGATGAACTTGCACATTCTGCTGATTCTCTTGGGCCTTATATTGTCTCAACCCCCCTTTGATCAACTCCAAATCGCTAGGAATTATGATGCCATCAGAACTTTCGCTAGAACACGTAAGCAAATATATGTAAAACGAATTAGATTCGAAAAAACATAGATTTGACCGAGATGGCAACATCTGGATTATCCTGTATCACGGACATACTCGAAGAAGACCTACAAATCATACAAATTGCCCCGCCCGCATATCCTTATCCAGATCTAGTTTATTATGTCTTCAATTCTTTACATGAAATCGAAAATATTGTACGACGTATGATCACGAGAGAAAGCATCCAGGGTTTGATTAAAACTGTAATCGTAGATGTATAAACTGAAATATATTTTACGGTATCAACACAAGAATTATTCTACGTCTCAGTCAATTATTATCTAATATTGATACCTTCGCCACACAAATCAGACAGCAATACAGGCAGCTGTGGTTAAGGGGAAGTTCGTTTGAATATGAAATATTATTTCTATTAAACTACGTGTTTAGATGGGAGAGTTAACATAGATTTGGATATTTTGATCGCAAGAGCTCATGAAATGTACGACAATCAAGTAAATGTTGGTTCATCGACACGTAAAAGAAGTCACACCGGATGTTATGGCGGTGGGGGAGGGGGATCGTGTAGAGATCAACTAAGGAATTCGAATAACCACCTACCATGTACTTCGATGTCTCTCGGTAATAGATCGAGACATATATATGTTTATATATCGCAATATTTTTGATCAACCGACTACGATATTTGAACCATTACAAATTCAAACGACGCAAGATAGTGAAGATGGTACCCACGAGAACGATGATAACTCGTCAAATGACAGGACAAGTAAGCAAAGGACTCATTTCGAATAAACGATTCATTTCTACAGCAATTGAAATATTACTAAACAATATGATATCGCAAATCGAGCAGGGTGACAATGATGGTAATTAAAAACATTTCCAAGACAATCTTTATATAGTTATCGTTTAGGTATACCGAAAGAAGTTGATGGAGATGAAATGGAAGAAGGTGAACTCCCGGATGATGAGACCCCGCCGAAACGAAGGAAGAAATATAAAAAGGAGAAGAAGTCGCGCAAATAAAGAAAAAACCAATTTTTTTGTAATGTGATTGGTAGAAGTTGTAGTAGTGTTTTCGCCCGATAAAGTATGATTAATCTGCGTGTTAAGCGATTGAAGTCTATGAATAATGCGGCAGTTAGAGTGAGGACAACGTTCACACACATCAGGAATCGGACAACAGAGATTAAGCGATGTGGGAAAAAATGATGACGAAATAAAAAAAAAGACAGAAAAAGTGAGAAATCATCACTTTTCATGAGTGTATTAGCTAACTGAAGAGACACCAACTAACACAATGGTTGAATCGAGTTGTTCATAGATAATTAAAAGGTGTGTCCTACCATAATTTATGATCAAGTTTGTGTATGTCTTAATGTCGTCGCTTGTCTTTTCGGATGATATTTTTTTGACTCATATCACGATTATAATGGTTGTAGGTAGGCTACAATGGACGCGTTGGAGCGTGTGCCGAAGGAACGTTGCGTCGTTTCGTTCAGGTTTCTTTTGTTTTGTTTTTTGTCGAACTTTTGCGTTAAAAGTGAAACAAATGTGACCGCGATGATAGTAGAAACGACGAAAAGAAACCGTAGTTCGACAAATTTCCGTGCAAAGTAATCAAGAAGATAGTCACCAAGTGTCCACTAAATTTCCACTTCAATTCAAACATCCCGTTAAACATACAATAGACACAACACGGATAATGTGAAAAGATTTATTGATCAAGCAAGAAAAACCCTGAGAAGGGAAAAGAATCTGTGATCATCAAAAACACATTTTAGAATTTAGAAGTAGTAGTAGATCTCCGCTCAGATCTAAAGACAAGAACCTCTTCTCTATTTATAACGTTACCCACGATTCCCCGGTTGTCTCCAATCCGAGTACTGAGCGAGCGCACAGTTGCTTGACTTGCCAGTTCGGATGGGATGGCGTATATCCAACTGGCTATGAACGTTGATAAGAGAATTGGATCAAGTGTAAAGATTGATTGTCGATTACTGCTGCTTGACAATGTCGTGGTAGACAATGTTTCTCACTAACATCTGAGGAGCGCCATTTGCGTCAGGAACGCAAGGCCATTTCGTGTACACCTTGAGCCCTTTAGAGCTTCGAATGCGTGAAAACGCCACGTACATCTGTCCGTGCGAGAAGGGTTTATCACGAAGAATGATACCCACTTTGTCGAACGTCTGTCCTTGCGACTTGTTTATTGTCATAGCATAGGACAGACGAACGGGGAACTGAATTCGCTCGTACGCCAAATCACTCTTGGTATCTTCGTACGTTAGACGAATCTTCGGAATCATCACTGGCTGGTTTGAACCAGTTGTGAGGTTTTTGCACATAAGAATGTTATCGCTAATGGCTTCGACAATGAGGCGTGTACCATTACAGAGACCCTCAGTCACATTCAAGTTGCGCAGCAACATAACGATACATCCGATCTTCAGTTTGAGCTTATGAGGAGGGAAACCAGAGGGTGTGTCCCGCCAAATGTGCTCAATATTTGCGGGAAACCGCACTCGACAATTGCCGGTGATTCCGCTCAGGTAATCGAGCGGCGCATCCATGGAAACACTCTCCACCACCGGACCAATACACTTGTTCAGAATATGGTCGTTGATGCGAAGTGAATCCTGGTTCTTCAATACCAGAATAGCGCGTTTCGAAATCTCACTGGGATCAGCAAGAACCGACGCATCATACATACCATCGATAATTTCCGACTCGGTTTTGGCCATGTTTTCGGACGGTATCTTGAGACACCCATTCACCTTTTCATGCGTACCGTTTCCGACAGTTTCGAGGAACTGCACAAACTCTTTCTCGTCGGCGTTTACTCGCATATTTTGTGTAAGTTTAAAGTGTTTGAATAGAGACCAGAACTTGCTCTTATTCACACACTCATCGATGGCCAATATCGGATCGCGGTTTTTGACGACCGGGAGGAGTTGTTTCCAATCCCCTCCAAGAATCACGATCGTACCACCAAACGGTTTCTTATCGAGGCCGACTGGTGCCACGAGTCTGAGGGCTCCTTCTACGCAATCAAGAGCATACTTGTGAGACATCGTACATTCATCCCAAATCACAACGTCAGCTTCCGCAAGGTTGCGACCACTATTCATGTGAGATTTGATGGTACTCTTGCTGTCTTCGTTCAGATTGAGCGGAAGATAGAACGCTGCGTGAACAGTTCGTCCGCCTTCCATCAGAGTGGCAGCGATACCCGTCGACGCAACCACGACAACCTTTTTACCGATTTTCGCACACTCTCGTATGATTCTTTGATAGACAAACGTTTTCCCAGTACCACCACTACCTTGGAGGGAGAAGCAATAGTCTTGTCGGTCACTCTTCGACAGAACTACCGACTGCATAACGCTATCGACAAACGTTTGCTGTTCGGTGTTCAGTGTGCCATTTAGTATGTTTCCAGTACCACTCACACTACTATCATGATCAGGAATGGATTGATCATTAAGCGGAGGTGGAATACCGAAATCAATCAATTTGCAGTTGTTCTGTTCCAGAATCCACTGAAGACGTCTTTTGCCAGTTTCGATGTTCTCATCGAGTGTTTTTGAGAGATTTCGTGGAGCCATATACTCTTTATACTTATCCCAGAGGGCACGAGCATTGGGTGGCTTACAATGCATGAGTAGAGTAGCAAATAGACCCCTCAACTTTTTAGGCATATTGATATCCTTTGCCTCATCTAGGATACGATCCCATATGGCCTCGTCGTTGATGAGTCCGGCTCGTATGGCTGCTTCGTTGTATGAGTTGTAAACAACACCGTTCACTGTTCGTCCGTCAATCCAAGAGAATACGGGACGAGACATGAGAATCAATCGAAGCGCAAAGAGCTCGGTTTGACGGGGGCTGTATGCACATACACGTGTCACTTTACGAATTTTTCGTTTATGTGGTGTGAAAACACCAGCCTTGTCATCGTAACGGAAATGAATGGCAACTTCCTCGAATTTCATCTTTTTCACTTTGGGATCTTGCGTGGTACTCATCAATTCGAAATACGCCTTCAACATGGTGGGTCTATTGGCAGACTTTGGCGTTTCGCCCATTGCAAAGAATAGATTTTCCTTGCCTTCGAGATGCAAGTACAGTTGCCTCACAATGTGAGTGGAATAGACAAGTTTATAACCACGCAGACGCCACGCTGCCTCAATTGGAGAGACGTATCGTAACGAGGTGTGTATTTGAGCCTCGTCAAAGTTCACGTTACCCTTTTTGTCCATAAACTTTTTCAACTCGTCCAATTTACCGCTATTCACAACTCCTATCAAGGTGTCAACACCTTTAGTTATATACTTTGATATATACTTGACGGTCTTGCTGCTCGCCACATACTCAACATTAATGTGACATTTGAATGCGAGTAATAGGAACGGATTGTAGGGTACGACATCACGGTTAGTTATGAGCACTTGCTTCTTGTGGTCAAAGTACTCCTGCCGCATGTTGGCGGGACGAGGATATAGCGGACGGCCACAAGGCAACAATCCGTAATCGTCTCGATAAGGTTGAGGGAAATTTTTTTTACAATAAGCCGGATTTTTCTGCCGACACTGATAGTTTGGTTTGTTGGAACACGGACTATGAATCATCAGTTTCAACACCAATTCACGTAGTAATAACTTTTTCTCGTAATCTGGATCAGTGTCCTTTGTGCTCGGATCAGGAATTTCCGGTATTTCAGCCTTGATGTACTGACACACTTCGTCCTCTGTCAACTCTCTTTCGAGTGTGACGAGTAGATGACAGTGTACCATGCCGCGTTTTTGGAATTCGATACGATACCACATTGCAGCAACTTCCCCGAATATCTTCTTTACACGAATCAGTTCGACCACTTGCTTAAATTTTTCGTGGCAGACTCGCGCAACAATATCGGGATCGTTATCGGCATTGGCTCCGATCAAGTTTTCCTTAATTTCCGGCCAATCCTCATTGCCAGTGATCGTGATAAAGAGAGTGGGTTTACCACAGTGTGCCACAATAGCCATACCGTTGTGGTACTGTTCTTGGCACCAACGGTAGCTACCCACGTAGGTTTTCGGAAGATATACAAATGAACCCAGCTTTATTTTATAGAAATCGAGTCGACGCTGTATAGCTTCCATGTATTCGTTTCGATCAATTTTACACAACTCAAACTGGGTTTTTTTGATATGGTGTAAGCGGGCAGCTTCAATACGAGTGAAGTTGAATAGATTAAAGAGCGGTGTAACTCTACCCATACCCAAAAGCCAGTGGTTGATGAGATTTTCATCTGTGCGACGGGTGCAGTAGACGAAATGCTCTCGCTGAGATACGAACAATCGTTTTTTGGAACGAGTTTGTTGTTCTCCTTCGATTCCGAGATTCATATCATCATCGTCACTCACGTCAGGTTCTCCCTGATCACGTGGTGTGGTGGAAGTCACCTTGTTTTTCGTAGACACATACGGTATTCCATTTTCATAAAAATGTCTTCCATCATCAAACAACAGAGGGAAAGTGAGAGGAGTGGCGTTGCGGTCGAAGAATGGCATCTCCGAAAATTGTCCACGATTTTTATCGTATACAATAGTGCCATGTTGAATCTCTTCGGGTGTCGGTGGTCGCTCTGTACTTGCGTACAGTAGCGCCACGTTGTTGGTATTGGGGAGATTCAACGTACCCTCGTGTGCATTTCCAATCAAATACTGATCCCGCTCCTTACGGTATTGTAAGAAACACATTTGAATGTAAGTGGTTTCGTCTTGACCGGTGGCCGCACGCAATCGCTCTTTACGACGTTCAGCTTGCAACATGAGATCGTACATTTGTAGGTAGGCTCGAGTGTAGGGATTGTTGTCCTTCATACACTGAATCAAACCCGCCAAAATGTCGTTATCAATGTCTTTGTCTGCCACGTCGAAATGAGTCTTTTCGGGTATGTAGTAGTGTTGCGCGAACGCAGCACACGAACTCTCTGATGGAATGAGATGACAGATTCCCGCTCTCATTTGACCCTGCAGCACAGTAACAGGTTCACCTCGAGGCAAATCCTGTACCGTACTGAACGACAGAGAAGCCATAGCAAGCAGTTGGTTGTAACGATGCAACGCTCTATAGCACTGATTTGTGGGTTGACGTTGCTCAAGAGTGGGATTTGCAATATCAAACAAAAGCGCAAACTCTGGACGAGTAGAGCGTTTGAATGGAGAGTTCTCAATGTGTACATCTCCGTTTTTACAACACACTCCATGACTCTCTGAAGCAAAATTGTTACTCTTACAGAACTGATGTTTACACGGTATCATCGGACCGAGGTGTTGGTAGTCAGGCAGTTCACTGTACCGACTGGCTGCGTTGAAAAATTTGAACGTCTTGCGTTGATATCTATTAGCAGCGTGTATCGTTTTTGATTGACGACGATCAATAGCTTTACGCAATTTGACAGCCAGATCATTTTGTGTTAACTGAGTAGAGACCTGGGTGGCATTCAGCATCAAACTTTGTTGATCTTTTGCTTGGTTTTGCTGGACAAACGAAGGTTGTGTTGAAATATTCGCCATTTGAATGACATCACTTTGCATCATATTGACCATTTTTTGAAGTCTATTGTCGGCATCAACATTGCTGCTAGTACCATATGACTTCTGTTGCGACTCTATAATCGCAGCACTGATCAGAGCATGACGTTCATTCTGTTTCTGAGCCAACGCTGTTATTTGCGCAAGTTTACCTTCATCAATAGTGTCTTTGCTTTTCTGCTGACGACGACGTTTTACCTTTTCCGATCCAGATGGGCACTGCTTTTTCTTTGGGGGAGTGTTCACACTCATGTTGTCGTTGAACTGAGATGTGATTCCCGATAGCATTCCATCATCAGAGCTCAACATAGAGTGGCTCGATGTAGAAGGAACTGCGCGAACAGGCTTCGGAATAGGAACAGTAACAGGCTGCCCATTGTTGGACGCCATAGACTCTGAAGACGATGAGAGAGCGGCTCGCTTGCGAAACGCAATCATGTTTTTCTTCTGTGGAGAAATAGGTTTGAGATGCACGGAGCGCGACATAGGGATAGCCGGAGGAGGCATCATGGTATGAGGCTTAGGCGGGGCCTGAATCGGAACTCCCATTTGTGCAGTTGCAACTTGAGCCACTGTCTGCCGCGTCATTGCCGTTTGAAAAGACGGTACAGTTATTGGATGCATCGTCGGAGCGGCCATAGGCAACGCAGGGAAATGAGGTGCCATCATACCCGCATGACTCACGAGAGGCGCGGGCATCACCATCGACCCAGCCACAGTGCTGTACATTGGTCCGCTGAACAGAGGCATCTGTGGCTGAGGCAGCAGGAACGGCTGCTGCACGACGCGGCGCCTGGCATTGAGCTCATTTTGCACATGCGCGCGGTATGCGGCCACGAACTGAGGCATGTGCATCGTGTTCGTGATAGAGCGGTTGTTGAGCAGGTTTTCGATGTTCCGAAGAACAAAGAAACCGCAAGACTTACTATCCCTCTGTTGATCACTGCGAATACGATCCGATATCTGAGGCAGACCGGGAAGCAACACAGGCACAATGGCAGGGATGAGAAAAGTGCGCACGTGATGCAGCACCGGGTCTGTGGGTGCGATACGAGCGCTGTTGAACATGCTATCAATATAGTAGACCGTGTTCATACGCACCTTGTAGACCAGCATATAATAATGCCCATCAACGTTAAGGCTAGCCTGATAGCGGTGTTCGGCAAACTTGAGCACCGGGATAACCACCACCTCTGGCACAACCACGTTGTGTTTGGAGACGTAGGGGTCAACATTCACAGCTACTCTACGAAGAGCGTTGATATCGCACAGATCAATGTTGTCAAACTGTTGCCAGTAGCTAACATTCACAACCCATACGTTTCGCATGCTGGCATTTGCCACAATGATATCAGCAATGATATCTAGATCCGAGTTCTCGAGAGAAACTCCGGGATGAGAGTAGTCAACGGGACGAGCCATCTACAAATAACACCTGGATTTAAAGTTTTTTAAGGAAGTTTAAATACCATTTATAATACCCAAATTAATTACAATACATCTCATTTTACCAAGAGCACACCACGTCAGCTGTGCTGGAACGTGGTGGGCAGCCACACCACGTCAGCTGTGCTGGAACGTGGTTGGCAAGCGGTACAGCTGTGCTGAATACCGTAATCACGCTTATTGTTAGTGATACCAAATCATATAATTTTACTCAATTTACCAAAAGCACACCACGTCAGCTGTGCTGGAACGTGGTGGGCAGCCACACCACGTCAGCTGTGCTGGAACGTGGTTGGCAAGCGGTACAGCTGTGCTGAATACCGTAATCACGCTTATTTTTAGTGATACCAAATCATATAATTTTACTCATTTTACCAAAAGCACACAACGTCAGCTGTGCTGGAACGTGGTGGGCAGCCACACCACGTCAGCTGTGCTGGAACGTGGTTGGCAAGCGGTACAGCTGTGCTGAATACCGTAATCACGCTTATTTTTAGTGATACCAAATCATATAATTTTACTCAATTTACCAAAAGCACACCACGTCAGCTGTGCTGGAACGTGGTGGGCAGCCACACCACGTCAGCTGTGCTGGAACGTGGTTGGCAAGCGGTACAGCTGTGCTGAATTCCGTAATCACGCTTATTTTTAGTGATACCAAATCATATAATTTTACTCATTTTACCAAAAGCACACCACGTCAGCTGTGCTGGAACGTGGTGGGCAGCCACACCACGTCAGCTGTGCTGGAACGTGGTTGGCAAGCGGTACAGCTGTGCTGAATACCGTATTCGCGCTTATTTTATTGGTACCACATCTTTAAAAAAATACCAAATGAAGAGGGTGGGCAGCTACACCAAGTTTGACACCACGTATTGCAATGATTACTATAAATGAGTAAGTTAGAACGTATTTAACTTAAGTTTTATCTTTTAATATAAATTGTTGCAGACACGCGCCTATGGGAACGTCCTGCCGGTCTGCTGCGCCATCGTCACGTTCAAGGTATGTTCCGAGGTAGTAACGTTAGAGTGTTATGTAGTTATGTAGTTCTTGTTGTTGTTTTATTATTTTACAACTTGTTCTACATGTAAGTCTGATACACAATTCGCAAAATCGTAGTGTTTGGTTGTGCGTTCAGTGTTGCACGGTGATACACAAATGATGAGAAATGGTCAGCTGTTGTATGCGTGTTTTGGGTTTGCTGATTTGTTTTGTGATGTTTTTATTAGTCATGTTTATTTCAATATATGTATATAAATGTATATCGTTTAGGTGTTCGAAATCAAGACCGGCGTGATGAGGAACGATAGTGGGGCCCGCAACCGTGCACTGCATCTTTAGCGAGGCCGCCAAGGTGTGTTTATATTTTTAATTTAACGATGTGTGATGATGTTGACTATCTTCTTCTTCTGTAGCATGTCTGTGATCTTTATTATTTGATTTGCTGTGTATAATACAGTTCGTTTCAGACCCTCTCCTACCAAATCGGCACCTTCTCCAGCGACGTCGACGGCGGTGTGTTCAAGGTGTGATTGGTATTTTCTTTCCACTCTCTGTTTTTGTTACTTTTGTTACTGTATATATTTATTAACCACATCATTGACATTGTAATATTGATCCAAAAGATGCATCAGACAAAATTGGTATATAATATGCAATAAAACGCCCACCTCGTACACCGAAGACTGGAGAGAAAGGAAGGGAGCAGAGAACTGAATACACAACCACCTCGAGAAACGAACAGTGGTGCAATGATAGGAACTCGAAATTACACGTCTCATCCCTTGTTGTTTTGTATTTCATGTTGGTTTATTAGTCCGCAACGTGTTCTACATTTTTGTTTCAGGACGTGCTCACTGATGAAGTCTATGCGCTGCGCCACCAGCCACCACAACATGTTCAATGGCAAGGAGCATGGAAAGGTACGTTCTTACGGTAGTTACAGTAGTTTTACCGTATTCTTAGGACGGCGAGATGCGGCGGGGGCGGGCGGGCTTATGTGGACGGGGAGGCCGGACGAACAGAAGTGGGATCCGCAGGTGGGGAGGGAGGGGGGGGGGTCATGTAACTAACGTAGTCGACTGTAGGAACGATCGATAGGGGGGTGTGAGCGGTGAGAGCCAACGCACGCATTGATATTGATTACCGTATTCTTAGGACGGCGAGATGCGGCGGGGGCGGGCGGGCTTATGTGGACGGGGAGGCCGGACGAACAGAAGTGGGATCCGCAGGTGGGGAGGGAGGGGGGGGGGTCATGTAACTAACGTAGTCGACTGTAGGAACGATCGATAGGGGGGTGTGAGCGGTTGGGAGGAGGTTCTCGATGGCGAGGACCACCCTCAGTCGCTTTTTCTCCCCGTTCGATCGGATATTTACGCACCATTCTATTTATTGACTGTTGATCGGATATTGATTGGTGATGACGTGCATTTTCTCAGGTGTCATTGCGCACGCACCTGCTGCCCCGTGAGACCTTCCCCGTTAGACCAGGGACAACCACGGAGCGTAGAAAGGTACAACAACTTCTTACTCCTTCTCTTTTTATCCCTTCTCCCCACCATTTCTCTTTCTCTCTCTCTCTCTTTTACTCGATCGATATCGGGGGTGGGTGTGTTTGGGAGATGGTTTTCGTTGGCGAGGGCCGTCCCCACTCACTCTTTCCTCTGAATCCTTCGATTAGCACGCACCCTATCTCTCACTCCTCATATTGTTGTTTCACCTGCAAAATGCCTGCAAAATCGAATCCGGCGCAGTGATTTTCACATGTTTTGCCAACGCACGCAATGTCATATTTTTTGCAAACGCACTGGAAAATGCGACATCCTCTAATCTGACCGTATCCGAAATTCAAACTACCGTACCCGGGTGTGTCGTACCGGATATAGAAAAAACAGAAGCGACTGCCATTCGAACTTGCTTCACTCTTCTATTTTTTTCAAACTTATTTTGTATCTGTTTTCTGACCGCGTGCAAAGTACCGTATGCCTAATTTGGACAAATCTGCAGTGCGAAAATTAGGAGTACTGTACATACAGTACCCTACAGTAAGTGCAGTACCTTACCACTCGCGCGC
Source organism: Rhabditoides inermis (assembly GCA_963966185.1). NCBI lineage: Eukaryota > Metazoa > Nematoda > Chromadorea > Rhabditida > Rhabditidae > Rhabditoides > Rhabditoides inermis. The sequence goes on from CAWZYM010000418.1 coordinate 375,442, forward strand.
GTACAGCTATCAACTGGACGTGTGCACGCCATCACTATTCAATCGATATGCGATCGATTTATACAGAGAGATGGAGAGAGAGAGAGAGAGAGAGAGAGAGAAGGGGAGAGAGAGAGAGAGACTCCTACACTCCTCTTCTCCTATTCTCTCTCTCCATCTCCCTCTCTATCTCCCCCCTGCTCCCTCTCTCCCTCCCTCTCTCCCTCGCTCCCTCCCTCCCTCCATTTCTCTCTCCATCTCTCTCTCCCTCCAACCTTTCTATCACTACTTTTCCACAAACCAACTCAAACAATCCACTACATACCACTTATTTAACTCAAATAAACTCAAAACAACCAGGTACGAACACTTTATCCTCACAGAACACAATCAATTTTTTTTTTTAATCTTGAAGTCGGTGATGCAGTCTTGACGGTCTTGAGACGGACCCGTGAACCTGATCACGTAGTAGATTCCAGTCCATTGGAGACGTCGCACATAAATGATTTGATTATTAAGGTTTAAGGAAGAGAGATTAGGGAGTCAGACAGAGAAAAAACGCACCTCAGAACGTCGTCCAATGAGGCAGTCAGGCACTGCAAACGGGGTACAGGAAAGCGTCAGAGGCTGAAATGAATTAAAAGTGAACTACGGAGATTAGGATTACGGTACGTACTAATCGATAACCGATCAATATTAAGGGGGTTGGAGTAATGCGTGATAACTGAACGATTCAGGGGAAAGAGTGAAAGAGGACGACCCTCGCCAAACCAGAGCCGTCTCCCAATCACTCCCACCCCCGGAATCGATCAAATCTACGGTCGGTACTAAACTACTGTAATCTACAGTACTCCTAACCCACAACTCCTCCTTGCCGCTCCCCGAACATCCGGTCTGGGTCGATGGCGTCCTGACTGAGCGGCAGATGTTAGAGCTGATCGCCTGGAACAGTGACGTCATCATCAATCGATTTTCTGTTGATTATCAATCGATAATCAACAGAATAGAGAGAGAGAGGGGGAGAGAGAGAGAGCGAGAGAGAGCGAGAGAGAGCGAGAGAGCGAGAAAGAGAGGGGGAGAGAGAGAGAGAGAGAGAGACCTCCTCACCTCGCTGCTCAGCACGGCGGCTCCTCCACGGCGGGCGGCGGCAGGGGGAGCGGCTCCGGCACCGGCCTCGGCAGGGGCACCGGCAGCAGGGGCAGCAGCTCCCGGCCCGGCAGTAGGGGCAGCAGCATCCGGCCCGGCAGTAGGGGCAGCAGCACCCGGCCCGGCAGCAGGGGCAGCAGCACCCGGCCCGGCAGCAGGGGCAGCAGCACCCGGCCCGGCAGCAGGGGCAGCTCCATCTGAAAGGACGATCACTCCGTACCTGGCAACCGACCTCCCTCCACGACCGCCGCCGCATCAACTGACCACCCTTCCGTCGTCATTTCTCACATCGACTCAAGCCACGCCCACTCTGTCTGGCGCGCAGTGGCACAAGCTAATATTTTTAATTTATGCTAACATATTCCTGTCCAGAAAAATCGCTTCCCACTCTCAAGTATACCAATGACTAGCCTGGGAGAGGGATTGGATACAAAGTGGGAGTGAAATGTTTTTGTTTAGCAAAAGAAAAACGTTTTGAAAAATAATGGTCTCAACTTTTTTTTACCTCAAGGGGGGGCTGCCGCCCCCCCTTGGACCCCCCCGCCGAGGGGGGCTCCGCCCCCCCTCGACCCCCCCGCTTCTTCTCTCTTTTTTGGTTGCATCGGGGGGCTGCCGCCCCCCGCACCCCCTCTTTTTTCTCTCTTTTTTTGGTTGCATCGGGGGGCTGCCGCCCCCCGCACCCCCGCTTTTTTCTCTCCTTTTTGGTTGCCTCGGGGGGCTGCCGCCCCCCGCACCCCCCGCTTTCTCGTAAAGGCCCTTTTATACTCGCCGCACCGCACAAAGGATTTTGCTGACATCTCAGCATCATCACGAGTCCATCAGCCATTACAAAAGTCGCCGTAATATGCAAATGAAGCTTATAGTGGCGTCACAGAGAAATTTCCCTTGCCATATACTATAGGTAGGAGACTAGCCTGGGAGAGGGATTGGATACAAAGTGGGAGTGAAATGTTTTTGTTTAGCAAAAGAAAAACGTTTTGAAAAATAATGGTCTCAACTTTTTTTTACCTCGGCGGGGGGGTCCGCCCCCCCTCGACCCCCCCTTTCTTCTTTCTTTTTATTGCATCGGGGGGCTGCCGCCCCCCGCACCCCCCGCTTTTGGATTGAGGGAGTGGAAAAAGGAGAGGAGAGGCTTTAAAACTTGTGCAAACTTCATAAAAGGCATGGGCAAAACATTTGGGAGCAGCGGGATTCGAAACCCGGACACTCACTTACGGCGCCCGCATCATAGCCACTACACTACCCGGGACACGTATTCATGTGCTCAAAACCCATTCACTATCCTTCTGACACTTGTCGAAAGAAAGCAAATTATTCTGAGCCAGACGGGATTCGAACCCGGCACCGTCTGCTTGAAATGCGGACGCTCTACCGCCTGAGCAATAGTGGCTACGCGCAGCCTCCCGCAAAGCCCGCACTCGTCTCTGCCCGCTCGGTCACATACACAATACACAGAAATCACTTGCAATCAATCGATATCAATCGATATCTAATCGATATCAAGCATTGACGTATTGCAATAACGTGTCTAAATAGTTTACCACATGTTCCATCCATTATAGCATCGATTGTACCAGCACACACCCTATTCAACGCCTATTCACACCCATTCACACGCTATCGCCCCGACGCGCGCTGTCCTCATCGCTCTCTCGCACAGTGCACGCACAAGCCCAAGTGGTGTAGTGGTCTAAGGCGCACGGGCGCGCCTCGATCTGCCGCACCCACGGGTTCGAATCCCGGTACGGGCAGAGGATTTTGCTGACATCTCAGCATCGTCCTCGGTCCCCTTGTACCATTACATGATCGAGAAATTTGCATATATGCAAATTGCGCTTATGGTCGCGTCACGGAGAAATTCGGCTTACGATATACTTTAGATAGAGACTAGCCTGGGAGAGGGATTGGATACAAAGTGGGAGTGAAATGTTTTTGTTTAGCAAAACAAAAACGTTTAAAAAAATGGTCTCAACTTTTTTTACCTCAAGGGGGGGCTGCCGCCCCCCCTTGGACCCCCCCGCCGAGGGGGGCTCCGCCCCCCCTCGACCCCCCCCGCTTCTTCTCTCTTTTTTGGTTGCATCGGGGGGCTGCCGCCCCGCGCACCCCCCGCTTTTTTCTCTCTTTTTTGGTTGCATCGGGGGGCTGCCGCCCCCCGCACCCCCCGCTTTTTTCTCTCCTTTTTGGTTGCCTCGGGGGGCTGCCGCCCCCCGCACCCCCCGCTTTCTCGTAGAGAAAAGGGAGTGAAAACGCTCTTAAACTTGTGCAAAAATCATAAAGACATGGGCAAAAACATTTGGGAGCAGCGGGATTCTTGAAAGGCGGACGCTCTACCGCCTGAGCAATAGTGGCTATGCGCTGCATCCCGCCAAGCCCGCACTCGTCTCGGCCCGCTCGGTCGCATACACAATACACAGAAATCACTTGCAATCAATCGATATCAATCGATATCTAATCGATATCAAGCAGTGACGTATTGCAATCACGTGTCTAATCATTTTACCACATGTTCCATCCATTATAGCATCGATTGTACCAGCACACAGCCTATTCAACGTCTATTCACACTCATTCACACGCTATCGCCCGACGCGCGCTGTCCTCATCGCTCTCTCGCGCCCTGTTCACACAGCCCAAGTGGTGTAGTGGTCTAAGGCGCACGGGCGCGCCTCGATCTGCCGCACCCACGGGTTCGATCCCGGTACGGGCAGAGGATTTTGCTGACATCTCGGCATCGTCCTCGGTCCCCTTGTACCATTACATGATCGAGAAATTTGCATATATGCAAATGAGCTAGAGTCGCGTGACGGAGAAATTCGCCTTACCATATACTGTAGATAGAGACTAGCATTAGTAGGGAGTGGAAACAACGTTGAGAATGGAAATGTTCAGTAACAATTGTAAATGGAAAAAAAGTTTTACATTTTCACGTAGTCCGCGCTTCGCGCGAACATTTCTTTTTAGTCTTTCAGAAACCCATACAATCGCTTTCAGAAACCCATAATATCGCTTAATGTTTCATCACAATTCTCACTTTGTAAACACTTGTCGTAGAGGTGTGAAATAATAATTTTGATAGGCGTTACGCGCCTTCTTTTATACAAGGGAGAGCGCATGGCGTGGTTGCAAGAGAGAAAGAGGGAGTGAGTGCACATCTGAACAGTCGAGAATATACTTCATTTCTCTCGCCTTCCGTCGGATAGCCAAGAAAGAGGAATATTCATTTGTCATTTTCTTTTTACTCGGGAGTGCGCGGCTGCGCCGCTTATCAGAACGTGCTGGAGATGGAATGGATAAAGTGGAGTTGAAATATTTGTTTTGGTAGAAAAGTTTTTGAAAACACATGTTCTCATTTTTGTATTGCTCCCCGCTTTTTTTTTTTAAATATGTGGGCTGTGGGAGATTTTTTTCGCTTTAACAAAAAAATGAAGGAGCGGAAACAAGTTTGTACTTGTGAAAATTCATAATACACGGGCAAAAACAATTTGGGAGCAGCGGGGTTCGAACCCCGGTCACTCACTTGCCACGCCCTTATCATAGCCACTACACTACCAGGACGACGTTTCCTTGAGCTCAAAACCCAATCTCTATCTCCCTGACTCATAACCAAGACCGGCAAAAGAATTTGGGAGAAGCGGCGTTCGAACCCCGGTCACTCACTTGTCATGCCCGCACCGTAGCCACTACACTACCATGCAGACGTTTACATGTGCTCAAAACCCATTCACTATCCTTCTGACAGTGTGTCAGAGTGAACAAAACGTTTTGGCCGGGGCGGGATTCGAAACCGGGACCTCAGGCTTAACAGGCTGACGCTCTACCGCCTGAGCCAGAATGGCTACGCCGTGGCTCTCTTAAAGCTCGAACTCGTCTCCGCCGGCTCGGTCGCATGCAGTTAAAGATTGTCGACACGCGCAGCAATACGTTTCACTTGCAATCGATCGATATCAATCAATATCGTAGAGCTCTAACATGTATGAATACTATCCCACATGTTTCCTCCATTATAGCATCGGTTCCGAAAGCGCACACTCTATTCTTCTCTATTGACACTCTATTCTCTCCTATTCACACGCTATCGCCGGGCCGCGCTGTCCTCATCGCTCTCTCACCCAACCCAAACACATGGCCACTTAGTGTAGTGGTCTAAGGCGCGGTTGCGCGGATTCGATGCTCGCAGGTTCGAATCCCGGTACGTGCCGAGGGTTTTGCTTACATCTTGGCATCATCCTCTGCCCCCCAGAGTACCAAGACATTGCCAAACTCGGCAAATTATGCAAATGAAGCTTAAGTGGCGTGACGGAGAAAATTCCCTTGCTGTACACTATAGGATGGGAGACTAGCCTGGGAGTGGCCATGATTTTGCTTTAGAGGGATAGGAAATGTATTTTTATTTTGGTAGAAAAAAGTTTTGAAAACTTCCTAAAAAACTTTTCTTTACCTCAAGGGGGGGCTGCCGCCCCCCCTTGGACCCCCCCGCCGAGGGGGGCTCCGCCCCCCCTCGACCCCCCCTCTATTCACATATCCCAACGCCCTGCTATGCTGCCTTTTCGTCAGTGCATTATCGCGGTTTGAGGTAGTTTTCATACCCGAGGGAGAGGATAAGCGAGTGGTTGAGGGAGTGGTTGAGGGAGTGGTTGAGAGATTGGTTGAGGGAGTGGTTGAGAGATTGGTTGAGGGAGTGGTTGAGGGAGTGGACCCCCCTTCGAGTGAATCGTACAGTCTGCTGTGCGTCCGATGCGTCAACGGGGTGCTGCTCGAGGAGGATAAAACACGAACAAACAGTAAAATAACAATAATCACAATCATTCTGAATCAATCCCAAACCCATTACCAATACCGTACCCCGCAACCCACCATCACAATCATATCATAACAACAAGTGAGCTAAAGAGAGTTTTATTTGTTCCAACTACAACACAATGTATATTTCACTACTACAAATACACATCAACATTCTAGTCAATTAATGTAAACAATTTAATAAAATGAGCGTCTACCTTAAATCGTCGAGAGTGCGTCCGCGTCCGACTTGAGCTTCTTCTTCTCCTTCAAGTCCAGCGACGACGCCCAACACGAGCAGGGAGCAAGACAGGAGAGCCTTGAACAACATGTGACGATAGCTCACAAATAGGAAAAAATAAAATATACAACATACCTTGAACTCGGTGACGACGGTGCAGCAGACCGGTAGCACGTCCCCGTAGACGAAAGACTGCAACAATTTGTATTATAAAACACAACAACTGAAGTACAACACAAAGCAATTTAGTAAGAAGAACACAGTGCAATGATCATAGTGAAACGTAAACAAAAATTAATGAATAACACGCACCTTGAAAGCCTCGGTTCCGTTGCCGCACGACGCAGCCGGTTTGTCCAACTTTGATCACCCTGAAATGAATAATAATAAACATGTAGAACACGTTGCGAACTAATAAAACAACAACGCAATACAAAACAACAACAAAATCAACGAAATTCAAAAACATTCGAAATTGCATGATGTGCGAAAACGCGACTAAAAGAGTGCGACACGCAAAACAAACGCATACAGCACGTCAAATTAGTATCGACAAAAATTATAAAACACATTGCAACACGAATTACATTATAAAAACATCGCAAAACAAAGAAATAAACAAAAACACGCACGCACAGCTGTTTGAATTGTCATCATCACTGTGCTACACCATACACCGCACAACGAAACACGATGTTTTTGCGAAACGCGTTTCAAGCGATTATTTTGATATTAAACGCATATCAAAGTGACAAAACGCGATTAGAACAAAAGAATATAATAAAAAGAAAATATTGAAACAAACAAAACATGTCCACGACGCATACCCGCTTCATTACAGCCGATTGCACGCACCAACCCATTAAAACCCGTGCATTTGATATGTTTAATCACTATTTATCAATCGATATCAATGCAAAACGTATTCAGTGCATCAGCCCAATCACTCCCCAACACTTTCCACACATTGTCTCCTTGCGCAATTATCGATATCATTCGCCATCACCCATTCACACTCACACGCTATCGCAGGCCACGCCCCCTCGCTGCCTCCTCATTGCTCTCTCGCGCCCTGCTCACACAGCCCAAGTGGTGTAGTGGTCTAAGGCGCACGGGCGCGCCTCGATATGCCGCACCCACGGGTTCGATCCCGGTACGGGCAGAGGATTTTGCTGACATCTCGGCATCGTCCTCGGTCCCCTTGTACCATTACATCATCGAGAAATTTGCATATATGCAAATTGCGCTTATGGTCGCGTCACGGAGAAATTCGCCTTACCATATACTATGGATAGAGACTAGCCTGGGAGAGGGATTGGATACAAAGTGGGAGTGAAATGTTTTTGTTTAGCAAAAGAAAAACGTTTTGAAAAAAAAATGGTCTCAACTTTTTTTTACCTCAAGGGGGGGCTGCCGCCCCCCCTTGGACCCCCCCGCCGAGGGGGGCTCCGCCCCCCCTCGACCCCCCCCGCTTCTTCTCTCTTTTTTGGTTGCATCGGGGGGCTGCCGCCCCCCGCACCCCCCGCTTTTTTCTCTCTTTTTTTGGTTGCATCGGGGGGCTGCCGCCCCCCGCACCCCCCGCTTTTTCTCTCCTTTTTGGTTGCCTCGGGGGGCTGCCGCCTCCCGCACCCCCCGCTTTCTCGTAAAGAAAAGGGAGTGAAAACGCTCTTAAACTTGTGCAAAAATCATAAAGACATGGGCAAAAACATTTGGGAGCAGCGGGATTCTTGAAAGGCGGACGCTCTACCGCCTGAGCAATAGTGGCTACGCGCTGCATCCCGCAAAGCCCGCACTCGTCTCGGCCCGCTCGGTCGCATACACAATACACAGAAATCACTTGCAATCAATCGATATCAATCGATATCTAATCGATATCAAGCAGTGACGTATTGCAATCACGTGTCTAATCATTTTACCACATGTTCCATCCATCGTAGCATCGATTCCGAAAGCGCACAGCCTATTCAACGCCTATTCACACTCATTCACACGCTATCGCCCGACGCGCGCTGTCCTCATCGCTCTCTCGCGCCCTGCGCACACAGCCCAAGTGGTGTAGTGGTCTAAGGCGCACGGGCGCGCCTCGATCTGCCGCACCCACGGGTTCGAATCCCGGTACGGGCAGAGGATTTTGCTGACATCTTGGCATCGTCCTCTGTCCCCTTGTACCATTACATGATCGAGAAATTTGCATATATGCAAATTGCGCTTATGGTCGCGTCACGGAGAAATTCGGCTTACCATATACTGTAGATAGAGACTAGCCTGGGAGAGGGATTGGATACAAAGTGGGAGTGAAATGTTTTTGTTTAGCAAAAGAAAAACGTTTTGAAAAAAAATGGTCTCAACTTTTTTTACCTCAAGGGGGGGCTGCCGCCCCCCCTTGGACCCCCCCGCCGAGGGGGGCTCCGCCCCCCCTCGACCCCCCCGCTTCTTCTCTCTTTTTTGGTTGCATCCATCTACCAAAACCGTAACTCACAAACCACCACCATAATTCATATCACAACAACATGTTTGCTAAAGAGTGTTTTATTAGTTTAAACAAACTACAACACAATGTGTACATATTTTTTAATGTTACAACCACACATCCAAAACTCCAATCTATGCATAGGTACAAAATCTGAAAATAAACGTCTACCTTTATGTCGAGAGCGCGTCCGTCTTGAGCTTCTTCGTCTTGTAGTCCAGCGACGACGAGCCCGACACCAGCAAGAGGGAGAACGTCGGCAGCAGAACCCTGAACAACAAGTTAGACGTTCACTCACAAAAACAATAGAATAAAAAATAAAGAACACACCTTGTACTTGGTGACGATGGAGCAACAGAGCAGTCCGCAGCAGTCCGGCAGCCCATCCTCGTAGGCGCGAGTCTGCAACAATTGGTATTACAACATAAGACACAACAAAAAACCAAAAAAAAACAAGCACACCTTGAACACTCCGGCGTCGAGGACGAGGGAGAAGCAGCCGACAAAGGAGGAGCGGCTCTGAAACAAATAGTTTTGCACATAACACAACAAAGTACAACGATCACAAACAAACTACACAAAAATAGCACGGTCCAATGTCATCAGACATCGTGAAAACATAATAAATAAAAAAAAACACACCTTCACAGCCTCGGAGACACAACAGCGAAACGGCTTGTCCTTGGTGGTTGGCCCTGAAACAAATAATATTAAACATCTTGAACACGTTGTGATTTGCTCACAAAACAACAATAAAAAATAATAACGAACACATCCTGAACTTGGTGAAGACGGGGAAGATGACGACGGGGCACCAGACCGGCAGCAAGTCCTTGCAGGCACGAACCTGCAACAATTCGTATTACAACACACAACAACACAAGTACAACTCGTTCGAACTTATCATTCATCGTAAAACAAACTGTAAAAACAATAACAAGCACACCTCGCACAGGCCAGCGTCGATGCCGCAGAAGAGCGGCCGAATGGAGAGCAGCGGCTCTGAAACAAACTGTATTATAAATAGTACAACAAAGAACATTGATCACAAACATACTACGCAAGAATAACACGGTCCAATGTGATCACACATCGTGAAACGTAAATAAATAAAATCACACACCTTCACAGGCTCGGCGATGGAGCAGCAGACCGGCTTGTCATTGGTGGTTGACCCTGAAACAAATAATAATAAACATGTAGAACACGTTGCAAACTAATAAAAACAACAACGCAATACAAAACAACAACAAAATTCAAAAACATTCGAAATTGCATGATGTGCGAAAACGCGACTAAACGAGTGCGACACGCAATACAAACGCTAACAGCACGTCAAATTGGTATCGACAAAAATTATAAAACACATTGCAACACGAATCATATTATAAAAACATCGAAAAACAAAGAAATAAACAAAAACACGCACGCCCAGCTGATTGAATTGTCATCATCACTGTGCTACACCATACACACCGCACAACGAAACACGATGTTTTTGCGAAACGCGTTTCAAGCGATTATTTTGATATTAAACGCATATCAAAGAGACAAAACGTGATTAGAACAAAAGAATATAATAAAAAGAAAATATTGAAACATACAAAACATGCCCACAACGCATACCCGCTTCATTACAGTCGATTGCACGCACCAACCAATTAAAACCCGTGCACTGATGCGTTTAATCACTATTAATCAATCGATATCAATGCAAAACGTATTCGATACACATGCCCAATCACTCCCCAACACTTTCCACGCATTGTTCCCTTGCGCAATCATCGATATCATTCGCAATCACCCATTCACACACACACACACGTGCGCTATCGCAGGCCACGCCCCCTCGCTGCATCCTCATTGCTCTCTCGCGCTCTGCTCGCACAAGCCCAAGTGGTGTAGTGGTCTAAGGCGCACGGGCGCGCCTACACTCGCCGCACTCGCGGGTTCGAATCCCGGCGCGGGCAAAGGATTTTGCTGACATCTCAGCATCATCACGAGTCCTCCAGCCATTACAAAAGTCACAAAAATATGCAAATGAAGCTTATAGTGGCGTCACAGAGAAATTTCCCTTGCTATATACTATAGGTAGGAGACTAGCCTGGGAGTGGGCATGAGGAATTAGAAAGAAGAGGTTTTGCTTTTGTATTACCTCAAGGGGGGGCTGCCGCCCCCCCCTTGGACCCCCCCGCCGAGGGGGCTTCGCCCCCCTCGACCCCCCTTTGAGTGCAGCATACAGCCTGCAATGCGTCCGATACGCCAACGTGTTGCAGATCTAGGAAGAACGCAAACGACCAAACAGAAAACATATAGCACAACATAACCACCTCTTTGAACCAGTAACAATCCCACAACCAGTACCGTACCCCACAACCCACCACCACAATCAATATCGAAATAACACAAGAAATGAGCAAAAGAGAGCTTTATTTGTGCGAAAGAAATCGAAACTGAACGAAAAGTTGCTATTATGCAAAAGTAAGCAACGTGAACACATTACGAAAACAGCGGCGCAAAAGGCAAAAGAGCGGGGCAAAAGAAAGGCAAAAGAAAGGCGAAAGAAACGCAAAGACGCGCACAGACTGCATCGAGACACCAGCTATCTGAAAACAAAAGGATAAACATACACACTCACTATCTCCCTTTCTCTCTCCCTCCCTCTCTCTCCCTCTCTCTCTCACTCACTCACTACTACTGTGAACATAAACAGAGGTAAACTCAGAGCACATCCTTGTACACCACGTTGCGAATCGGCTTCGCTGTCGTCCCGTCCGCGCGGCTGCGACTGCTCCATGCGGCGAACACTCGCAGACCGTCCGCGCTTCGAATGCGCGAAAGACCCACATAGAACTGCCCGTGAGCAAACGGTTGGGCCTTAAGGACCATTCCGACCTTTTCGAACGTTTGTCCTTGACTCTTATTTATAGTCATTGCATACGAGAGCCGCACGGGAAACTGCCAACGCTCAAAGGCGAGGTCATTGCGCCGATTCTCGTACGTCAGTTTTACCTTAGGAATGTACACAGTTTCGGGCGCGTTGGTTGTTACGTTCTTACACTCCAACATGTTCTGCGAAAAATTGACAACCTCCAGTCTCGTGCCATTGCAAAGACCATCAGCCACATTCAAATTTCGCAGTAGCATTATTATGCAGCCGACCTTCAACCTCAATTTGTGCGGAGGAAATCCACTAGGAGTCTCTTTCCAAATATGCTCGATCGATGTAGCCATGCGATGCCGACCAGCTAGATCAACACTCGCCTCTCGGCTCACCAAATCGATCGGTGCATCCGTCGACACCGCCGTGAACGTCTGACCGTCGCACAAGTCCAGAATCTGCTCGTTGATTCTCAACGAATCAACATTTTTCAACACAAGAATAGCCACTTTGGCCATCTCCTCCGGCGACTTGAGTACGCTCGGAGGGTACAACCAATTGACAATATCGTTCTCCGAGTTGACGAGGAACCGTTCAGGTAACATTAAACGACCGTCAACTTGCTCATGTTCACCCGAGCCTACCAACTCGAGAAACTTGGCAAACTCAGCCTCGCCTTGTTTGACACGCATGTTCTGTTTGAGAGTGAACGTTTTGAACGACGCCCAAAGAGGACTGCGCTTTAAAGTGACACTCGCGGACACGACGGGATCCTCTCCCTCCAATACTGGAAGAAGCTGCTTCCAATCGCCTCCGCACAGCATCACCACACCACCAAACGGCTTATTGGCGTTCACGCCAGACGCGCACAACTTGAGCACATTGTTCACACACTCCAGCGCGTACATTATGCTCATTGTACACTCATCCCAAATTACCAGATCGACCTCACCAAGTCGCTTGCCCTGATCCGAGTGCGCCTTAATACCGCTCACGCTATCCTTGTTCAACTTGGGAGGCAGTTTGAAGGCGGAGTGAGACGTCTGACCTCCATTCAGCAGAGTCGCGGCGATACCGGTGCTACTCACCACCAACACCTTGTGGTTTTCCCTCTTACATAGAGCAATAATCTGATTATACACAAACGTCTTGCCGGTACCGCCACTACCCTGCATCGAAAAGCAAACGTCACCACGAGACTCTTTCGCCTGTCGAACAGCTGCCATCACATGAAAAACCACGCTATCCTGTTCAGGATTGAGTGGACTGTTCACCACGTTCACCATGTTCACGTCGTCGTCTTCATCATCCTCGGCAGCGTCATCGGGAAGACCGTACTCGGTTAGAGTATGACCGTTTCGCTCAAGAATCCATTTGAGTCTTCTCAGAGCAGTCGCAATATTCTCATCTAACGACCTGTTCATGTTGCGCGGAGCCATCCTCTCCTTGTACTTGTCCCACAATCCTGTCGGATCGGGAGGCGAGCAGTGGAGGAGGATAGAAGCGAACAGATTCCTCAGCCGCTTCGGCATGTCGGAATGAGCCGCCTCCGCCATGCACTCGTCCCAGGTGCGGTCGTTGTGGATCAGTCCGGCGGCGATTGCAGCCTCGTTAAACGTTTCATAGACAACACCAGTTACAGTCCTCGCATCCTCGTACGACTTGATCGGACGAGCCTGTACAATGAGACGCAGCGCAAACTTCTCGACATTGCGAGGATTCACTTGGAACAACCTTGTTACAACATTCATGTCATACTTATATTTCCTGTATGTTGATGTTTTCTGATCGAACCGATACTGTCTCGACAACTCCTCAAACGTCAGATGTGCAGCCTCCGGATCTTCTCTCACCTTCTGCATGTAAGCGAGGAACATAGACTTCGTTTTACTCAATTTCGGGACATTGCCCTTCTTGAAAATGATAGGCTGTTCGCCAGGCAAATGCACACCAATCGTCTTTACCGTGTGCGTTGACCTGACAAGACCAAAGTTGTGAAGTCGATAGAACGCTTCACAGGCGGACAAATACCGCAACTTTACATACTCTTCCGCCTCGTCAAAGTACAACTTCTCTACTCCGTCCTTACCCATCTTCATGTAGTCCTTGATCTTGTCCATGTTGCCAGATGCAAGTGCGGCAAGAAGAGTGTCAACGCCCTTGGTCAAATACTTAGAAATGTACTTGTAAGACGCGCTGGAACCACAGTACTCCACATTGCAATGTGTTCCCAGCGCCAGCATCAACAAATGGTTATATGGTACAATGTCTCGGTTTGTAACCTGAGTTGTACCGTCCTTGAGGACCGCCCATTCACCATTATTAGGACGAGGATAATGTGGCATACCATATTTGTCAATCACCATCTCATCCCTGAACGGCTTAGGGAATTTTTTCTTACAATACTTGGGGTCGTCCTTGCGACATGTGTAATGATTCTTGCCAGTGCAAGGATTGTGCACCATGTGCTTCAACACCAGCTCTTTGAGCTTCTTCATATTTTCATAGTTCGGATCACCCACATCAGGAAGAACAGGAATTTCCGCGGAGATATACTTTGGTATATCTTCCTCGGGAATGTCCTCTTCTAGAGTCACAAGCATATGACAATGTGGGACGCCACGCTTCTGAAACTCTATCCTCCACCAGATCGACTTCACCTTACCAAATATCTCCTTGTTCTTGATCAAATCCCACGCCTGATCAAACTTCAACTTACATACACGAGCCAACAAGTCCGGATCATCCATGGCATTCTTGCCAACCAAATTCTCTGTCACCTCACTCCACCCGGGATTCCCGGTAAGAGTGATGAAGAGGTGCGGTTTGCCGCACTGCGCCGCCATGGCCATCGCATTATGGTAATTGTCTTCACACCACTTTTTGCTACCGACAAAAACAGCAGGCATATAAACAAACTGCCCTACTTGAATCCCCCTATTCTCCATCCGCGCCCTCATCCAGTTAAAGTACTCGTTGTGTTCAATCTTCAACAGTTCTTGTTGCGTGCGGCGAATTTGCGCCAGCCGCTCAGATTCGACACGTGTAAACGTGAACGTGCCGTGGAGCTGCAGCATCTTACCCGCACCGAGAATCCAATGTAAATCTTTGTTACTCATTGTTCGACGATACGAATACCGAGCCAGCTCCGAGTAACTGACAAACTTACGCTTCTTTCTCTTCTTCTTGTCACCAGGCACTTCATCGGAATCACTCAAATCACCGGCGGAAATTTGACCTTCTTGGTCACCATGAATGTTCAGAATGTCGTTGGCGTCATCATTGTTCTCGTCCTCGTCCTCGTCTTCACCTTCACTCACATACCCATTCCTTACAACAAAACGACGGAAGAACGGATTGCCTTCTGGAAACAGAACCGGAAACATTAGCGGATCCGCATTGACATCATAATGCGGCATTGGCCGCGCTTCCCCGTTGTGGGTCATCACCCAGGTGCTCTCTTTGAGCTGCTCGAGTGTAGGTGGACTACCGTCCGCAGCACTATACAACACCGCCACTTCAGACTTGTTACCGGGAATGTTGAGGGTTCCGGGATGATGCCCTTTCACCATGTTCGTTACTCGTCTATCTCGGTGCGAAACAAACTTCATGCCAACACAAGGAACCAAATCCGGACGACCGGCCTCAATGTTCTGCTTCACTAAATCCATATAAAGCTTGTAAGTCGATTTGTATGCTGCAGAGTACGGGTTATGTGTGCAAAGAATCTCGTACAGCTCTTCGAGCAGCTTTCTATCGACTTCGTCGCTGTCCGACATCCGACTCCAGATGTCCTCCTTAGCACCTGGCACATAGTAAAGGTGCGCAAAACCGGGTTTGCCCGTCTCCGATGGCAGTAGATGGCACACCCCTGGGCTCATTTTACCCTGCACTACCACCACCGGCTCACCCTTCGGAACGTTGTCCGCGCGACGCATCACCAACGAAGCCATTGCCAAATTCTTATTATAATGGTGAAACGAGTTATAATACGATCGCTTTTCGCGAGCCAAATCATACAGCTTAACCATCAAGCTGGAACGAATAGAAGGGGCATCGGGAATGTTCACCGCACCATTACTGCAACACACACCCGAAGTCTCCTTCTTGAACTTCAGACCACGACAATAGTCGAACACACACTCTTCCATCTTACCAAGATTCATGTACTCCGGACAAAACGCCTTATCAGATGCAGCCTTGAAAAAATTCAAAGTCTTGCGCACATACTTTGACTTGTGCGCAACAGTGTTCGCTTCTTGCTCGCGGCGACGCTTTGTCACAGATGCGCGTTGAGTTTGTTTGCGAGCGAGAGTTGATTCTCTCTCCACAACCTTGTCATTGCCAGAATCAGCTGATTGGCGCGCGCGGTACAGTTGGTCTTTGCTTAGCAATGCCGGATTCACAACATTATCCGGAATAGGTTTCAAAATTTTCCTTGTGGGTATACTCGGCTTTGCAGCAAGAGCAATTATGCGCTGGAGTTTGTCGTTGTCAACCTTGTCTGCTTGCCTTCTGTTTGACTGCACTTTTGGAGTCGGAGAAGGCAAAGAAGCAGCAGCAGGAGATAGAGCAGGCGGCGTAACAACATTCTTACCACGTTTTACAGGAGTAGTAGTTGGAGGAGGACAAGAAAGGGGAAGAGGAGCGACAGGAGTAGACGACGGGGAATTCGAGCCCATGGCAAGTTGCATCATGCGCTGAATAGTTTCCTGATTCACTACTCCCTCGTCGGAACGCCGCTTTCGCAGACTGGAAGATTGCGGAGAAGCCGCGGGCCGAGCGGATCGACGACTACTGTTAGATGTCTGAAGCATCTCTTTTACCGTCAAGGGAGGAAAGTGAGATTGCAGAGCAAGACGAGGCATCGGTCGACCGGGAACGGAACGGGGCGGAGAAGATACGACGGAGCTGTAAGTGGGGGAGGAGGAAACAATTGGAGGTGACTTGGTCACAACTCCGGTCACAGACTTGGTCTGTGCCACATTGGGAGGAGACTTGGTCTCTACTCCGGACTCACAAACATGCATAAGTGGAGGAGACTTTGTCTCTACTCCGGCCACAGACTTTGTCAGGGCCAAACCGTGAGGAGACTTGGTCTCTACTCCGGCCGCAGACTTTCTCCGCGTTTCACTCACCTTTCTTACCTGCTGCTGCTGCTGCTTGTCGAGGAAGAACTTCTTGAAGCAGAAGGCTTGCACCTTCCGTCGATACCCCATCAGCTTCACAAAGCTGTTCATCGACGCAAGCGGACTACGACCATTCATCATGTGCTCCATGTTTGAGAGGACAAAGAAGCCGCACGACGTAGCATCCGGCTGAATGTCACATTCACCGGCCTTGAGAACCGGCGGAGCGTTGGAACGACTCACATGAGGAAGCACATTTTTGCGCAGATACATGAGAAACGGATTATCGGCTTTGCACCGGGTGTTGCCAGCAATTGAGTCATACACAGTGAACTCGTTCGAGTTGGGATCGATAGCGATCAAGTAGTAATGACCAGGGATATGTACAGGAACGAGGACGACATCAGGATTGACGACGCCACACTTGTAGATCATGTTGGGAATGTCAACGGGAAGAACCACTCCGGAGTCATACACTCGAGACAAGTTAACATCCACGACCCAGGCACGCATGTTCTGCGCAGAGGACAGCACCAAGTGGTTAACATATTTCTGCAGATGGTCATCAGCAAGTTGTACTGTCAGATCAGTATAGTGGTAGCCTTGTTCAGTGGCAACTTGATTCTCGTTTGAGTTCATTTTGTATATTGTCCGAGAAGGAGGACGTCAAACTACAACAAACAATTTAAGTATTTATATTACAACTGAATCTGTCCCACAAAACAATTCCAGGTGATAGAAACGTTCGAACAAGTATTAAAAAAGAATGAAGAAAACACCAACCTCTTCCAGGGCAGCTTCTTGACGGTGATGTCGGCGGCGACAGCAGCCACAGCACAGCAGGCAGGCTGGAACGGGTGCGCTGAACATATTGAGTCATTAAATGATACCGTTAGAATACTTGGGCAATTTTAAATAGTGACAACAATTGATATTAAATATATAATATATTCCAATACAAGATGGTGAAAAGAATTGAATTAAAAAAAAACACCCACCTCCTCGAACTTGATGATGTAGCTGCACCGCGTGCACGAGTGCGCCACACTCGAAGAGCTGTAAAATACAAACATATAATATTAAATAACATAAGTGAACGTTCTTATGATCGTATATGTACATCAACTATACCGATAGAAGACGCTTTTTCCCGTAAGAATTATCCAAATAACATGAATCATAAAAGAATAGTTGAACAAAATACGACACATACCTCAGGAAGGATGAGCTACGGGAGGCAGGAGCGGGCGGTCGCTCCGAAGGAATAGGAGATCTGAAAATTATTCTATATGTATATATATATATTCTAATATAAACCGCAGCAAAGCATTTGAAAACGAAATTTAAAAAAAAGATACCCACCAACGAATGACTCCGTCGATGAGCCGCGTGAAGGTGTACAGCGACACACACACAGGATGCTGCAACACAGCTCATGTAAACCATAAATCAACATACTACAATAATGTGGTTGAACAACACTTATGGAATACTATTATAACTGTTAGAATTTGTAAAGTGAGGTGATACATACATTATATGGTCAAAATAAAACGCATACCTCAAGACGAGTGAGCTGAAGAAGGCGGGACGGTCGAGCCACACAAAGATATCCTGAAACAAATTACATTATTTAAAACAAATCAACGTTTATCAAACCGAAATAAATTTAAAAAAGGCTCACCTTGATAGCGGGAAAGTGGTGTAGGGCGGGTTGATGGGGCTCAGAAAGAACGAATTACCTGCAATAAACACATTACAACAACCAACACTTCAAAAGAAATTAACGGACAAAATTGCGAGAAAATTGTAAGCATGAAGAAATACGAGCTCAAAAACATTCGAAATTGCAACGTGAGTGATAACGCGACGGAACGGGTGCGACACGCAATACAAACGCAAACAGCACGTCAAATTAATATCGACAAAAAATATATAACACATTGCAACACGAGTCATATTATAAAAACATCGCAAAACAAAGAAATAAACAAAAACACGCACGCCCAGCTGATTGAATTCTCATCATCGTGCATCACTGTGCTACACCATACACACCGTACAACGAAACACGACGTTTTTGCGAAACGCGTTCCAAGCGATTATTTTGATATTAAACGCATATCAAAGTGACAAAACTCGATTAGAACGAAAGAATATATAAAAAAGAAAATATTGAAACATACAAAACATGTCCACAACGCATACCCGCTTCATCGCAGCCGATTGCACGCACCAACCAATTAAAACCCGTGCAATGATACGTTTAATCACTATGAATCAATCGATATCAATGCAAAACGTATTCGATACACATGCCCAATCACTCCCCAACACTTTGCACACAATGTCCCCTTCATCCTCGTTGCGCAATCGATATTATCCGCCATCGCCCGCTCACACACTGTGCCGAGGCCACGCCCCCTCGCTGCCTCCTCATCGCTCTCTCGCGTCCTGCGCACACAGCCCAAGTGGTGTAGTGGTCTAAGGCGCACGGGCGCGCCTCGATCTGCCGCACCCACGGGTTCGATCCCGGTACGGGCAGAGGATTTTGCTGACATCTTGGCATCGTCCTCGGTCCCCTTGTACCATTACATGATCGAGAAATTTGCATATATGCAAATGAGCTAGAGTCGCGTGACGGAGAAAAAAAACGGGATACTTGAAAGGCGGACGCTCTACCGCCTGAGCAATAGTGGCTACGCGCTGCATCCCGCAAAGCCCGCACTCGTCTCGGCCCGCTCGGTCGCATACACAATACACAGAAATCACTTGCAATCAATCGATATCAATCGATATCTGATCGATATCAAGCAGTGACGTATTGCAATCACGTGTCCAATCATTTCACCACATGTTCCATCCATCGTAGCATCGATTCCGAAAGCGCACAGCCTATTCAACGCCTATTCACACTCATTCACACGCTATCGCCCGACGCGCGCTGTCCTCATCGCTCTCTCGCCCGCTGCGCACACAACCCAAGTGGTGTAGTGGTCTAAGGCGCACGGGCGCGCCTCAATCTGCCGCACCCACGGGTTCGATCCCGGTACGGGCAGAGGATTTTGCTGACATCTCGGCATCGTCCTCGGTCCCCTTGTACCATTACATCATCGAGAAATTTGCATATATGCAAATTGCGCTTATGGTCGCGTCACAGAGAAATTCCGACTTTCATATACTATGGATAGAGACTAGCCTGGGAGTGGGCATGATTTGTTTGTTTGGAGTGGAAATACTATTCTTGAAATTTAAAAAACAAATTTGAAAATTCATCAAAACTTTTTTTTATCTCAAGGGGGGGGCTGCCGCCCCCCCTTGGACCCCCCCGCCGAGGGGGGCTCCGCCCCCCCTCGACCCCCCCCCCTCTATTCACATATTCCAACGCCCTGCTATGCTGCCGTTTCGTCAAAGTGCATTATCGCGGTTTGAGGTAGTTTTCATACCCGAGGAAGAGGATAAGCGAGTGGTTGAGGGAGAGGATAAGCGAGTGGTTGAGGGAGTGGTTGAGGGAGTGGTTGAGCGAGTGGTTGAGCGAGTGGTTGAGCGAGTGGTTGAGGGAGTGGTTGAGGGAGTGGTTGAGGGAGTGGTTAAGGGCGTGGTTGAGGAGTGGTTGAGGGAGTGGACCCCCCTGCCCCCCCTTCGAGTGAATCGTACAGTCTGCTGTGCGTCCGATGCGTCAACGGGGTGCTGCTCGAGGAGGATAAAACACGACCAAACAGTAAAATAACAAAAATCACAATCATTCTGAATCAATCCCAAATCCATTACCAATACCGTACCCCGCAACCCACCATCACAATCATATCATAACAACAAGTGAGCTAAAGAGAGTTTTATTTGGTCCATTAAACTACAACACAATGTATGTTTCGATACTACAAATACACATTAAAATTCTAGTCAATTAATGTAAACAAATTAATAAAATGAGCGTCTACCTTGAACCGTCGAGAGTGCGTCCGCGTTCGACTTGAGCTTCTTCTTCTTCTAGTCCAGCGACGACGCCCCACACGAGCAGGGAGCAGAACAGAGGAGCCTTGAACAACATGTGACGATAGCTCACAAATTGGAAAAAAACAATAAAATATAATATACAACATACCTTGAACTCGGTGACGACGGGGCAGCAGACGGGCAGCACGTCTCCGTAGACGAAAGACTGCAACAATTTGTATCACAAAACACAACAACTGAAGTACAACACAAAGCAATTTAGTAACTAATTTAACATAAAACTATATGAAACCCGACAAAAAACCAAACACACCTTGAACACGATGGCGTCGATGCGGCAGAAGAAGCGGCCGATTGGAGAGGTGTTGCTCTGAAAGACACTGTGTTGTGCATAGTACAACGATCACAAACATACGACATAAGAAGAACACAGTGCAAAGATCATAGTGAAACGTAAACAAAAATAAATGAATAACACGCACCTTGAACGCCTCGGTTCCGTTGCCGCACGACGCAGCCGGCTTGTCCAACTTTGATCACCCTGAAATGAATAATAATAAACATGTAGAACACGTTGCGAACTAATAAAACAACAACGCAATACAAAACAACAACAAAATCAACGAAATTCAAAAACATTCGAAATTGCATGATGTGCGAAAACGCGACTAAACGAGTGCGACACGCAAGACAAACGCATACAACACGTCAAATTGGTATCGACAAAAATTATAAAACACATTACAACACAAATTACATAATAAAAACATCGCAAAACAAAGAAATAAACAAAAACACGCATGCACAGCTGTTTGAATTGTCATCATCACTGTGCTACACCATACACCGCACAACGAAACACGATGTTTTTGCGAAACGCGTTTCAAGCGATTATTTTGATATTGAACGCATATCAAAGTGAGAAAACGCGATTAGAACAAAAGAATATAATAAAAAGAAAATATTGAAACAAACAAAACATGTCCACGACGCATACCCGCTTCATTACAGCCGATTGCACGCACCAACCCATTAAACCCCGTGCATTTGATATGTTTAATCACTATTAATCAATCGATATCAATGCAAATACTATTCAATACATTAGCCCAACCACTCCCCAACACATTGTCCCCTTCATCCCCGTTGCGCAATCATCGATATCATTCGCAATCGCCCATTCACACCCATTCACACACATGCGCTATCGCAGGCCACGCCCCCTCGCTGCATCCTCATTGCTCTCTCGCGCTCTGCTGACACAAGCCCAAGTGGTGTAGGTACCATGATTACTGTAGGTACCGTATGACAAAGTATGTTTTTTTTTCAGCTTCAAATCTCGCTCTGTCGCCCGATCGCATGTGAGCTTATCGTTGGTGGACTGCAATCAATGATTTGGTCAGGTGCGTTCCTCTCCCTATTGCTCCCTATTTCGTTTTCTCTTTTCGCCTATTACATATCGATATTTATGTGCCGCGTTGCGAGGACGACTTCATTCTTGGCTTGTCGGAGCAGCAGGGGATCCTGAACTTCTACAACACGCTGTGCTCGCCACGTCCAGAAAGGTGCTGTAGCCTATGGTATGATTCAACACTTGTTTCTAGATTGCGATTCAAAACACATGATATTGATTGAGCACCGGCTAGTGATCACACTTTACGAATCACTTGTTTCAGTCCGTCTTCGCGTCCCTCTTCTCTCCACACACTATCTCGCTCTCCAAATCTTCCTCATGGCCTCCCTGGCAGTTCAAATTCAGGTACTATGATAACTGTAGGTTACTGTAGGTACCGTATGACAAAGTATGTTTTTTTTCAGCTTCAAATCTCGCTCTGTCGCCCGATCGCATGTGAGCTTATCGTTGGTGGACTGCAATCAATGATTTGGTCAGGTGCGTTCCTCTCCCTATTGCTCCCTATTTCGTTTTCTCTTTTCGCCTATTTCATATCGATATTTATGTGCCGCGTTGCGAGGACGACTTCATTCTTGGCTTGTCGGAGCAGCAGGGGATCCTGAACTTCTACAACACGCTGTGCTCGCCACGTCCAGAAAGGTGCTGTAGCCTATGGTATGATTCAACACTTGTTTCTAGATTGCGATTCAAAACACATGATATTGATTGAGCACCGGCTAGTGATCACACTTTACGAATCACTTGTTTCAGTCCGTCTTCGCGTCCCTCTTCTCTCCACACACCATCTCGCTCTCCAAACCTTCCGCATGGCCTCCCTGGCAGTTCAAATTCAGGTACTATGATAACTGTAGGTTACTGTAGGTACCGTATGACAAAGTATGTTTTTTTTCAGCTTCAAATCTCGCTCTGTCGCCCGATCGCATGTGAGCTTATCGTTGGTGGACTGCAATCAATGATTTGGTCAGGTGCGTTCCTCTTCCTATTGCTCCCTATTTCGTTTTCTCTTTTCGCCTATTTCATATCGATATTTATGTGCCGCGTTGCGAGGACGACTTCATTCTTGGCTTGTCGGAGCAGCAGGGGATCCTGAACTTCTACAACACGCTGTGCTCGAAAATCCTCTCCACCTTTTTTTTCAAATTGTATCATAAACAAAATATACTATTCGTGTGAAAAGTGAGTTGATGCCAGTCGAAATGGAGTCATAACATTTTATTTTCAGTATCGATCAATGTGGAACATCAAAGAACAATAAACGAAAAATTTTGAACGAAAAAAGCGAAAATATTGGAACGTAATCAAAGGAGCCTCGTATGTGTGAGTAAAGCATAAAGCAGTAAGATTCTGCTACGGGTATGGAAACCGTCGGGAATGAACCTTACGTATAGCTGCTGTTACAAGACAAATCGGAAGTGGTGCGGGTCCTCTTCTTGGCAGAGGAGTAGAGAGAGGTCTTCTCAGTGACAGTGTTGTGGGGGTTGGCCAGGTAGTGCTGCGCCATCTAAAACCAAAGCATTAGAATCAAATTACAAAAAAAAATTACAGTGTAAATAAAACATTGGTATAATTAGTATCAATAAGACAATACCTTGAATGACGTACCTTTCTCTGAGAGTAAGAGATTATGTAACCGAACGTCTCAAGCTCGTCAACGACACCACCGAGCTGGATAAATCATCGTGAACGTCATCATCAAACAATCACAGTGACCTACCGTGTGCATGTCAATGGATGAGCGACTCTCCACGATCTCGTTGTTCTCAATGGTCAACATGTACGACCCGTACACCATGAACTGTCCAGGAGAAGAAGTTGCCTAGAACATTAACTTTGAGACATCTTGTTAAAAGCCATATATTATTAACAGTAATACCTCTTTCCGACTTCCTAACAATGTTGTGATATTCTCACCTTGTTCGAAGTGCAGTTCTGAGCAGGCATCGCCTGCGCAGATACAGTAGCCGTCTCGGTAGCCTTCACAGCCGTCGTAGAAGTTGTAGATGCAGTAGTCGCCACAGTAGTCATAGGGGTCGCAGCCATCGTCATCGTAGTCGTCGCCGCAGAAGACGTCGTCGTAGTGTGTGCCACGTTGGCAGCCGTCGCGGATGTAGTCATAGTGGGAACCATCGGGGTAGTAGCCATCGACAGATTCGGAGGACCCGTACTCTAAAGCAAAACAGAATTATTTACAATTTATAATGAGCTAACCACACTCCAAAAAGAAACTGTGTTTTTTTTTACCTTAATCCAGGATCCGTGCGTGTCGCGCGGCTTAGGCATCCACTTGGTACGTCCCTCGAGGGCAGGATCGTACTCGTTTGCACTGTACCTTGCAGCCCTAAAAATCAAATCACATATATATTATCAAAAAAACTACTCAACTATCTGAAAACTTTCTGCTCACCTTAGAATGGCGACTCCAATAGCAGCGTACTTCTTAGTGTCGAAGAGGATGACACAGCACTCGTGCGACACGAGACGGCTTCCGTGCTCTACGTGATTCCAAATAGCTCCTCCAAGCACCGCTCGAAGGTAATCGTCGTTCGTATTGCCTAAAACATACAGGATTGAACCACACAGAAAACATTACTATGTAAAAGCCTAGTAAAACAGATATTTTTTTAAACAACAACTCACCAGAAATTAGCTGAATGTACACACATCGACGCTTTTCTTCGAGTGATGGAACATAGTACATTGTTCTCCTAAATCATCAAACTATTGCAGTCAATATTAGTGTAATATGACAAAACTCGAATGATGGAAAAAATATAAAAAAAGAAAATTGTAAAACAGGATATATCGCAGAACAGGATCACTCACAAAGAAAACTTTATTTTCTCGACTCTCACTTACCGTATATCGTTTTAAAAATTGGAAACTCGGTGCAGGACCAAATAATTAAGTATTTTTTTTACAAATGACGTTCAAATTAATAAATGTTCGGACAGGAAATGACTGTTTGGACAAAACTACAATACAACAACTTGATAACAAAACTTTATTGAATAGCTTGAATAATCAATACATACGGTGAACACTTATAAAACATGAGATGAATCACACTTACAAAAATAAACATGGAATACATGAACATCTTAGTCGTCGTCCTTCGTCTCCTCGCATTCAGGCCCATTCGATATCTTCTCGTCTTCCTCCGTGATCGTCTCGGGCTCCTTCTCGGGCTCCGTCTCGGGCGTCTCGGTCTTGTCAGTGTCGAGGGACTTGGTGGACACTGGAAGAGAATAATTGATTATGAGATTTTAAAAATAAAAAAAATGTGAATAATCGTACCGTTGTCATAGTCATTGTTTCGAATATCATTCTTCTTGATGCTGTTCTTGTTCTCCTCACGAACCTCGGTCATTTCGGGCTGCGACAGTTCCGCTGAAAATAAAGCATTACAATCGAAGTATATTGAAGGCTCACCGTTGTCGATCTTGTTCACCATCTCTTGAATGCGTAGTGCAGACTTGAGAGCTTTATCAAACTCATTCGAAAGATTGGAATCTGAAAACAACAAATAATTTAACAACAATAATAACACCAACAAACTCTGTTTCTCGTATCCCTTCAACTTCGCTTCGAGATAGCCGATGAGATTATTTAGATCACTCATCTGCAACAAACATAACGATTTCTAAAGAAAAGCTAAACGTAAAAAAGGCAAGATTGCGCAAGCACACAAGATGACGAATATGAGCAAAACTGCAAACACTGCATAGCGAGGGTGTGCACGAGTGCATATGACACCATATATGACAAAACGAAAATCCTGAAAATCCTGAAAAATGTTTATTAAAAGTCTTGAAACACAAAAGTTATTCTGAATTAAAAAAACGTCACTTTGCAATATTCTTATATTTTGTAAACATCTAGTTAGAAAGTCATATCCTTAAGATCCGAAGATGCTTGTGCATGTTCATCAGACGCACGAAGGGCAGCGTTGGCAGCATCTGCGGCAATTGACGCGGCCTTCTTAGCTGCGATACCTTTCCTGGCAACGTCGCGTTTCTTTCGAAGAAAGAGATTTTCGTACTCAACAAGCTTGGGAAGAACTAGGAAAAAATTGAAAAGAAGGATAATGATAAGGAAAAGAATGAATACCTGTCTTAAGATAGTTCAGTTCCTGAAGAGCGATCTTCACCTCTTGGGCAATGGAAGCAGGGTCTGACAAACATCATATATATAATACACTTGTGGTCGATTGAAAATTGTTATTATGATCAAAAATATGTGACTGACCAGACGATGCGATCAACCGATTAGTGACCATTTTTTCGATCGAGGGTATGAACGACATAGCCTCCATAATTTGATCCTGAAACAAATAATATTCGAAATTGCAACGCGAGTGATAACGCGATGGAACGAGTGCGACACGCAATACGAACGCATACAGCACGTCAAATGAGTATCGACAAAAAATTATAAAACACATTACAACACAAATTCCATTATAAAAACATCGCAAAACAAAGAAATAAACAAAAACACGCACGCACAGCTGTTTGAATTGTCATCATCATGTTGCATCACTGTGCTACACCATACACCGCACAACGAAACACGATGTTTTTGCGAAACGCGTTTCAAGCGATTATTTTGATATTAAACGCATATCAAAGTGACAAAACGCGATTAGAACAAAAGAATATAACAAAAAGAAAATATTGAAACATACAAAACATGCCCACAACGCATACCCGCTTCATTACAGTCGATTGCACGCACTAACCATTTGATATGTGCATTTGATATGTTTAATCACTACTAATCAATCGATATCAATTGATATCAATGCACTACTATTCAATACATTAGCCAACCCACACCCAACACATTGTCCCCTTCATCCTCGTTGCGCAATCATCGATATCATTCGCCATCACACACACCCACACACACATGCGCTATCGCAGGCCACGCCCCCTCGCTGCCTCCTCATTGCTCTCTCGCACACTGCTCACACAAGCCCAAGTGGTGTAGTGGTCTAAGGCGCACGGGCGCGCCTACACTCGCCGCACTCGCGGGTTCGAATCCCGGCGCGGGCAAAGGATTTTGCTGACATCTCGGCATCATCACGAGTCCATCAGCCATTACAAAAGTCACAAAAATATGCAAATGAAGCTTATAGTCGCGTGACAGAGAACCTTGCCATATACTATAGGTAGGAGACTAGCCTGGGAGTGGCCATGTTTTTATGCAAAGGGGAATGGAAATATATAAATTTTATTTGGTTGTGAAAAAGTTTTGAAAATTTTCTAAAAACTTTTTTTCACCTCAAGGGGGGGCTGCCGCCCCCCCTTGGACCCCCCCGCCGAGGGGGGCTCCGCCCCCCCTCGACCCCCCCCTTTCTTCTTTCTTTTTATTGCATCGGGGGGCTGCCGCCCCCCGCACCCCCCGCTTTTGGGTTGAGGGAGTGGAAAAAGGAGAGGAGAGGCTTTTAAACTTGTGCAAACTTCATAAAAGACATGGGCAAAACATTTGGGAGCAGCGGGATTCGAACCCCGGACACTCACTTACGGCGCCCGCATCATAGCCACTACACTACCCGGGACACGTATTCATGTGCTCAAAACCCATTCACTATCCTTCTGACACTTGTCGAAAGAAAGCAAATTATTCTGAGCCAGACGGGATTCGAACCCGGCACGGTCTGCTTGACATGCGGACGCTCTACCGCCTGAGCAATAGTGGCTACGCGCAGCCTCCCGCAAAGCCCGCACTCGTCTCGGCCCGCTCGGTCACATACACAATACACAGAAATCACTTGCAATCAATCGATATCAATCGATATCTAATCGATATCAAGCAGTGACGTATTGCAATAACGTGTCTAAATAGTTTACCACATGTTCCATCCATTATAGCATCGATTGTACCAGCACACAGCCTATTCAACGTCTATTCACACTCATTCACACGCTATCGCCCGACGCGCGCTGTCCTCATCGCTCTCTCGCGCTCTGCTCACACAAGCTCAAGTGGTGTAGTGGTCTAAGGCGCACGGGCGCGCCTCGATATGCCGCACCCACGGGTTCGATCCCGGTACGGGCAGAGGATTTTGCTGACATCTCGGCATCGTCCTCGGTCCCCTTGTACCATTACATGATCGAGAAATTTGCATATATGCAAATGAAGCTTAAAGTGGCGTTCCAGAGAAATTCGCCTTACCATATACTGTAGGTAGAGACTAGCCTGGGAGTGGGCATGAGGAATTAGAAAGAAGAGGTTTTGCTTTTGTTTTACCTCAAGGGGGGGCTGCCGCCCCCCCTTGGACCCCCCCGCCGAGGGGGCTCCGCCCCCCTCGACCCCCCCTTTGAGTGGAGCATACAGCCTGCAATGCGTCCGATACGCCAACGCGGTGCTGATCGAGATCGAGAAAGAACGAAAACGAATAAACAGTAAATATGAAACATTGCAGGCCTTCAACTACCGTCTTGAAGGCGAATATGAAATGAAACACTGAACAGAAAAAGTGGAACAAAAGTTCCGTGGAAGAGAAACACCTTTCAAGCCAAGTCGAAGTGCAGAGGAGGAACGCCGAAACACCAAACAGTAAACATCAAAAGTAACCCAGTTCCCTTCCCCCACAAAACGCAACACAAATAAGTTAAATAATGTTTATTTTTGCAAAAGAGATTGATAAAGGTAACAATTAACTATATCTAAATTACGAAAGAACTAACTATCTTATTTATTTCATGTTGTTTGTTATGTTTAGAGAACGTCTTTATAGACGACATTATGAATGGGCTTGGCCGAGGTACCGTTAGAGTGGGTCCTGTTGCCCCAAGAGGCAAACACCTTCAAGCCATCGGCACTGCGAATGCGCGATAAACCCACATAGAATTGTCCATGTGCGAATGGCTGCGACTTTAGGATTATGCCAACTTTATCAAACGTCTGACCTTGGCTCTTGTTAATAGTCATCGCGTAAGAGAGACGCACAGGGAACTGCCACCTCTCAAAAGCGAGATCATTACGCCTATCCTCGTAGGTAAGCTTAATCTTGGGAATGAAGACGGTGTCGTCATCATTAGTCGTTACGTTCTTACACTCCAGCATGTGCTGAGAGAAGCTTACAACCTCCAACCTCGTACCATTACACAGTCCTGCGGCCACGTTAAGATTACGCAGTAACATGATTATGCATCCGACTTTAAGATGCAACTTATGCGGAGGGAAGCCGCTCGGCGTCTCTTTCCAAATATGCTCCACGGAGGTGCTGATTCGGTGTCTGCCGGCCAGATCCTTACTCGCTTCTCGGCTTACGAGATCAATAGGAGAGTCAGTCGACACCGCAGTGAAAGTCTGACCCACACACATGTTTAGAATCTGCTCGTTAATCCTTAGAGAGTCGACGTTCTTGAGTACAAGAATCGCAACCTTAGCCATTTCCGTAGGCGACATTAACACAGTCGGTGTGTATAGCCAATCAATGATATCGCTCTCAGAGTTAACGAGAAACTGTTCTGGAAGCATTAGGCGACCGTTTACTTGTTCGTGTTGTCCCGTGCCCACCAGCTCGAGATACTTGGCAAACTCCGCCTCACCCTGTTTGACACGCATATTTTCTGTTAGAGTAAACGTTTCAAACATAGTCCACAGGGGGCTACGCTTGAGAATTACACTCGCAGAAACTACCGGATCCTGCCCTTCCATAACTGGAAGGAGTTGTTTCCAATCTCCTCCACACAATATTACCACTCCACCAAAGGGCTTACCACGATTCACATCATCAGCACACAGCTTTAGCACGTTATTCACACACTCCAACGCGTACATGATGCTCATCGTGCACTCATCCCAGATGATCAACTCCACCTCTCTTAGGCGTTTACCCTCATCCGAGTGAGCCTTTATGCGACTTACACTATCCTTATCCAACTTAGGAGGTAACTTGAAAGCAGAGTGTGACGTTTGTCCACCCTGCAGTAGCGTCGCAGCTATTCCAGTACTGCTCACCACCAATACCTTATAGTTATCCTTCTTACACAATGCAATTATCTTATTATAAACATATGTCTTGCCAGTGCCTCCGCTGCCCTGCATTGAGAAGCAGACATTACCGCGAGACTCTTTGCTCTGATGAACAGCAGCCATCACACGAGACACAATGCGAGACTGTCCCTCATTGAGAGGATTATTAGCCGCATTGCCATTATCGTTACCATCACCATCAATATCCTCCTCTTCCCCACCGTTAGGTTCCGGTAGTCCGTACTCGGAGAGAGTGCGGCCGTTACGACCCAAAATCCACTTTAATCGCCGCAAGGCAGTAGCAAGGTTCTCCTCTAATGAACGATTAGTGTTACGCGGTGCCATCTTCTCCTTATACTTATTCCACAATCCCAAAGGATCGGGAGGCGAACAATGCATTAGAATTGAGGCAAACAAAACGCGCAAACGCTTAGGCATACCTGTGTGGCACGCTTCAGCCATACACTCATCCCACGTACGGTCGTTATGAATCAGTCCAGCGACAATGGCTGCTTCGTTAAACGTATCGTAGACCACGTTATTAACAGTTCGCGCGTTTTCGAACGACTTTACGGGTCGCGATTGAACTATTAAACGGAGTGCAAACTTTTCCACATTACGAGGATTCACTTGAAACAACCGCGTTACAACGTTTTTATCGCGCTTATACTTGGTGTAAGTCGCAGTCTTAGGATTATATCGGTACTCCCTCGTTAACTGTTCAAACGTTAGGTGAGCAGCTTCCGGATCATTGCTGACCTTCTCCATGTACGCAATGAACATAGACTTAGATTTACCTAATTTGGGAATCTTACCCTTCTCAAAGTAAATCGGTTGCTCACCGGGCAAATGCACTCCAATAGGCTTAACATTATGTGTAGAACGTACAAGGTTAAAGTTATGAAGTCGATAGAACGCTTCACAAGCAGAGAGATATCTCAACTTGACAAACTCTTCTCCCTCATCGAAGTACAACCTCTCCACTCCATCTCTTCCCATCTTCATGTACTCCTTCATCTTATCCATATTACCTGACGCTACAGCAGCAAGAAGAGTGTCCACTCCCTTAGTCAAATACTTAGAAATGTACTTGTACGATGCACTCGAGCCACAGTACTCCACATTACAATGAGTGCCTAACGCGAGCATAAGAAAGTGGTTAAAGGGCACTATGTCCCTATTAGTTACTTGAGTCTCGCCGTCCTTGAGAAACGCCCATTCACCGTTATTGGGACGAGGGTAGTGTGGCATTCCGTGCTTATCGATTATCATCTCATCACGGAACGGCTTAGGAAAACGCTTCTTGCAATACTGAGGATTATCTTTCCTACATGTATAGTGGTTTTTACCGACACAAGGATTATGAACCATGTGGCTTAGAACCAACTCTTTAAGTTTCTTCATCTTATCGTAGTTAGGGTCGCTCTTATCGGGAAGCACGGGAATCTCAGCAGATATGTACTTGGGAATATCCTCTTCGGGAATGTCCTTTTCCAGTGTCACGAGCATATGACAGTGAGGAACACCGCGTTTCTGGAACTCTATCCTCCACCATATCGCCTTTACTTCACCGAAAATCTCCTTATTCTTAATTAAATCCCACGCCTGATCAAACTTTAGCTTACACACCCGAGCCAAAAGATCTGGGTCGTCCATCGCATTCTTACCAACAAGATTATCACTTACTTCGCTCCATCCGGGATTACCAGTCAGTGTTATGAACAGATGCGGCTTACCGCACTGAGCCGCTACAGCCATAGCGTTATTATAGTTATCTTCACACCACTTCTTACTGCCAACAAATACAGCGGGCATGTACACAAACTGCCCGACCTGTATTCCCTTACTCTCCATCCTCGTCTTCATCCAGTTAAAATACTCGTTATGTTCTATCTTGAGCAGTTCTTGTTGTTTGCGACGAATCTGCGCCAACCGTTCGGCCTCGATGCGCGTAAACGTAAACGTTCCGTGCAATTGAAGCATCTTACCAGCACCGAGAATCCAGTGCAGATCCTTATTATCAATAGTGCGACGGTATGAATACCGTGCAAGTTCTGAATAGCTCACAAATTTGCGCTTCTTCACCTTCTTCTTAGACTTATCAGACTCATCCTCCTCATTATCAGTTAAATCGCCGGCAGACAGCTGACCTTCTTGATCACCATGTATATTTAGAATAGAATTATCGTGAGCATCATCATCGTTATCATCTTCATCCTCCTCGCTTATGTAACCATTACGTTTTACAAAACGCCGGAAAAAAGGGTTTCCCTCCGGGAATAATACAGGGAACATTAAAGGATCGGCATGTGTATCATAGTGTGGCATGGGTCGTGCCTCCCAATTATGAGTCATTACCCATGAGCTTTCCTTAAGTTGTTCCAGTGTAGGTGGACTGCCATCCGCATCACCGTACAGAACAGCCACCTCCGACTTATTACCAGGCACATTAAGAGTTCCAGGGTGATGTCCCTTGATTAGATTAGATGCACGCCTATCTTTATACGAGACAAACTTCATTCCCACACAAGGGATTAGATCGGGACGACCCGAATCAATGTTCATCTTTACCAAATCCATATACAACTTATATGTAGATTTATATGCTGCTGTGTACGGGTTGTGAGTGCACAATATTTCGTACAACTCCTCCAACAGCTTACGATCAACATCATCGCTCTCCGCCATCCGACTCCAAATATCCTCCTTAGCGCCTGGCACATAGTACATGTGCGCAAATCCCGGTTTACCAGTTTCTGATGGTAACAAGTGGCACACACCCGTGCTCATCTTACCCTGCACCACCACAACCGGTTCACCCTTAGGTATGTTATCCGATCGCCTCATTATTAGAGAAGCCATCGCCAAGTTCTTGTTGTAGTTATGAAAGTTGTTATAGTAGGAACGCTTCTCCTTCGCAACATCGTAAAGCTTAACCATTAGATTAGACCGAATAGAGGGAGCATCGGAAACGTTAACAGCTCCATTACTACAACACACACCGGACGTCTCCTGCTTAAACTTTAGCGCTCGACAGTAATCGAACATACACTCCTCCATCTTTCCGAGACTCATATAGTCAGGGCAGACAGACTTATCCGCAGCAGCGTTGAAGAAATTAATCGTCTTACGCACGTACTTGGTCTTATGCGCAGTAGTGTCTGCTTCTTGCTCGCGTCGTCGCTTTTCGACGGATGCACGAAGCTTATCTTTACGAACACGAGCAGCGGCAAGTACAGCTTCATTATCGTTATCAACACCAAGAGACTTACGCATACGATACACCTGATCCTTACTAAACAAGGAAAGATCTTCAATGTTTTCCGGAACAGGTTTACGAGGTGTTGTTTTACGCTTACGAGGGACTGATGTCTTAGGAGTACTCGGCGTAGCCGCGAGTGCAATCATACGCTGCACTATATCAACGTCGACCTCATCCGACCGTCTCTTCCTCTGATTAGACTTGGAAGCTACCGGTGTGGAAATGTTAGAAGGAGGAGTGAGAGGTGAGTCGTTAACATTAGATGGCTTCGATACGAGAGCACACGGAACAGAAGTTACATTAGACATGGAAACAACTGGGGAAGTAGAAACAGTGTTATCAGACACGTTAGGATTAGTTACATTAGTCTTGTTGACAGGAGACACCTTCTTAACTCGGCGATCTTTAGAAACAACCATAGCGTCTCCCACCGTGAACTGTGGGATGCTAGGCTGATTAGGAGTAGAAACAGGGCGAGGAGGAGAAGTTAGTACAGCCTTGTACGAAGGCTTACGAGAGGAAATCGTTATGGCAGCGGATGCCACAGGAGCTGGGGCCGCGGCCACAACCACATCGGCCACCTGCTTCTTGTACTGGTTACTGAGAAACTTCTCAATCTTGGCGCGGTACGCCAGCACCTTATCCTTACTCTCCATCACCTTAATGGGCTGGAGATTACAGAGAATGTGCTCCGCAAAACACAACACGTAAAATCCACAACTGTTACTGTCGATCTGACGATCACACCGTCCGCGCACCATACTCAGAGGCGCATTATTGCGGGCAATGATAGGGAACATGTTACGGGTGAGATACTTCACATAAGGATCGTTAAGAGATCCACGGTTAGCATTAGGAATCGAATCGAACACCGTGTAGTTGTTCTTATCGGGACTGTACACAAGTAGGTTATAGTGCTTAGGGTTCTGCACAAGCACAGGGATTAGCACATGAGTAGGCCTCTCCACATTAAACTTCTTCACCTGCCCCATTATCTGATTAGGGAGAATCGCACCCTCCGCAGCATACAGCTGAGAGAGCGCGATATCCACCACCCAGGCAGTGTGCTGCCCCTTAGTTCTCTCCATGACAGTGTCGATCACCTTCTGCAGGTGGTCGTCAGCCAACTCCATCTTATACACACCCTTATCGTCAACGTTAGTGTACGCGCATTGTTTAAGGAGAGAGGCAAGGTCGGACATTATTGATTGTTGCTTAGATCTTAGAGTTACTTTTTTAAAGAGGGAGGTGAGAGAGTGAGTGTGTACTTATTGACGGCGGCGCGGACGACGAGAGGCGACACCAGTAGCCTGAAATACGTACCTGACGTTCAGAAGTGTACGACGTTCGACGACAGCTTCTGCGGCGGCAGAAGGGTGAGACGAATCGACGGGGCGGCGTGAACGGCCAGAAACTGAAGAACGCATTATTATCTACGCATTATTATTATTACATGTGATTATTTTATCACATTGAAACGAGATACAATAAGAAAAAAAACTCACCGACTTCTCCAACGGGCGGCAGGGCTTCGACGGCTGCAGGGCAGCACCGGCATCCACAAGGAGACTGCAAAAACAATCACAGTAACACACGGCGTGGAGCCTGAAGCACACGTAAACACAGATTGTTACATAATGCATAGTATCACGTAAGTTTAGGAAATGTATTGCGCATTAGTTAATTTTAGTTATTAGTTAATTTTAGTTTAATTATTGTTAATCATCGCATTAGTTAATTTTAGTTTAATTATTGTTAATCATTGTTATTATTGTTGTTATTTTTAATTAATTATTATTATTGTTAATTTTTAGTTAATTTTAATTAGGTAATGTTATTATTTTTAAAATTCACTTAAGACTACATAATGACATCATTTAATCGCCGTGCCTAACACCACATTTAATATACATTGAAATTCAAAAGGATGAAGCACTCACTGAACACTGAATTCCTGCAAACACCCAACTCGGGCGATGAGCAGCGACAGCGCAGTCGGGTCCGTACGACAGTAACGAGAACAGACTGTAATGATAGTAATACAACAAGTTAACTGTGAACGAAGGTACCAACCCCATCAAACTAAAGCAAACACAAACTCACCGACTTGTCCGAAGGACAGCTGGGCTCCAACGGACAGCGCGGCTCCGACGAGCAGCGAGGCAGAATCGGCACCACAGGGAGACTAAAAAACAATCTCAGTAATACACTTTAAAAACCGTGAACAATGGTACCAATCGTTCTCTACATTGAAAAAGCGAACCAAAAAACTGACCAGGGCTCCTCTACGATGTGCGAGTTGCTGTTGCCGACAACTGCAGAAGATGAAAACAAGAATCTGAAAAAAACGAATCAATGACATGAACGAACAAGCAACAATTTAATTGCATTTCAAAATTATCTCAACAAATAACTCACGGAATACTGTGGATAGCTGTGTGAGCGAATGTCGGTGGTTTACGGGCCGACAGATGATAATGTTACCTGCAAAATAAAAATGTTACTATAACAATTAAAAACAACGAAATTCAAAAACATTCGAAACTGCAACACGAGTGATAACGCGATGGAACGAGTGCGACACGCAATACAAACGCACACAGCACGTCAAATAAGTATCGACCAAATTTATAAAACACATTACAACACAAATCACATTATAAAAACATCGCAAAACAAAGAAATAAACAAAAACAGCACGCACAGCCAGTTTGAATTGTCATCATCACTGTGCTACACCATACACACCGCACAACGAAACACGATGTTTTTGCGAAACGCGTTTCAAGCGATTATTTTGATATTAAACGCATATCAAAGTGACAAAACGCGATTAGAACAAAAGAATATAATAAAAAGAAAATATTGAAACAAACAAAACATGTCCACGACGCATACCCGCTTCATTACAGCCGATTGCACGCACCAACCCATTAAAACCCGTGCATTTGATATGTTTAATCACTAATAATCAATCGATATCGATGCAAAACGTATTCGATACACATGCCCAATCACTTCCCAACACTTTGCACGCATTGTCCCCTTCATTCTCGTTGCGCAATCATCGATATCATTCGCCATCACCCATTCACACACACACACGCGCTATCGCAGGCCACGCCCCCTCGCTGCATCCTCATTGCTCTCTCGCACAGTGCACGCACAAGCCCAAGTGGTGTAGTGGTCTAAGGCGCACGGGCGCGCCTACACTCGCCACACCCATGGGTTCGAATCCCGGCGCGGGCAAAGGATTTTGCTGACATATCGGCATCGTCCCGAGTCCACCAGCCATTGCAAAAGTCGCAATTATATGCAAATGAAGCTTATAGTCGCGTTCCAGAGAAATTTTCCTTACGATATACTATAGGTAGGAGACTAGCCTGGGAGTGGCAATGAGTTTTTGTTTGGAGTGAAAATACTATTCTTGAAATTTAAAAAACAAATTTGAAAATTCATCAAAACTTTTTTTTATCTCAAGGGGGGGGGGGCTGCCGCCCCCCCCTTGGACCCCCCCGCCGAGGGGGGCTCCGCCCCCCCCCCCTCGACCCCCCCCCTCTATTCACACATACCAACGCCCTGCTATTCTGCCGTTTCGTCAAAGTGCATTATCGCGGTTTGAGGTAGTTTTCATACCCGAGGAAGAGGATAAGCGAGTGGTTGAGGGAGTGGTTGAGGGAGTGGTTGAGGGAGTGGTTGAGGGAGTGGTTGAGGGAGTGGTTAAGGGAGTGGTTGAGGAGTGGTTGAGGGAGTGGACCCCCCTGCCCCCCCCCCCCCCCTTCGAGTGAATCGTACAGTCTGCTGTGCGTCCGATGCGTCAACGGGGTGCTGCTCGAGGAGGATAAAACACGACCAAACAGTAAAATAACAAAAATCACAATCATTCTGAATCAATCCCAAATCCATTACCAATACCGTACCCCGCAACCCACCATCACAAGCATATCATAACAACAAGTGAGCTAAAGAGAGTTTTATTTGGTCCATTAAACTACAACACAACGTATGTTTCGATACTACAAATACACATCAAAATTCTAGTCAATTAATGTAAACAAATTAATAAAATGAGCGTCTACCTTGAACCGTCGAGAGTGCGTCCGCGTTCGACTTGAGCTTCTTCTTCTTCTAGTCCAGCGACGACGCCCCACACGAGCAGGGAGCAGAACAGGGGAGCCTTGAACAACATGTGACGATAGCTCACAAATTGGAAAAAAAACAATAAAAGACTGCAACAATTTGTATTACAAAACACAACTACTGAAGTACAACACAAAGCAATTTAGTAACTAATTTAACATAAAACTATATGAAACATGACAGAAAACCAAACACACCTTGAACACGATGGAGTCGATGCGGCAGAAGAAGCGGCCGATTGGAGAGGTGTTGCTCTGAAAGACACTGTATTGTGCATAGTACAACGATCACAAACATACGACATAAGAAGAACACAGTGCAATGAGCATAGTGAAACGTAAACAAAAATAAATGAATAACACGCACCTTGAACGCCTCGGTTCCGTTGCCGCACGACGCAGCCGGCTTGTCCAACTTTGATCACCCTGAAATGAATAATAATAAACATGTAGAACACGTTGCAAACTAATAAAACAACACGCACTACAAAACAACAACAAAATCAACTAAATTCAAAAACATTCGAATATGCAATGACGATAGCTCACTCGAAAACGCGACTAAACGAGTGCGACACGCAAGACAAACGCATACAACACGTCAAATTGGTATCGACAAAAATTATAAAACACATTACAACACAAATTACATTATAAAAACATCGCAAAACAAAGAAATAAACAAAAACACGCACGCCCAGCTGATTGAATTATCATCATCACTGTGCTACACCATACACCGCACAACGAAACACGATGTTTTTGCGAAACGCGTTTCAAGCGATTATTTTGATATTAAACGCATATCAAAGTGACAAAACGCGATTAGAACAAAAGAATATAATAAAAAAAAAATATTGAAACAAACAAAACATGTCCACGACGCATACCCGCTTCATTACAGCCGATTGCACGCACCAACCCATTAAAACCCGTGCATTTGATATGTTTAATCACTATTAATCAATCGATATCAATGCAAAACGTATTCAGTACATCAGCCCAATCACTCCCCAACACTTTCCACGCATTGTTCCCTTGCGCAATCATCGATATCATTCGCCATCACCCATTCACACACACACACACATGCGCTATCGCAGGCCACGCCCCCTCGCTGCCTCCTCATTGCTTTCTCGCACAGTGCACGCACAAGCCCAAGTGGTGTAGTGGTCTAAGGCGCACGGGCGCGCCTACACTCGCCACACCCACGGGTTCGAATCCCGGCGCGGGCAAAGGATTTTGCTGACATATCGGCATCGTCCCGAGTCCACCAGCCATTGCAAAAGTCGCAATTATATGCAAATGAAGCTTATAGTCGCGTTCCAGAGAAATTTTCCTTACGATATACTATAGGTAGGAGACTAGCCTGGGAGTGGGCATGAGGAATTAGAAAGAAGAGGTTTTGCTTTTGTTTTACCTCAAGGGGGGGCTGCCGCCCCCCCTTGGACCCCCCCGCCGAGGGGGCTCCGCCCCCCTCGACCCCCCCTTTGAGTGGAGCATACAGCCTGCAATGCGTCCGATACGCCAACGCGGTGCTGATCGAGATCGAGAAAGAACGAAAACGAATAAACAGTAAATATGAAACATTGCAGGCCTTCAACTACCGTCTTGAAGGCGAATATGAAATGAAACACTGAACAGAAAAAGTGGAACAAAAGTTCCGTGGAAGAGAAACACCTTTCAAGCCAAGTCGAAGTGCAGAGGAGGAACGCCGAAACACCAAACAGTAAACATCAAAAGTAACCCAGTTCCCTTCCCCCACAAAACGCAACACAAATAAGTTAAATAATGTTTATTTTTGCAAAAGAGATTGATAAAGGTAACAATTAACTATATCTAAATTACGAAAGAACTAACTATCTTATTTATTTCATGTTGTTTGTTATGTTTAGAGAACGTCTTTATAGACGACATTATGAATGGGCTTGGCCGAGGTACCGTTAGAGTGGGTCCTGTTGCCCCAAGAGGCAAACACCTTCAAGCCATCGGCACTGCGAATGCGCGATAAACCCACATAGAATTGTCCATGTGCGAATGGCTGCGACTTTAGGATTATGCCAACTTTATCAAACGTCTGACCTTGGCTCTTGTTAATAGTCATCGCGTAAGAGAGACGCACAGGGAACTGCCACCTCTCAAAAGCGAGATCATTACGCCTATCCTCGTAGGTAAGCTTAATCTTGGGAATGAAGACGGTGTCGTCATCATTAGTCGTTACGTTCTTACACTCCAGCATGTGCTGAGAGAAGCTTACAACCTCCAACCTCGTACCATTACACAGTCCTGCGGCCACGTTAAGATTACGCAGTAACATGATTATGCATCCGACTTTAAGATGCAACTTATGCGGAGGGAAGCCGCTCGGCGTCTCTTTCCAAATATGCTCCACGGAGGTGCTGATTCGGTGTCTGCCGGCCAGATCCTTACTCGCTTCTCGGCTTACGAGATCAATAGGAGAGTCAGTCGACACCGCAGTGAAAGTCTGACCCACACACATGTTTAGAATCTGCTCGTTAATCCTTAGAGAGTCGACGTTCTTGAGTACAAGAATCGCAACCTTAGCCATTTCCGTAGGCGACATTAACACAGTCGGTGTGTATAGCCAATCAATGATATCGCTCTCAGAGTTAACGAGAAACTGTTCTGGAAGCATTAGGCGACCGTTTACTTGTTCGTGTTGTCCCGTGCCCACCAGCTCGAGATACTTGGCAAACTCCGCCTCACCCTGTTTGACACGCATATTTTCTGTTAGAGTAAACGTTTCAAACATAGTCCACAGGGGGCTACGCTTGAGAATTACACTCGCAGAAACTACCGGATCCTGCCCTTCCATAACTGGAAGGAGTTGTTTCCAATCTCCTCCACACAATATTACCACTCCACCAAAGGGCTTACCACGATTCACATCATCAGCACACAGCTTTAGCACGTTATTCACACACTCCAACGCGTACATGATGCTCATCGTGCACTCATCCCAGATGATCAACTCCACCTCTCTTAGGCGTTTACCCTCATCCGAGTGAGCCTTTATGCGACTTACACTATCCTTATCCAACTTAGGAGGTAACTTGAAAGCAGAGTGTGACGTTTGTCCACCCTGCAGTAGCGTCGCAGCTATTCCAGTACTGCTCACCACCAATACCTTATAGTTATCCTTCTTACACAATGCAATTATCTTATTATAAACATATGTCTTGCCAGTGCCTCCGCTGCCCTGCATTGAGAAGCAGACATTACCGCGAGACTCTTTGCTCTGATGAACAGCAGCCATCACACGAGACACAATGCGAGACTGTCCCTCATTGAGAGGATTATTAGCCGCATTGCCATTATCGTTACCATCACCATCAATATCCTCCTCTTCCCCACCGTTAGGTTCCGGTAGTCCGTACTCGGAGAGAGTGCGGCCGTTACGACCCAAAATCCACTTTAATCGCCGCAAGGCAGTAGCAAGGTTCTCCTCTAATGAACGATTAGTGTTACGCGGTGCCATCTTCTCCTTATACTTATTCCACAATCCCAAAGGATCGGGAGGCGAACAATGCATTAGAATTGAGGCAAACAAAACGCGCAAACGCTTAGGCATACCTGTGTGGCACGCTTCAGCCATACACTCATCCCACGTACGGTCGTTATGAATCAGTCCAGCGACAATGGCTGCTTCGTTAAACGTATCGTAGACCACGTTATTAACAGTTCGCGCGTTTTCGAACGACTTTACGGGTCGCGATTGAACTATTAAACGGAGTGCAAAC
Source organism: Rhabditoides inermis (assembly GCA_963966185.1). Taxonomy (NCBI): domain Eukaryota; kingdom Metazoa; phylum Nematoda; class Chromadorea; order Rhabditida; family Rhabditidae; genus Rhabditoides; species Rhabditoides inermis. Next base: position 416,586 of record CAWZYM010000418.1, read on the forward strand.
TTTTCCACATTACGAGGATTCACTTGAAACAACCGCGTTACAACGTTTTTATCGCGCTTATACTTGGTGTAAGTCGCAGTCTTAGGATTATATCGGTACTCCCTCGTTAACTGTTCAAACGTTAGGTGAGCAGCTTCCGGATCATTGCTGACCTTCTCCATGTACGCAATGAACATAGACTTAGATTTACCTAATTTGGGAATCTTACCCTTCTCAAAGTAAATCGGTTGCTCACCGGGCAAATGCACTCCAATAGGCTTAACATTATGTGTAGAACGTACAAGGTTAAAGTTATGAAGTCGATAGAACGCTTCACAAGCAGAGAGATATCTCAACTTGACAAACTCTTCTCCCTCATCGAAGTACAACCTCTCCACTCCATCTCTTCCCATCTTCATGTACTCCTTCATCTTATCCATATTACCTGACGCTACAGCAGCAAGAAGAGTGTCCACTCCCTTAGTCAAATACTTAGAAATGTACTTGTACGATGCACTCGAGCCACAGTACTCCACATTACAATGAGTGCCTAACGCGAGCATAAGAAAGTGGTTAAAGGGCACTATGTCCCTATTAGTTACTTGAGTCTCGCCGTCCTTGAGAAACGCCCATTCACCGTTATTGGGACGAGGGTAGTGTGGCATTCCGTGCTTATCGATTATCATCTCATCACGGAACGGCTTAGGAAAACGCTTCTTGCAATACTGAGGATTATCTTTCCTACATGTATAGTGGTTTTTACCGACACAAGGATTATGAACCATGTGGCTTAGAACCAACTCTTTAAGTTTCTTCATCTTATCGTAGTTAGGGTCGCTCTTATCGGGAAGCACGGGAATCTCAGCAGATATGTACTTGGGAATATCCTCTTCGGGAATGTCCTTTTCCAGTGTCACGAGCATATGACAGTGAGGAACACCGCGTTTCTGGAACTCTATCCTCCACCATATCGCCTTTACTTCACCGAAAATCTCCTTATTCTTAATTAAATCCCACGCCTGATCAAACTTTAGCTTACACACCCGAGCCAAAAGATCTGGGTCGTCCATCGCATTCTTACCAACAAGATTATCACTTACTTCGCTCCATCCGGGATTACCAGTCAGTGTTATGAACAGATGCGGCTTACCGCACTGAGCCGCTACAGCCATAGCGTTATTATAGTTATCTTCACACCACTTCTTACTGCCAACAAATACAGCGGGCATGTACACAAACTGCCCGACCTGTATTCCCTTACTCTCCATCCTCGTCTTCATCCAGTTAAAATACTCGTTATGTTCTATCTTGAGCAGTTCTTGTTGTTTGCGACGAATCTGCGCCAACCGTTCGGCCTCGATGCGCGTAAACGTAAACGTTCCGTGCAATTGAAGCATCTTACCAGCACCGAGAATCCAGTGCAGATCCTTATTATCAATAGTGCGACGGTATGAATACCGTGCAAGTTCTGAATAGCTCACAAATTTGCGCTTCTTCACCTTCTTCTTAGACTTATCAGACTCATCCTCCTCATTATCAGTTAAATCGCCGGCAGACAGCTGACCTTCTTGATCACCATGTATATTTAGAATAGAATTATCGTGAGCATCATCATCGTTATCATCTTCATCCTCCTCGCTTATGTAACCATTACGTTTTACAAAACGCCGGAAAAAAGGGTTTCCCTCCGGGAATAATACAGGGAACATTAAAGGATCGGCATGTGTATCATAGTGTGGCATGGGTCGTGCCTCCCAATTATGAGTCATTACCCATGAGCTTTCCTTAAGTTGTTCCAGTGTAGGTGGACTGCCATCCGCATCACCGTACAGAACAGCCACCTCCGACTTATTACCAGGCACATTAAGAGTTCCAGGGTGATGTCCCTTGATTAGATTAGATGCACGCCTATCTTTATACGAGACAAACTTCATTCCCACACAAGGGATTAGATCGGGACGACCCGAATCAATGTTCATCTTTACCAAATCCATATACAACTTATATGTAGATTTATATGCTGCTGTGTACGGGTTGTGAGTGCACAATATTTCGTACAACTCCTCCAACAGCTTACGATCAACATCATCGCTCTCCGCCATCCGACTCCAAATATCCTCCTTAGCGCCTGGCACATAGTACATGTGCGCAAATCCCGGTTTACCAGTTTCTGATGGTAACAAGTGGCACACACCCGTGCTCATCTTACCCTGCACCACCACAACCGGTTCACCCTTAGGTATGTTATCCGATCGCCTCATTATTAGAGAAGCCATCGCCAAGTTCTTGTTGTAGTTATGAAAGTTGTTATAGTAGGAACGCTTCTCCTTCGCAACATCGTAAAGCTTAACCATTAGATTAGACCGAATAGAGGGAGCATCGGAAACGTTAACAGCTCCATTACTACAACACACACCGGACGTCTCCTGCTTAAACTTTAGCGCTCGACAGTAATCGAACATACACTCCTCCATCTTTCCGAGACTCATATAGTCAGGGCAGACAGACTTATCCGCAGCAGCGTTGAAGAAATTAATCGTCTTACGCACGTACTTGGTCTTATGCGCAGTAGTGTCTGCTTCTTGCTCGCGTCGTCGCTTTTCGACGGATGCACGAAGCTTATCTTTACGAACACGAGCAGCGGCAAGTACAGCTTCATTATCGTTATCAACACCAAGAGACTTACGCATACGATACACCTGATCCTTACTAAACAAGGAAAGATCTTCAATGTTTTCCGGAACAGGTTTACGAGGTGTTGTTTTACGCTTACGAGGGACTGATGTCTTAGGAGTACTCGGCGTAGCCGCGAGTGCAATCATACGCTGCACTATATCAACGTCGACCTCATCCGACCGTCTCTTCCTCTGATTAGACTTGGAAGCTACCGGTGTGGAAATGTTAGAAGGAGGAGTGAGAGGTGAGTCGTTAACATTAGATGGCTTCGATACGAGAGCACACGGAACAGAAGTTACATTAGACATGGAAACAACTGGGGAAGTAGAAACAGTGTTATCAGACACGTTAGGATTAGTTACATTAGTCTTGTTGACAGGAGACACCTTCTTAACTCGGCGATCTTTAGAAACAACCATAGCGTCTCCCACCGTGAACTGTGGGATGCTAGGCTGATTAGGAGTAGAAACAGGGCGAGGAGGAGAAGTTAGTACAGCCTTGTACGAAGGCTTACGAGAGGAAATCGTTATGGCAGCGGATGCCACAGGAGCTGGGGCCGCGGCCACAACCACATCGGCCACCTGCTTCTTGTACTGGTTACTGAGAAACTTCTCAATCTTGGCGCGGTACGCCAGCACCTTATCCTTACTCTCCATCACCTTAATGGGCTGGAGATTACAGAGAATGTGCTCCGCAAAACACAACACGTAAAATCCACAACTGTTACTGTCGATCTGACGATCACACCGTCCGCGCACCATACTCAGAGGCGCATTATTGCGGGCAATGATAGGGAACATGTTACGGGTGAGATACTTCACATAAGGATCGTTAAGAGATCCACGGTTAGCATTAGGAATCGAATCGAACACCGTGTAGTTGTTCTTATCGGGACTGTACACAAGTAGGTTATAGTGCTTAGGGTTCTGCACAAGCACAGGGATTAGCACATGAGTAGGCCTCTTCACATTAAACTTCTTCACCTGCCCCATTATCTGATTAGGGAGAATCGCACCCTCCGCAGCATACAGCTGAGAGAGCGCGATATCCACCACCCAGGCAGTGTGCTGCCCCTTAGTTCTCTCCATGACAGTGTCGATCACCTTCTGCAGGTGGTCGTCAGCCAACTCCATCTTATACACACCCTTATCGTCAACGTTAGTGTACGCGCATTGTTTAAGGAGAGAGGCAAGGTCGGACATTATTGATTGTTGCTTAGATCTTAGAGTTACTTTTTTAAAGAGGGAGGTGAGAGAGTGAGTGTGTACTTATTGACGGCGGCGCGGACGACGAGAGGCGACACCAGTAGCCTGAAATACGTACCTGACGTTCAGAAGTGTACGACGTTCGACGACAGCTTCTGCGGCGGCAGAAGGGTGAGACGAATCGACGGGGCGGCGTGAACGGCCAGAAACTGAAGAACGCATTATTATCTACGCATTATTATTATTACATGTGATTATTTTATCACATTGAAACGAGATACAATAAGAAAAAAAACTCACCGACTTCTCCAACGGGCGGCAGGGCTTCGACGGCTGCAGGGCAGCACCGGCATCCACAAGGAGACTGCAAAAACAATCACAGTAACACACGGCGTGGAGCCTGAAGCACACGTAAACACAGATTGTTACATAATGCATAGTATCACGTAAGTTTAGGAAATGTATTGCGCATTAGTTAATTTTAGTTATTAGTTAATTTTAGTTTAATTATTGTTAATCATCGCATTAGTTAATTTTAGTTTAATTATTGTTAATCATTGTTATTATTGTTGTTATTTTTAATTAATTATTATTATTGTTAATTTTTAGTTAATTTTAATTAGGTAATGTTATTATTTTTAAAATTCACTTAAGACTACATAATGACATCATTTAATCGCCGTGCCTAACACCACATTTAATATACATTGAAATTCAAAAGGATGAAGCACTCACTGAACACTGAATTCCTGCAAACACCCAACTCGGGCGATGAGCAGCGACAGCGCAGTCGGGTCCGTACGACAGTAACGAGAACAGACTGTAATGATAGTAATACAACAAGTTAACTGTGAACGAAGGTACCAACCCCATCAAACTAAAGCAAACACAAACTCACCGACTTGTCCGAAGGACAGCTGGGCTCCAACGGACAGCGCGGCTCCGACGAGCAGCGAGGCAGAATCGGCACCACAGGGAGACTAAAAAACAATCTCAGTAATACACTTTAAAAACCGTGAACAATGGTACCAATCGTTCTCTACATTGAAAAAGCGAACCAAAAAACTGACCAGGGCTCCTCTACGATGTGCGAGTTGCTGTTGCCGACAACTGCAGAAGATGAAAACAAGAATCTGAAAAAAACGAATCAATGACATGAACGAACAAGCAACAATTTAATTGCATTTCAAAATTATCTCAACAAATAACTCACGGAATACTGTGGATAGCTGTGTGAGCGAATGTCGGTGGTTTACGGGCCGACAGATGATAATGTTACCTGCAAAATAAAAATGTTACTATAACAATTAAAAACAACGAAATTCAAAAACATTCGAAACTGCAACACGAGTGATAACGCGATGGAACGAGTGCGACACGCAATACAAACGCACACAGCACGTCAAATAAGTATCGACCAAATTTATAAAACACATTACAACACAAATCACATTATAAAAACATCGCAAAACAAAGAAATAAACAAAAACAGCACGCACAGCCAGTTTGAATTGTCATCATCACTGTGCTACACCATACACACCGCACAACGAAACACGATGTTTTTGCGAAACGCGTTTCAAGCGATTATTTTGATATTAAACGCATATCAAAGTGACAAAACGCGATTAGAACAAAAGAATATAATAAAAAGAAAATATTGAAACAAACAAAACATGTCCACGACGCATACCCGCTTCATTACAGCCGATTGCACGCACCAACCCATTAAAACCCGTGCATTTGATATGTTTAATCACTAATAATCAATCGATATCGATGCAAAACGTATTCGATACACATGCCCAATCACTTCCCAACACTTTGCACGCATTGTCCCCTTCATTCTCGTTGCGCAATCATCGATATCATTCGCCATCACCCATTCACACACACACACGCGCTATCGCAGGCCACGCCCCCTCGCTGCATCCTCATTGCTCTCTCGCACAGTGCACGCACAAGCCCAAGTGGTGTAGTGGTCTAAGGCGCACGGGCGCGCCTACACTCGCCACACCCATGGGTTCGAATCCCGGCGCGGGCAAAGGATTTTGCTGACATATCGGCATCGTCCCGAGTCCACCAGCCATTGCAAAAGTCGCAATTATATGCAAATGAAGCTTATAGTCGCGTTCCAGAGAAATTTTCCTTACGATATACTATAGGTAGGAGACTAGCCTGGGAGAGGGAGTGGATACAAGTTTTGGAATGAAAAGTGGTTTCTTTTTTTTGTTGAAAAAAGTTTTGAAAAAAAGTTTTCAATTTTTTTTTACCTCAAGGGGGGGCTGCCGCCCCCCCTTGGACCCCCCCGCAAAGGGGGGCTCCGCCCCCCCTCGACCCCCCCTTTACATTCCTTTATACACCCTGCTATGCGTCCGACACGTCAAAGTGCGATATCGAGGGTTGCGGTTGTTTTCATATCCGAGGGAGTGGACAAGGGAGAGGAAACACGTTTGAATTTGTGTAAAAATCTTAAAATACATGAGCAAAAACATTTGGGAGCAGCGGGGTTCGAACCCCGGTAACTCATTTGCAACGCCCGCATCGTAACCACTACACTACCAGGGACACAATCTCATGTGCTCAAAACCCATTCACTATCACCCTGACTCAATAGCAAGAACGGCAAAACATTTTGGGAGAAGCGGGGATCGAACCCCGGTCACTCACTTGCCGTGCCCGCATCATAGCCACTACACTACCAGAGACACGTTCACATGTGCTCAAAACCCATTCACTATCCCTCTGACTCAATAGCACGAACGGCAAAACATTTTGGGAGAAGCGGGGTTCGAACCTCGGTCACTCACTTGCCGTGCCCGCATCGTAGCCACTACACTACCGAGAAGACAATTTTATGTGCTCAAAACCCATTCACCATCCTATTGCGTCACTTCAAAGACAACAAAACATTTTGGGAGAAGCGGGGTTCGAACCCCGGTCACTCACTTGACACGCTCGCATCGTAGCCACTACACTACCATAGACACATTCTCATGTGCTCAAAACCCATTCACTATCCTTCTGACAACGTAACAAAGAAAACAAAACATTTTGGCTGAGACGGGATCCGAACCCGGGAACATCTGCTTGACAGGCTGACGCTCTACCGCCTGAGCAATAGTGGCTACGCGCTGGCTGCCGCAAAGCCCGTACTTGTCTCTGCCCGCTCGTTCGCATGCACAATGTAGAGAAATTACTTGCGATCAATCGATATCAATCGATATCAACCGATATCATTGCAAAACGTATTCAATACATTACCGCAATCACTTCATAGTACAAAAAACCACTTGCAAACAATCGATATCAATCGATATCAACCGATATCAATGCAAAACGCATTCAATTCATTAGCGCAATCACTTCATAGTACAAAAAATCACTTGCAAACAATCGATATCAACCGATATCAATGCAAAACGTATCCAATAGCCCAATCACTCCCCAACACATTCCACACATTGCCCCCTTCTGTAACGCACTCGTTGCAATTAATCAAAAACAATCGATATCAATCTAAAACGTGTTGCCCTAACATGTCTACACACTACCCAATATGTTTCATCCATCATAGCATCGATTGTACCAGCACACACATCCTATTCACTCCCCTTCACACTCATTCACACGCTATCGCCCGACGCGCGCTGTCCTCATTGCTCTCTCGCGCTCTGCTCACACAAGCCCAAGTGGTGTAGTGGTCTAAGGCGCACGGGCGCGCCTACACTCGCCGCACTCGCGGGTTCGATTCCCGGCGCGGGCAGAGGATTTTGCTGACATCTCGGCATCATCACGAGTCCACCAGCCATTACAAAAGTCGCAATTATATGCAAATGAAGCTTATAGTCGCGTCACGGAGAAATTTTCCTTACGATATACTATAGGTAGGAGACTAGCCTGGGAGTGGCAATGAGTTTTTGTTTGGAGTGAAAATACTATTCTTGAAATTTAAAAAAACAAATTTGAAAATTCATCAAAACTTTTTTTTTATCTCACCCCCCCGCCGAGGGGGGCTCTGCCCCCCCTCGACCCCCCCCCCCTCTATTCACATATTCCAACGCCCTGCTATTCTGCCGTTTCGTCAAAGTGCATTATCGCGGTTTGAGGTAGTTTTCATACCCGAGGAAGAGGATAAGCGAGTGGTTGAGGGAGTGGTTGAGGGAGTGGTTGAGGCAGTGGTTGAGGGAGTGGTTAAGGGAGTGGTTGAGGAGTGGTTGAGGGAGTGGACCCCCCTGCCCCCCCTTCGAGTGAATCGTACAGTCTGCTGTGCGTCCGATGCGTCAACGGGGTGCTGCTCGAGGAGGATAAAACACGACCAAACAGTAAAATAACAAAAATCACAATCATTCTGAATCAATCCCAAATCCATTACCAATACCGTACCCCGCAACCCACCATCACAATCATATCATAACAACAAGTGAGCTAAAGAGAGTTTTATTTGGTCCATTAAACTACAACACAATGTATGTTTCGATACTACAAATACACATCAAAATTCTAGTCAATTAATGTAAACAAATTAATAAAATGAGCGTCTACCTCGAACCGTCGAGAGTGCGTCCGCGTCCGACTTGAGCTTCTTCTTCTTCTAGTCCAGCGACGACGCCCTACACGAGCAGGGAGCAGAACAGGGGAGCCTTGAACAACATGTGACGATAGCTCACAAATTGGAGAAAAAAAACAATAAAATATAATATACAACATACCTTGAACTCGGTGACGACGGGGCAGCAGACGGGCAGCACGTCCCCGTAGACGAAAGACTGCAACAATTTGTATTACAAAACACAACAACTGAAGTACAACACAAAGCAATTTAGTAACTAATTTAACATAAAACTATATGAAACATGACAGAAAACCAAACACACCTTGAACACGATGGCGTCGATGCGGCAGAAGAAGCGGCCGATTGGAGAGGTGTTGCTCTGAAAGACACTGTATTGTGCATAGTACAACGATCACAAACATACGACATAAGAAGAACACAGTGCAATGAGCATAATGAAACGTAAACAAAATTAAATAAATAACACGCACCTTGAACGCCTCGGTTCCGTCGCCGCACGACGCAGCCGGCTTGTCCAACTTTGATCACCCTGAAATGAATAATAATAAACATGTAGAACACGTTGCAAACTAATAAAAACAACAACGCAATACAAAACAACAACAAAATCAACGAAATTCAAAAACATTCGAAATTGCAATGCGAGTGATAACGCGATGGAACGAGTGCGACACGCAATACAAACGCATACAACACGTCAAATTGGTATCGACAAAAATTATAAAACACATTGCAACACAAAATACATAATGAAAACATCGCAAAACAAAGAAATAAACAAAAACACGCACGCACAGCTGTTTGAATTGTCATCATCACTGTGCTACACCATACACCGCACAACGAAACACGATGTTTTTGCGAAACGCGTTTCAAGCGATTATTTTGATATTAAACGCATATCAAAGTGACAAAACGCGATTAGAACAAAAGAATATAATAAAAAGAAAATATTGAAACAAACAAAACATGTCCACGACGCATACCCGCTTCATTAAAGCCGATTGCACGCACCAACCCATTAAAACCCGTGCATTTGATATGTTTAATCACTATTAATCAATCGATATCAATGCAATTACTATTCAATACATTAGCCCAATCACTCCCCAACACTTTTCACGCATTGTTCCCTTGCGCAATCATCGATATCATTCGCAATCGCCCATTCACACTCATTCACACACGCTATCGCAGGCCACGCCCCCTCGCTGCCACCTCATTGCTCTCTCGCGCTGTGCTCTCACAAGCCCAAGTGGTGTAGTGGTCTAAGGCGCACGGGCGCGCCTACACTCGCCACACCCACGGGTTCGAATCCCGGCGCGGGCAAAGGATTTTGCTGACATCTCGGCATCATCACGAGTCCACCAGCCATTACAAAAGTCGCCGTAATATGCAAATGAAGCTTATAGTCGCGTTCCAGAGAAATTTTCCTTGCTATATACTATAGGTAGGTGACTAGCCTGGGAGTGGCCATGTTTTTGCTTTAGAGGGAGTGGAAGTATATAAATTTTATTTGGTTGTGAAAAAGTTTTGAAAATTTTCTAAAAACTTTTTTTCACCTCAAGGGGGGGCTGCCGCCCCCCCTTGGACCCCCCCGCCGAGGGGGGCTCCGCCCCCCCTCGACCCCCCCTTTCTTCTTTCTTTTTATTGCATCGGGGGGCTGCCGCCCCCCGCACCCCCCGCTTCTTCTCTCTTTTTTGGTTGCATCGGGGGGCTGCCGCCCCCCGCACCCCCCGCTTCTTTTCTCTTTTTTTGGTTGCATCGGGGGGCTGCCGCCCCCCGCACCCCCCGCTTTTGGGTTGAGGGAGTGAAAAAATGTAGTGGAAACTCTTTAAAAATAGTGCAAAAATCATAAAGACATGGGCAAAAACATTTGGGAGCAGTGGGATTCGAACCCCGGACACTCACTTGATACGCCCGCATCATAGCCACTACACTATCCGGGAGACGTTCTCATGCGCTCAAAACCCATTCACTATCCTTCTGACACTTGTCTAAAGAAAGCAAAATATTCTGAGCCAGACGGGATTCGAACCCGGCACGGTCTGCTTGACATGCGGACGCTCTACCGCCTGAGCAATAGTGGCTACGCGCAGCCTCCCGCAAAGCCCGCACTCGTCTCGGCCCGCTCGGTCACATACACAATACACAGAAATCACTTGCAATCAATCGATGAGACGTATTGCAATAACGTGTCTAAATAGTTTACCACATGTTCCATCCAATATAGCATCGATTGTACCAGCACACAGCCTATTCAACGCCTATTCACACCCATTCACACGCTATCGCCCCGACGCGCGCTGTCCTCATCGCTCTCTCACACACCGCTCACACAGCCCAAGTGGTGTAGTGGTCTAAGGCGCACGGGCGCGCCTCGATCTGCCGCACCCACGGGTTCGATCCCGGTACGGGCAGAGGATTTTGCTGACATCTCAGCATCGTCCTCTGTCCCCTTGTACCATTACATCATCTGGAAATTTGCATATATGCAAATGAGCTAGAGTCGCGTGACGGAGAAATTCGCCTTACCATATACTGTAGATAGAGACAACCCAGTGAAACAATAAAACATTCTAAAACGCCAAAAACGCTTGAAAGCAACCGCACGGCAACATAAAAGCCGTAGAATGGAGAGCCTTCCGCCTACAAAATACGAATTGTCCGAGCGGAGCGGTTCGCGTCGCGGTCAGATGGTGGCGCTGGAGCGCGAAAACGCCACATTGACCATACAAGGATATAGTGCATATTTTCGAAGTTAAAATGGCAAATTATTACGTTATGAAACGAGTAAAACCCTATTTAAAACATGTTAAGAAATATTATCTTCATAGTGCTACTAAAAAAAGTGCCACTGCTTTGGTGCCATTATCGTGCATTATTTCGTGTTGGTGAGATTTCACAGTTGGACGCACAACTTCATTATATTTCTCTCGTGTTCAAAAGTTTAACTGTTCTGTTCATTCCTCCTCAACTTTTAAATTATGTTTTCAATATTATGTTTAAACACTATGTATTATATATAAAACAAAACGTAAAATTAACTCACGAAAATGAATTAAACAGAACGCACTAAAAGCTGTAATGATTCGATTTATCTCGATATCAAGAAAGCCTTTGATTCAGTAGTACATAGGCGTTTAATGGAAGTTTGTAGATCTTATAAGATAGATGGCAAAACACTGTACTGGTTGCAACTATTTCTCTCGGGAAGAACTCAGTCGGTTAGAGTGGGTACATGCCTATCTGACTGGATTCCCGTATTGAGTGGTGTTCCCCAAGGAAGTGTTGTAGGACCATTACTTTTCATGATTTACATTAATGGAATCGGCTCTGTTATAAAGCACTGCTCGTACTATCTCTAAGTATGCAGATGACATGAAGTTGTCTATTCCTCAAAACATAATAAACTTTCACGATCTACTTGAATCTGATTTGCTTAGTGTATTCCATTGGCTTGACGAGCGGCAACTGTCATTGTCGACTGCTAAGTGCAATGTGATACACTTTGGCAAAGGTGCAATAAAATCTATCTATAAATGCGATGGTCATACTATACTTTGTGTCGAATCGATTAAGGATCTTGGTATTACACTTACACAAGACCTTAATCCTGGCGAGCATATAAAACGAACAATACAGAAAGCATCGTCTAGAATTGGTGTTTTAAGAATGGCTTTCCACCACAACGAGTCTCTGTTTATGAATTTTTACAAGTATAAGGTTCGTCCTGTTCTCGAATACGGTAGTGAGGTTCTCTTAGCCCTCAATGTCACCCAGAGTAATAAACTTGAAGCGGTGCAAAGATCGTTCACGAAACTACTTGCTCCTAAACTATCATATGCGGAACGGCTACATAAGTTTTCCCTTGAGACACTGTGGACTCGTAGAGTGTTGTCAGATTTGAGAATCGTCCACAGCTTTATTTATGGTCATATAAAAGCAGAAAATCCATTTCTTCTGGTTTTGCCGAATGCTAGATCTGCTTCGCTGCGTTCAAATGGTTTAAAAACCACATGTGCGTCACGAACCACCCTTGGTCAGAGTTTCATTACATATCGAGTTACAAAATACTGGAACAACCTTGATTCTTCCACAGTATGCCAATTCAAAAAGATTGACTTCAGAAACGAACTTATGTCATTTTTCACACAGAACCGCTCACGTTTCACTGTAGATGACCCCACTCGTATGTAATTTTATTGCTCTCTGGCGACGAAGTGTCCTGACGTAGTTGGCTTTTTCTCTCTACTAACTTCAGAAGTTCTTGCATTCGTTTCTAAGATTGACAGACCTTTTCTATACACGTTTTGGGTGTCAAAAGGTTCTGTCGCAGTCATCGCTCTGCCAAACCACCCTTTGTTCTTAACCGGTACTAGGATGTTTGTGCTGTTTGATGATTGATAACATATGGATAAACTATTATTATTATTATTATTTCAATAGGAGGAAATGTACTATTTAATCTTTAATGATTTCATTCAAAACACTTGTAAAAATAATTTTCGAAACAAATATTTGCTAAGCAGACAATCTTAGTGAACCATGAATCTATTTTCAAACAAAAATCGGTATTATTTTATTAGAATCTCAGAGACACTACCTCTAATAAACCTTCATGGAGAGATAGTTGACGAGGTTTAAAGATAGTTGCACAGGAAACAGGTGGGAATTCGTAGTTTACGGACAGGCAGTTGGAAAGGTTGTGTGAGAGACAAGGGGGATGAGAACCAGGCACGGTCATTGGTGGTCGTTGATAGAAATGATGGTGACTGGTACAGACAAGGGTGAGCTGTAGTGACATGTGTGGCAAAGAGACAGCTACCCAGGAACCCAGCCAATACCAAGAGGCAAGTGTGAGAAAAAGTCCAGTTGAGATGAAGAGGTGAACTGCCGTCAAATCAAATCAGAATCAAAAGTTTTATCCAGGATCTCTATACACAATCCAATGGTTTGGTTCGCTATGGAGCTGTTCCCGTGAGCATTATCTGTTTCCGTCGTCACTTCTTGTTAGTCTCGTCCAGGCCTCTGTTCTCTGCCGTTCTCGCGCGCATACTTCGTTAGTGGTTTAGTGCCGCCAAGAGACATGCGAGATAAGTGCTCGATATGTTTCGAATTCGTAGCGGTTGTTTGGGTTGGTGTTGAACATGATTGATATAAATATAGAAATAGAACACATGATATGCGTTTTTATTCGGACGGATAACGGATACCACACTTTCATTGTGTGCGTGGTGGTTTTTGCTTGACAATGAAGTTGGAGACGATCTGGCGCAATTCCTCTTTCGATTTCTTTTTCATCAGTGCGCACACGGCGGCGTTTTCCTTGCAGATCTTATCGCAGTTGCCCATTGTTTGATTTGTATATTCACAAGTGGCTGCCTTGATTTCCAGTTTCTCCTGAGGCGAGAATCCTGAGGTGTAGGCCAAGGCAACAGCTGCGGCGACTAGGAGAAGGAGACGCATGGCAGACAGTCAGGAGAAGTCAGGAGTGTGCAGTCTCCTCGTCCCGCGCTCTTTTTGTACGCACGTCTGACAATACCGACAATGGCTCTCGGCAGTTGGCGTGGCGTGATTGGTTGGCATGTGATACAGCGAGATGTCTAATCAACTAGAACGACTGTGCAGCAGCGTGAATCATTCGGGATTTGCACGTTTTTGGTTCGAAGATCTTGAAAAATGAGAAATACTTTCGTGTTTTCTCTCCATGTAATGATGGTTATGCTCTAGGAAACTGCCGATTCAAACATGGATCCCCACACACATTTCACTATTCTCTGTTGTATAGGTTCCGGAGAAAGATACTTTTCCTGCATTTGAATCACGATTGAGACACACATATGTCTATATACCCCGTTGCAGGTGCCGGAGAAGGAGGCTCTGAAGAAGACGTGGCTGTATGCGCAGCGCCAGCACTGGGCCTCTCCCGCTGTCCTCGAGATGCTCGATCACTGCAACCGGGCGAGGCAGCACAGGTTGTGGGTCGAGGTGAGAAATGGGGGGATATGAGGGATAGTGTACCACACACTCCTTTACAACAAAGTACAGGCTGTGGGTCGAGGTGGGTGGGAGGTATGGAATATTGAATAGTTTCATAAACACTTTATAACATTTACACTTTTTTATGAATGAACTGATATATTAAATGTCTGCGCAAGTCTCGAACCGCTTATCATTTATCGTTTTATTTAATGATACAATTCCTACTCAGAAGTGGCTGCACCACGTGCTCAAGTCGCGCACTTCGGACGCGCTGTCCGACTCGATGGAGCTGGTGCTGGGGGCGGCACTGCTAGACCCCGTGCCCAGTCTGCTGGCAATCAGCATGGTGGGGGGAGAGGGGAGGGGGAGAGGGAGAGAGGGACTTTTCCAGATGCTCACCGACCTGTTCATCGCTAGTGACGACGAGAAGGCCGGGGGCGTGGCCGGGAGGGGCGGGTCCGAGGGTGGCGCGGCCGTCACCGGCGAGCGATTCGACCCGCAGTATCTCATTCCGCTCGCAAAGTTCCTCGTACAGGTTAGACTTTTTTTGGTTTTTTCTTTTTGAAATGACATGTTTCGTAGATCGATTGTGGTAAATGTGTAGATCTCATAATGTGCTAGCCGCCATATTAGGTGTGTTATCAGAGTTGTGAGTTGTCAATAGTTATTTATGGATGAAACCATAATGTATCATTCCCTATCAGGTTCTGCTCCTATCCGAGTGGACAGTGGTGGAGGGAAAGAGACAGGCGGTGGGAGAGCGGGAGGCGAACGGAGCCCCGCCCACCAAGAGACACAGGACAGAGGGAGCGGACAGCGAGGCAGACAACGGTGCCTGTCGAATCAATCAATTCAATACAGAAAGTGTCACATAAATAGAACATCCACATAATTTTTGTTGAAAACAATGATTTCAATGTTCATAGTGTTAGTTGAGATGGACGGGGCAGAGATGGAGTATTAGAGGGGGGGAGAGAGAGGGGCGAGAAAGAGAATCAGACAGTCAGACAGCTTGTTCCAGACCCGTCGACTGACATTGCCGGTCTGGACGCCACCATAGACACGATCTTCAACAAGTTCGAGAAGGAACTGCGAGCCTGCGTACTGAAGCCCAGTGTCAGCTTCATAGCACACGTGGTAAGTGGAGGGGAGAGGGAGGGAAGAGAGAGAGAGAGAGAGAGAGAGAGAGAGAGAGAATGGCGGAGAGAGGGGGCAGAAGGAGAGGGGGGAGGGAGGGAGGGAGGGAAGAGAGAGAGAATGGCGGAGAGAGAGGGGGCAGGAGGAGAGGAGGGAGGGAGGGAGGGAGAGAGAGACATAGAGACAGACAGACAGACATACAGACAGACAGACAGACAGACAGACAGACAGACTAACACCCCCCGTTCAGATGGTGCAGTTGGCATCGGCGTCTCACGCTCCCGCGCATCGGTCGCTTGTCAGCCGAGTGCCCCACTCGATGGTAGGGTCGTTTGATTGATTGATTGGTTGGTTGACTGACTGACTGACTGATTGATTGATTGATTGATTGATTGATTGATTGATTGATTGATTGATTGATTGATTGATTGATTGATTGATTGATTGATTGATTGATTGATTGATTGATTGATTGATTGATTGATTGATTGATTGATTGATTGATTGATTGATTGATTGATTGATTGATTGATTGATTGATCTCTTTCCAGCTGTTTCTTCTCGCCCGAATCGAGCCGCACACTGTGTCCATCGACCTGTTCAGCAAGTTCTGTGACCCGCGCATCCCCCAGCACGCAGTCGAGAAGATGCAGCTAGCATGCATGCTCAAGGGTCTCGACGCGATCGAGGGGTACGGTAGCTAAGAGCACTCGCGCGCTGCGACGGCCACTATAACCGATTTTTTTGTGTTTCTATTAGATCTCGATTGTGAATGTTACGTACTGTGAGTATGTGTGTACAGTTGTGAGAATCAGTATGTGTTCGATTTTGCAATAATAAACGCGTATTAAATGATGTAACATCGTCACTACACTCTTCACTACATACATGGTGCCCGACTACATGGTGCCGTCACGACTACATGGTGCCGTCACTACATGGTGCCCGACTCTTGGTGAATTAAAAAAAGAAGAATGGAGGAAGGATAAAAAAAGAAATCAGTCAGTGAAGACAGGTGCAGTGAAACGTTCTTCGCCAGATTTTCATCAATTGTTTATTCGATTCGGTAAACGACATAATTAGACAAACTCATTACTTTTTCGGGATGAGAATTTTCACTGTTTGTAATATGCAAATGTGACCAAACAGTCATACAAGAAACGCTATGTATTGTAAGCCGTCTCCGATCCAGGCGCTGATTGGTCGGCGCGCGCTCAAGCCCCGCTCCCTGACCCGTCAGTAAAAAGGGTAGTGGACACGCGGGAGGGGGAGAGGGAGGGAGGGACTTTTCCAGATGCTCACCGACCTGTTCATCGCTAGTGACGACGAGAAGGCCGGGGGCGTGGCCGGGAGGGGCGGGTCCGAGGGTGGCGCGGCCGTCACCGGCGAGCGATTCGACCCGCAGTATCTCATTCCGCTCGCAAAGTTCCTCGTACAGTTTAGACTTTTTTTGGTTTTTTCTTTTTGAAATGACATGTTTCGTAGATCGATTGTGGTAAATGTGTAGATCTCATAATGTGCTAGCCGCCATATTAGGTGTGTTATCAGAGTTGTGAGTTGTCAATAGTTATTTATGGATGAAACTATAATGTATCATTCCCTATCAGGTTCTGCTCCTATCCGAGTGGACAGTGGTGGAGGGAAAGAGACAGGCGGTGGGAGAGCGGGAGGCGAACGGAGCCCCGCCCACCAAGAGACACAGGACAGAGGGAGCGGACAGCGAGGCAGACAACGGTGCCTGTCGAATCAATCAATTCAATACAGAAAGTGTCACATAAATAGAACATCCACATAATTTTTGTTGAAAACAATGATTTCAATGTTCATAGTGTTAGTTGAGATGGACGGGGCAGAGATGGAGTATTAGAGGGGGGAGAGAGAGGGGCGAGAAAGAGAATCAGACAGTCAGACAGCTTGTTCCAGACCCGTCGACTGACATTGCCGGTCTGGACGCCACCATAGACACGATCTTCAACAAGTTCGAGAAGGAACTGCGAGCCTGCGTACTGAAGCCCAGTGTCAGCTTCATAGCACACGTGGTAAGTGGAGGGGAGAGGGAGGGAAGAGAGAGAGAGAGAGAGAGAGAGAATGGCGGAGAGAGGGGGCAGAAGGAGAGGGGGGAGGGAGGGAGGGAGGGAAGAGAGAGAGAATGGCGGAGAGAGAGGGGGCAGGAGGAGAGGAGGGAGGGAGGGAGGGAGAGAGAGACATAGAGACAGACAGACAGACAGAAAGACAGACAGACAGACTAACACCCCCCGTTCAGATGGTGCAGTTGGCATCGGCGTCTCACGCTCCCGCGCATCGGTCGCTTGTCAGCCGAGTGCCCCACTCGATGGTAGGGTCGTTTGATTGATTGATTGGTTGGTTGACTGACTGACTGACTGACTGACTGATTGATTGATTGATTGATTGATTGATTGATTGATTGATTGATTGAT
The DNA here is from genome assembly GCA_963966185.1 of Rhabditoides inermis. Taxonomy (NCBI): domain Eukaryota; kingdom Metazoa; phylum Nematoda; class Chromadorea; order Rhabditida; family Rhabditidae; genus Rhabditoides; species Rhabditoides inermis. The sequence goes on from CAWZYM010000418.1 coordinate 434,582, forward strand.
TGATTGATTGATTGATTGATTGATTGATTGATTGATTGATTGATTGATCTCTTTCCAGCTGTTTCTTCTCGCCCGAATCGAGCCGCACACTGTGTCCATCGACCTGTTCAGCAAGTTCTGTGACCCGCGCATCCCCCAGCACGCAGTCGAGAAGATGCAGCTAGCATGCATGCTCAAGGGTCTCGACGCGATCGAGGGGTACGGTAGCTAAGAGCACTCGCGCGCTGCGACGGCCACTATAACCGATTTTTTTGTGTTTCTATTAGATCTCGATTGTGAATGTTACGTACTGTGAGTATGTGTGTACAGTTGTGAGAATCAGTATGTGTTCGATTTTGCAATAATAAACGCGTATTAAATGATGTAACATCGTCACTACACTCTTCACTACTTACATGGTGCCCGACTACATGGTGCCGTCACGACTACATGGTGCCGTCACTACATGGTGCCCGACTCTTGGTGAATTAAAAAAAGAAGAATGGAGGAAGGATAAAAAAGAAATCAGTCAGTGAAGACAGGTGCAGTGAAACGTTCTTCGCCAGATTTTCATCAATTGTTTATTCGATTCGGTAAACGACATAATTAGACAAACTCATTACTTTTTCGGGATGAGAATTTTCACTGTTTGTAATATGCAAATGTGACCAAACAGTCATACAAGAAACGCTATGTATTGTAAGCCGTCTCCGATCCAGGCGCTGATTGGTCGGCGCGCGCTCAAGCCCCGCTCCCTGACCCGTCAGTAAAAAGGGTAGTGGACACGCGGGAGGGGGAGAGGGAGAGAGGGAGGGACTTTTCCAGATGCTCACCGACCTGTTCATCGCTAGTGACGACGAGAAGGCCGGGGGCGTGGCCGGGAGGGGCGGGTCCGAGGGTGGCGCGGCCGTCACCGGCGAGCGATTCGACCCGCAGTATCTCATTCCGCTCGCAAAGTTCCTCGTACAGTTTAGACTTTTTTTGGTTTTTTTCTTTTTGAAATGACATGTTTCGTAGATCGATTGTGGTAAATGTGTAGATCTCATAATGTGCTAGCCGCCATATTAGGTGTGTTATCAGAGTTGTGAGTTGTCAATAGTTATTTATGGATGAAACCATAATGTATCATTCCCTATCAGGTTCTGCTCCTATCCGAGTGGACAGTGGTGGAGGGAAAGAGACAGGCGGTGGGAGAGCGGGAGGCGAACGGAGCCCCGCCCACCAAGAGACACAGGACAGAGGGAGCGGACAGCGAGGCAGACAACGGTGCCTGTCGAATCAATCAATTCAATACAGAAAGTGTCACATAAATAGAACATCCACATAATTTTTGTTGAAAACAATGATTTCAATGTTCATAGTGTTAGTTGAGATGGACGGGGCAGAGATGGAGTATTAGAGGGGGGAGAGAGAGGGGCGAGAAAGAGAATCAGACAGTCAGACAGCTTGTTCCAGACCCGTCGACTGACATTGCCGGTCTGGACGCCACCATAGACACGATCTTCAACAAGTTCGAGAAGGAACTGCGAGCCTGCGTACTGAAGCCCAGTGTCAGCTTCATAGCACACGTGGTAAGTGGAGGGGAGAGGGAGGGAAGAGAGAGAGAGAGAGAGAGAGAGAGAGAGAGAGAATGGCGGAGAGAGGGGGCAGAAGGAGAGGGGGGAGGGAGGGAGGGAGGGAAGAGAGAGAGAATGGCGGAGAGAGAGGGGGCAGGAGGAGAGGAGGGAGGGAGGGAGGGAGAGAGAGACATAGAGACAGACAGACAGACAGACAGACAGACAGACAGACAGAAAGACAGACAGACAGACTAACACCCCCCGTTCAGATGGTGCAGTTGGCATCGGCGTCTCACGCTCCCGCGCATCGGTCGCTTGTCAGCCGAGTGCCCCACTCGATGGTAGGGTCGTTTGATTGATTGATTGGTTGGTTGACTGACTGACTGACTGACTGACTGATTGATTGATTGATTGATTGATTGATTGATTGATTGATTGATTGATTGATTGATTGATTGATCTCTTTCCAGCTGTTTCTTCTCGCCCGAATCGAGCCGCACACTGTGTCCATCGACCTGTTCAGCAAGTTCTGTGACCCGCGCATCCCCCAGCACGCAGTCGAGAAGATGCAGCTAGCATGCATGCTCAAGGGTCTCGACGCGATCGAGGGGTACGGTAGCTAAGAGCACTCGCGCGCTGCGACGGCCACTATAACCGATTTTTTTGTGTTTCTATTAGATCTCGATTGTGAATGTTACGTACTGTGAGTATGTGTGTACAGTTGTGAGAATCAGTATGTGTTCGATTTTGCAATAATAAACGCGTATTAAATGATGTAACATCGTCACTACACTCTTCACTACTTACATGGTGCCCGACTACATGGTGCCGTCACGACTACATGGTGCCGTCACTACATGGTGCCCGACTCTTGGTGAATTAAAAAAAGAAGAATGGAGGAAGGATAAAAAAGAAATCAGTCAGTGAAGACAGGTGCAGTGAAACGTTCTTCGCCAGATTTTCATCAATTGTTTATTCGATTCGGTAAACGACATAATTAGACAAACTCATTACTTTTTCGGGATGAGAATTTTCACTGTTTGTAATATGCAAATGTGACCAAACAGTCATACAAGAAACGCTATGTATTGTAAGCCGTCTCCGATCCAGGCGCTGATTGGTCGGCGCGCGCTCAAGCCCCGCCCCCTGACCCGTCAGTAAAAAGGGTAGTGGACACGCGGCGAAACATACAAGTTTTGGAACACATATGTCGACCTCAACACTGTCGTACACCTTCTTGTAGTCGACGATGATTATGTAGAGTTTAGGGTTTTAGCGGAGCGCACGGTAGATCATCTCTCGGCAGGCAATGATTTGATCAGCACAGCACACGAGTATCCTTAGTTGAGGGGTCTTCTGTGTTCGTGGGTCTTCTGTGTTCGTGCGAGTATGCACTTGATGATCAGCTTCAGGATCGTAGAAGAGACAGCCACGGATCGGTAGTTGCCGATGACCTGACTATTGCTCTTTCGAAGAGAATAGAGATGATCGAATCTACCATTCCCTCGGCCACTTCTTCTTCTCTGTTGAACAACGAGACGTTCATCTCGAGCAGCGCGTTGGGGAGTGAAGTAGCATCTCCGTGGACACGTAATCGGAACCGGAAGAGACATTCCTTTTAATGGCGATCCGGGCGCTCCTCACTTCCTCCAGTGAAAACGGGTCTTTGTCTATCTTTGTCTTCGTCTAACCGCTCTAATGTCTCTCGTGAAAAGAGTGGAACTCATTCGCGGGTCCTCCATAGTCTTATGTTGGATGTTATGCTTTCCCTCTGGGTACAGTTTGCGTACAGTCACGTGTTTCAAAACACAGCTGTTCTTTGGACTTGGCACTTGGCCACGTGCGCTGCTCAGGCTAGACGTCTCGACGGCGGTTCGGTCGAGTTGTCATTAGCCTGCATTCCAATAGCCCAGTTGGCTGATTAGCGTGCGCGTGTCGCTCTCGCGCCGCGCTCCCTCCTGCCCGTGTCATTTCCATCGCACTATGCGCCTGCTGCTTGTGCTGTGTCTCTTAGCTTAGGCCCTGCCGCCGCCGCCAGCCCCTATGTGCACGCCGATGCCGACTTCGAGGCCGCGTGTCTACTGCCTCGCGGGTGAGCCACGCCTTCTCCCCCGTCTCTCTCTCTCTCTCTCTCTCTCTCTCTCTCTCTCTCTCTCTCTCTCTCTTTCTCTCTCTCTCTCTCTCTCTCTCTCTCTCTCTCTCGGGTTCACATGTGTTCTGACCATTCACACATGTTTGATTATCGGTTGATTATCGACTGATATCGGTCCGCCATCAATCTCCATTTCTAATATAAAGTTTTCCTGAATACGTCTGATTTGTAACAGTGGTTATCGATTAGATATCGACGTTTGTCAGACGATGTCTGACGACTGCTCTCATATCATAATCTCTTTACTATTCACTTGGAAATGGTTGGCATGTGTCTCGGTTGATCTCGATTCAACATCGAATTTCGCCTCTTTCTGCCGTTTCTTTCGGTTGGCATGATACAAATGCTGCCACGTGTATTGACATTGTCCCAGCGCGTGTTTTGATCTCAAACTTGTGTGTGTTTTGATCAATAATCTTTCAGGCGTATGGAAGCTGGTACGTATGATGCGGCCATGGCGACGTGCACTCGTACCATCGACATTCACATTCCGCCAGCAAAGGCCTAGGCATACTGTATCGCCACCTTCCCGCAGTACGATATACGGGTACGGAGTACTGGAGACTACCGTATACTGAGTAATTGATATGCTCAGGCGTCTTCAACGGGTTCGGAAGTGACGTGTGTCTATGGATCGTCGGTGCGGTGCTTCAATCATTACACCGAGTATCGTGGAAAGTGCCTCCACGTATCGCCGGTGCGTCATTCTCTCAACCAGTCGGAGTAGAGTCTGCCGAGCGCTCCTGGCTATAGTGAAAGGGGGGCCTTAAAAAGGGCGGGTGTGTGATTTAGGAGCTCCGTGGCTGCAGTCGTTCTCATTTCCTCGACTTGTTTACCTGTTCGATTTCAGGATGCCATGCCGTATTCGAAGGTCAAAAAGTATTGTAATGACATCAACGAAACTCCCCGAGATTTCTTGGACTTTGATAGCATCGGAAACTTGGCGCGTGAATATCTCTCTCCCTCTCTCCCTTTCCTCTTCTCTCTCTCTATCTATCTCTCTTTTTTAACCTCTCCCTTTTCAGTATTTTTGAAGCCGACCAGTTCTCTCTTCTGGATGCAAAGTTCGTGTCGATTTCGTATCTGTATGATTGATAACCGATTGCATTTAGAATCCTACCCCGGCAAAGCCAACTTTGACCTCGAAAAAGGCGCTCTGTTTGCGTTTACAAGCACGGGACAGGTGATTTGTGTGTGAGAGAGGAAGAGAGTTTAGAAATGGGATGTATAGTAATCGAAGTAGTTGGAAGGCAAGTTGGTAGGCGTTTTGCAAGGCATTTCGGGAGTAGTTGGGATGCATGTTGGCAGTAGTTTGAAGGGACTGACCGCTACTAACGTATGTGTGTGGTTTCAGTTGATGTTCGGAGCGGGCCAGGCCGGGCCCGAGTACGTGTCTCGTGGATCTGTGCTGCGAGTGGGCGCGGCGACTGAGGCTCACGCCGTCTGCGAACGCGCAGGAAACACTGGGCGTGAGTCGACACGGCGGAAAGGGTTGCGATACAAAGTTAAAGTCTCTTCAAACGCCTTCGTATTGTCTCCAAATTACTTCCTTTGTGCCTTGTGATATGCCTTGCAATATCACAGCCTTGCGATATGGCCGTGAGTTATGGCACAGCGAGAACGCTTGCGAAACAAAGTTAAAGTCTCTTCAAACGACTTCAAACGACGTATTGCCTTTAAATTACTTCCGATATGCCTTGTGATATGCCTTGCGATATGCATTCGGATTGCTTCAAACGACTCTAAACGACTTAATATTACTTGCGATAGCCTTCCAACGCCTTCGAATTACTTCGGATTACTTCTGATATGTGTTTGAAGAGAGACTGACCGCACCTTAACTGGCACGTTCTCTGCCGGCTCGCACTTCTGAGAATACATGCTTTAGTCCAAAACATACGTTGTGATTGTGTCCATCTGTCTGGTTTAGCATGACAAAACAATTCCATCAACATACAAAAAAACTTGCGCTCATCCATTCTTATGGCGGATCGCCGTCTGTCTCTCTCGCAAACGCGCTCTCTCTCTGTGCACTCGTTTTTCCCGCGCGAATCGAGTGTTCGAGAATCGGGCAGCCGGCAGAGGCGAGAGGGCCGGAAAGTGGCCCATTTGAATCTGGCTCAGCCTATACTTCGTACCGCAGCTCCCTTTTCGTTTGAATGACGCGTGTGTGTTTGAGGTTACTTGCTACGTACTCTGTGCGAGAGTGTGGCCGACGCTGGGACTGCACACGAGCTATGTGGAGAGCCGACCGGGCGAGGGACCCACCTGTGTCTTTATCACACACAATCACTACCCCGCCGAGTACCGATCGGTGAGTCGACGAGACACAGAGCTGGTAGTACCTGGGTAGGTGGTCAGGTTGTAAGGTGATATAAGATATAAGGTGCAAGGTGGTACACCTGACACCTGACAGTTGTACAGCTACATCTACAGTACAGTTACAGAGTACTTACAGTTACAGTAGGCATGAAAATACCAAATTCGAACGAGGACACGGAATTTGATCATTTGTGTATTGTAGATTAGTCGCTTGCACGAGAACTGTCGCTTGGACACGTCTTTGAATGTGCATTCATACCTCCCGAAGGCGTCTCGCGATGCCAACTCCGGCGGCACGGTCGAAGACTGGCTTCGCGCACCCTATTAAGAGGTACGTCGCCGCTGCGTCGGCCCATGCATCACGCTGCGTCACGTTGCGTCACGTTCAGATCTACAACAGCCTCCGAAACGCGGCTCAGGTGTTGTTTGGAAAAACGGACGAGGACTTCAAATACCACAACCACGTTTTGGGATTTGCGGTGAGGGAGGGATGTGGTTGTGAAATGTGTGCGATCAATGTTCAGCTGGCTCTCCGCATTCCTGCCTTCCTCATTGTCAACGATGTGATTATGTTTAGCACTTTCATGACTCAGTTTTTTGATCAAGAACATGCGTGATTACTCAAAAACTAAAGCGCATCAGCATGCGCACTCCTTTGATGACATTTATAATTGATTTGATAAAGATAATACAATTATGTTTTCTTCCTACATAGTCGACTATCTAGTCCACTATGTAGGCGAAACAAGCAGCTGTCCTATATAGTCGACTAGCTAGTCGCCTAGTTTCCGAAACCGATTCTAGTCTCCTACAAGGAAGGGGGTCACATTCTAGTTTCCTAGTTGGACGGTCCAGGCTAGGATCGCACCAAGTCTGAAGTGCACTGGGCTGGAATCGACGGAAGGGTAGAGTAGAGACATTCTCGGAGATGTGTACACATGTTCTTTGCAGACGTTCAAGGGAGACACTCGAACCATGTTTCCGGACACGGGAACTGCTCAATTCATCATGACATATACATATGGAGGAGGTGGCAAAGACGCCGGAGCCGTCATGGATTTGAACGCATTCATTAGCGCCGATGTGATCAAGGCTAGTCTCTCTCTCATTCTCTCTCTCCCGCTCTCTCTCTCTCTCTCTCTCTCTCTCTCTCTCTCTCTCTCTCTCTCTCTCGCTACGACCTTGTTTGCAGCCAGATCTGAACAACGTGGCGTTGAAGATTGACTACACGGGTGTGATGAAGCGCCTGCCTGTACTATGTATGGCTACCGAGGCGACAGTTCCGCAAAGTGAGCAAAACAGGAGGAATGGTGCATCAAAACTGAAACTCCAGAAATCTACAAGTTCGAGAGGTGCCAAAAGGACTATGTCGAGTTTTACAATGAAAAGGACGGGAAAACGCGCTTGCATCAAGCTGGAAACCAAGAAGATGTCGACACGAAACAATAATGTGATGTGGAACCACTTCCTGCAGGTGCGGGGGATGGTGTGGCGGCTGCGACAAAACTCATCTGAGGAATACGATTGAGTAGACGATCAATGGACAATATCCCCGGATATCTCTGGTCGTATTTCTCGGATGAGTATTGACTGTGTCGAGAGATACATGGGGCGTGTGTGAGTGAGTGTGGATGTGCACATGGCGTCTGTTTAGACTTGCAAGGATAACGTCAAGTCCATTGGCAAGGAGAGTCAGTCCAGTCTGGTCGCCTATCACACTGCCCAAGAGCTGCGCAACGTCGCCCGTCAATTATATCACTTTTCCATTCACCTCAAGATTTCTCGTCGAAACACATTATGCTGTGCTATCTCGCTAACACTTGTAAAGGCGAGGTCAGACTCGATTATGTCTCAAAAGCCGCTTTATGATACAAAAGGGGATCTTTCCAAGGGTGCGCGGCCATTCTGATGAGATCTTTCTGAGGGTCTTTTGCCAGCGAAAGTTGAGTCTGACCTCGACTTTATATGAGAATGCGTGTGCATACACCGTGCCACCTCTGCTTTCCTCA